>CM032451.1:69661227-69766227 GCA_019049505.1 Pachyrhynchus sulphureomaculatus
AAAAGTCGTGAAAATATTTCTCCTGTGCTCCCAATAGTCAAAAATAGAAAATATGTAAAGGCACTTAAAATGTGTAAACTTCTTTACCAAACATTAAAAAAAATCTTCGACATTTTTAAAAAAATTTCTAAGTATTGCCTTCTATTAAAATTCTTTTACCAAATATGTTAAGAATTTCCAACAAAAAAATCTCCCCAAATATCGTTTCGTATCAGTCAAGTATTTTAATATTCATGCAAAACATCGGTGAGAAAAAAAGTACAGTTTTTTCTTCGGTTTACCGCAAAAATAAATCTAACACTGCAAAAATTAAAGTAAACCAGCACATCTGCTAATCTGAACTATAAAAGTAGCTTTTAAGAAAAAAGTAGGAAATCTTTATCTTAGAGTCGATTAACAAAATTCAAATATCTATACCACCATCAGATAAATTGAAATAAATAATTCTACAAATTTCCTGCTTTTGTCTTATTGCTATTGTGTAGTTTCGTTTAATAAATATTATGAAATAAAAATATCTGAAAAGTTAGAGCTTTTACTTTGTTCGAAAGCTAGTACACTGAACCTTTTAAAAATAAAATTCCAAAAGCCCCGCGTTGACAGCGCTACTTTGTAAGGTGTTAACTTGCCCGCACTTTTGTACCCTGTGAAAAGTTGTTTTTCCCACGCTTGGGCGCAATTTTCTTGCAACCTCTTTTTAATTTCTGATAATGAATTGAGTGGATCCTTATTTTAAAAGAACTAAAGAAATTAAACACACACTAGCTCAGTTTTCCTTGGTAGAGAGATATGGGTAGAGATAATTTTCGTACGTCTTTTTGGAATTATTTTTTTCTTATTTTTAAAAAACCTCAGCTGTACGACTTTTGGGCACCATTCATTTTAAAATAGAAAGGATCTAACTCCAGCTAAAAATAAATAAAAAAAAATGAAAAAATACTGAAAGGGTGTACAGTTGTTAAATAAAAAACAGTTTGGTACAGCCGTCATTATCCTGAAAAGTAAGATAGGTATTTAGTGAGACACTAGCTTTAATCAATAAAAAGAAAATTTATTCATGATTTTAAAATAAAAGTTCTAACCTCTGCGGTTTTAAGGATTACAAAAAATTCTAGCCTAACAGGTAGTTATTATTATTAGAGTCCCTAAATCAGACATTTAAATTCTAAAACCTGACTACCCCCGAAAGCGAAGAATCGTGATTTTCACTTCACCTTTTGTCAGTTCAAATTGCTATTAAGACACTTACTTCGGGAATAGGGTCTATTGATGAATGTTCTGGTAACTTACGGTTTTTATTTGGGCTTCTAGGCCTTCGATGGAACACAAAACAGATTTTACACTTTGTAGGAAACACTTAGAGCCCACTACGGCTTTACGTTAGAAAAAAAAAACTCGTGCTTTACTTGGCTCTCATAATTGTTGCTATGAGCCTCTACTGCGGCTCGGTCGAAGTAAGCCTGGCTGCGGCTCGATGGAAATTAGCCTACTTGGCGGCTCGGTCGAAATAACCTACTTGGCGGCTCGGTGGAAATAAGCCCCTCTTCCTGTCCACCGGACTCTTAAATAAACCCGTGGGCACTCTCTCGGTAATATGGCTACGCCGGAACCAAAACTCGGATACAAACATTTAACCAATCCCGGCGTATCGAGAGATTCGGTCGCAACCCGCTACAGCACACTATATACCGAACGGCTTGGAATTTCTGATTAATATACCGTTCGATACAAAAATGAAAAGAAGTACAATTTAAAGTGAAAAATCAGTAACATTAAATTACATGGTCTTAAAAAAATCTAAGAAAAAATGAATGTTACAACAACAGACAGACAGAGAGAAGTTGCATTTTATATATATTATAGATGAGTATAAGCCGTAAATTTTCCTTTTCTCGGCCATAGTTGAAATTTATATTTTACTATATCTTTTCAAACAAAAAAATAAGTTGTTTACATTCTTTTACGCGAAATTTTTTTTTATAATGCCTGTTAAACAAACAGCAGAAAAAACTGTTTTTTCTGCGTTTTATTTTAAATGATTCTTATTCGTAGCTGAAAAAACAGTGTTTCTAAATTGTCTTTAACGCCACCCCACGAGTTTCCATCTTTGCTTGAATGGCGCGCTCAAAATACTGAAAAATGCTGAAAAATTCAAGTGATTCTCGGAACAATTTCCCGAAAAAATATTGTCTTTTTCATTAAAAAATAAATTGAAATTTTCTTCGCAAAGCGGAGTATAATGTAGTTAGATTGGTTGGTTTGCTTTGTAAGAAATATTTCATAATTTTTAAATAAATATATACGAGAAATATTGTTAGAATAAAAAACTATGTCAGTGTTATTGTGACGCTGAAAGGTCGTATAAAGAGAAGAAAATTGAATTGTTGAAATCAAAATTTAATAGCTGTTGAAGAATTTAACCAGAGGATTTAGAGAATCCACAAAATTAAATCCCCTAGGGCGACAACTATTTTATTCCAATTTTCCTCCGAACTAGAAAGGGAAAACGCTGAAAAAAAAGTATGTAAAATCAGGTGGGAAGTCACGAAAAAAAATTAACTTTACTTTCCATGGAATTTTACACAAAAATTTATTTTTACTGACAAAAATTTAAATAAATACTTAAAAATCTACGAGGTAATGTTGCATATATCTCGGCATTATCACTTACGGTTTATTAAAATTACACGATATTTTAATATTCTTTGTGCAAGTTTCCATATTACTATGTAATTTTTACATTATAAAATATATCATCGTCATTTCAGCTATGCAGTCCATTGTCGGACATAAGCCTCCCCTAAGTAAGGTCCACCTTCTTTGATCTTGGGCCTTTTTTATCCAGTTGTATCCCGCTAGTCTTTGATCTCGCTAGGACCATCGGTTTTGAGGGGGCATCCTCTATTTCTTTTTCTATTCCAGGGCCTACAGTTAATTGCTCTAGTCCATTAATTATCAGAAAAGTCTCTCGAAATAGCCCGCGCAGCTACACTTCAATCTGCTCACCCTCTCAATTGTATCAGTTTCCTGGAACCTGGAACCAGATAGCTTTACACCCCACAACAGCTGTTAATTCTTTACAAAGCTCAAATTTGGCCAACTATGGAGTACTGCTCCCACGTTTGGGGCTCCGCTCCCAAACATACACTGTATTTGTTGGATTCTGTTCAGAGAAGAGCGGTCCGTCTGATTGGGGACCCGAAATTGACCGGCGGGCTTGATTCGCTGGAACATCGAAGAACGGTTGGCGACTTGAGTCTGTTCTACAAGTATTTTCATGGACAGTGTTCGAAGGATGTAGCCCGCTTAATTCCTCCCAAGGCGGTGCATGTTAGAAATACACATCGCGCTGTTGCTTCACATCCGTATGAGGTTCAGATTGTTACTTTGCGTACAACGCTTTTCAAGCAGTCTTTTATATGGAGAACGTCATCCCTTTGGAATAATTTGCCCAGCGCTGTGTTTCCCACCAAGTACAATTTACAGCGATTCAAGAACAACGTGAATCGCTTTTTCCGCACACATGCCTCTCCTGGAGCGCTTTAGGGACTTCCCTGCAGCACGTGTGCTAGACCCACACTCCTTTCAATCGCTCGTTAAGCTACTTGTAGTAGCTCAGTCGCCAGGGGTTTTGAGCTCCCATTAAATGTTAAACAGGCTGCATTTTGGCACACAGGTACTTTTTTGGACGTAAAATACGATAAAAAAATGTTTGCTAACGTTTGATGTACACTAAACACACAAAACCCAAAATAAAATGAAAGATTCGGTTTTTCGGTAATATCTTGAAGAATAAATAACCGGTCAAGTGAAAGTTCAACTTGCACAATTAGTGTACCGTACGTTGATTGCTTTTAAAATAAAAATTTTGTTACGGTGGTATAAAATGATCAGGGACTTCACAAAACACACCCCAAATGAGTTTTCAATAAAGTTTGTTTCCAATATTTACTGAAAACTGATTACCTTAAAATTTTTGTTTTTTTTTTAAATACCAGATAAATTATTAAAGGTAATGCCTCGTGATAATTTTCGTTTAATCTACACCCCGTGGGGGGAATTTTTTCAAAATATTTTGATTAGTACTTTTCGAGATAAAGTGGGGGGACAGCGATTTCTCTCGATTTTTTAAAAATAATGCAAAGAAAAGTGTGCGCGAGTATTACATTATATATAGCTTTCATCTGACGCCACACTCGATGACCTAGTAAAAAAATTTTTTTTTCACTTGCGATTTAATTCCCCAAAACTAACCCCTTAAGTCACACTTTAACTTTCAAAACTACACGGCTCTGATGAGGTCATCAATTCCTAAATTATTACCAAATTTCAACTTTCTATGACAAATAGTTTCGGAGAAAATCGGATGTGACAGACAGACGGACAGCCAGACAGACACCGAACTTATCTTATAAGTGTTCCGTACAGAATACTAAAAAGATATCAAAAAAATAATAGTATCACGGGAAAGAGCGAGAAATTTTGAAAATAAAAAGTATATTGATTTTTTTTTCAGATTTTTTTTTCATTAGCGTAAGAATTTATTAAAAATTCGGATAGGTGATTCAAAAGGTGTAGCGCGCCAAACAGGTTAATCGATATTACTTATTTTCAGAATGTAGAAAAAAAAATTAAAAGATAGCTTTTTGAATAGGAGACTTTCAGCTTTCCGATGATACTAATAGTTTTTATTTTTGTTGCCTTGTAATTTGTAAAACTTAAAAATTTTTGTTTGCATGATTTTAACCTGGCATACATTAAAATTAAAATATTTAATAAAATATAGTATTGAAAAAAAGAACTTAGTGTATATCTGGGGGCACCGCAGTGCCTCCGCCAAGTCGAGCAGAAAGCACAGCCGTACCATCCTTTTCTCGAAGCACTCACGGCACTTTCGACTCCCCTCTAACTTCGTTATAGATGAAGCTAGAAGTCTGAATTTCCAGTGACCAAGAGGACATGCTATACTAGCTATATTCCTAAATTACCTACTATTTATACCTTATAGTTTACCAACTATCGCCAGTCGAAGTTCTTTAATTTTGTCACTCATCGATTATCAAAATTCTAAGGTACTTCTAGCAGACACACAAACTTCAAATTTTGAATTTAGTTAGTGTTTAGTCTATAAAGGAAGGAAAAAACTGAAACATCCCGAAATTTCAGTCCCGTTTTCTAAATGGTACAGTCAATTAAGCCAAAAAACCTCGGAATGAGAGATAATAAGCTGTAAACTTGTATAAACCTTTATTTTGGCATTCTAAAAATTGTCTCAGAAGTCTCATAAAATCTCGTGTCAGCGCCTTAAGATATTCAAGGCCAAAGGTAAAAAAAAATCGGTTTTTCGCAAATATCTCGCGTCCTATGGTTTCCATGATATTTGCATCTATTATGACAATTGTAGAGCATAAATTCTCTACAAATTTTGTTCTAACCTTTTTAATACGCTTAGCGGTTTTTGAGATCGTGCGCGGAGAGCGCGCAGCGCTCAGCCATATATAGCATAATGCAAGGTCAACCGTGAGTCCCGGTAAATAATACGTCGTATTAAGTTAATTAATCACTAAAAAATCCATAATTATGAATAATTTGTATTATTTATTAATTAATATATTATATTTAATAATATTTTTCATTTATCAAATATATTCGTTTAATAATACTTACCTACTTCGTGTAATTAAAAAATTGTTAAGTGAAATACTTTAAGTATATTTTAATTATAAAAAAAGTATGAAAATGATGTTTCCACGACAGAAGGACTAGAAGAGAATATAGTTATTAAAATAGGAGCAAAAGTCACGTTAAGACGAAATATTGACGTGATTCTTGGCTTAGTCAACGGTTCTATCAGTATAGTACAAGGAGTAAAGGTTGATCCTGAAAACACAATTAAATTAAAAAAAATACATACATTTAATAATGAACATCTTTACGAGCTTGGTCCAGTCAAAACTAAATTTGAAATTATTAATAGAGCTTATGTTCATCGCGAACAGTTTCCGATATGTATAGCCTATGCTATTATTATTACTACATCGGTTCTTCAGTGCTCACACGCGGTCAAGCATACGTGGCACTTTCGAGAGTGACAAGTCTGGGCGGATTACATCTAATTAATGTCAACTTCGGTAGTATCAAAGCTTAGGAGTCCGCAATCGTTGAATATAATCGACTTAGAAGCACTTATCGTCCAGACTTGTCAAAGATTGTTACACCGTAGCCTTTGAGAAAAAACCAGTAGAGACAGGGAGTGGGCTTTAAGATAATCCATAGCTGGCGTACAAGAAATATAACCCGAGAAGAAAAAAAAAGAGGACTACCTACAAAAAGAAATGAGATCCCATCAAAAACATAAAATGTAAAAAATGCCAACTCTCACAAGACAGTCCTTCCACCACAAAAAGTTGTGAGATCTCATGTAAAACCAAGTAAGTTATTTTAGTTAGTATCTATGAAAGCACCTATTCAACAACTTTTTCATAAATTGTTATCTATTTAGTTACCTACCAACATTTATAGTGACCGTATCAGTATTAGACATCTTTATTTCTATAATAAATATAATGACTTGGCTATCGCACGGCAACATAATCACATAAGAATAACACAGGTCAACATTTTATCTAGGCTTGTACTCGGTAAACCAACTAGGTATCTTAGGGTTTTTGGGGTCACTGATCACGATGAAGGGGTCGGTTAACTTTCATCAGGTCAGGTTCAAGGTCATTTGAAGGTCAAATTCAGCCAATGCAGCCAAAAAAATCTGAAAAAATTCATACGTATGTTTTTTGGGTCACTGAATCCGAATCCGGTGTTATTTTTTTTCATATAAGGTCTCCTGAAGGTCACTAGAGGTTACTTCAAGGTCATTCTGAGGTTATTTGGAATAAAACAGTTATGAGCAGGCCAAAAAATCTAAAAAAAATGGTGTATACGTTTTTTAGGTCTCTGGTTCAGAATTAGAGGTCGGTTAACCTCCATCAAATTCAAAGTCATTTGAAGGTCAATTTAATTGATAGCGGCTGAAAAATCTAAAAAAAAACGATAACCACCTTTTTTGGGTCACTAATTCCTAATCTGTGTTCTTTTCTTCCCTACCATTTCTTCCATAGATCGTTTCAAGCAGGAATACAAGAACATGGGTAGAGGAAAAGGTTATGATCAAGTACTACTAGTATATTTCAGCATTATACTTGCTTCGAGGTCGGTTTATTTTATACGGAAAGTTTTTGTCTCAATCTTAAAACTCCACTAACATTTCCATAAAGTTATTTGATATGCATATTTAACATAATAAATGTGGGCTAATGAACTAATACTTGTAGTTGCACCCAGGGCACCTCCACACGGCGACGGTGGGCAACGGAGTTGTTCCACTATCCGGCGAAGTCCCTGGGTTATGGCTTCCATGCCGTCATGGCAACTACAAATAAAACTTCTACGAGACAGGGGCTCGGAACCCCAGAATCGGCGGTTGGTTAGGGTGGGGAAAGCGGGCCCGCAGCCGTCGTCATCCAGCGACCGTAGCTCTTCAACGGTGGGAAACGTGGCTTTTGAAGAGTTTAATGCTACAAGTCAAGGATTTTGTAAGAATAATGTGAACTGTTTTTGTATCGTTTGTGGGCTGTATACTCCCAAAAATAAATTTAAATTTTCTGAGACTTTGAAAACAAAATATAAAAGTTTGTTTAATATCGACACGAGTTCCTTGAACAACTCTTATACACCGAATGTCATCTGTAGGAAATGCCGCAATATTTTGTTTGGAACAAGGGCACAAATATTTTCTGCACCGATGAAACCAGAAATCCATCAGACCATACGTCTAATTGTTATTTCTGCTTAACGAATCTCAAAGGATATAATCGTAATAACAAAAACTCTGTAACTTATCCGTGCGTAGAATCTGTAACATTGCCCATATATATAAAAACTGCACCTGATAATGATGACAGCAGGCATAGCAATGCAGAGCATTTTGAAGTTTCTGATGATATAGAAATGCATGATGAATCATTAGATACATCGCAAGATGGTAAAAGTGAAGCCTACAATGTATCTTCAGGCTCGGAAGATGAAGGTATGTCAGAACAAACACATTTTTAACCATGTGGTAATATACATTTTGCATAAATATGTGCATGTCATTGCGTAGTTTTTTGTTGTATATTACAAATATTCCTGTAATCTCGTTGACATAATTTTATGTAAATGTAGAGTTAGAAGGTTACATAAATTTATGTATACTTATTTAAATACTAGATGGTTATAAATGGACCCAGGATTATCTATGTAATTATTTTTTACATTTTAGGCATTATTCAGTGTATAGCGACGTAATATACAAATATTTGTAGATTTTTTGTCTGCTGGTTTGTTTCGATATCGGACAAAAATATGCTTTAAAATTTCTTTCTCAATTTGTGGCTTACAACTGTATTTAATAGTAAGCTGATATGTTTTTAATATATAGTTAATGTCATATACAGATGTTGTATCTAACTATTATATTATGCAAGTACGGCTTGGTTGACGAGTCGTCATGAGACGAACCCGCGTTTGGAGGTGGGTCGGAAGATAAGAGAGCAATCAATAATGATTAAAATATGAACTTGTTTACCACTGTTTAGTTTTGGCAGTTATTATTTTTATTCTTGTTCGAAGATTAACGATTCCTATATAACGGTATTTTAGCAAGTGTGACTGTTAAATATAGTTTATAATTACACGGCCATGGTTAGAGGCGAATATGCTCTTAACATTTGGGTGAGTTCACCCAAAGATACAACTTGTATCTTACTATTTGAAAAAAACTACTTTGTGGATTTAAGAAAACGACTATATCACTATAACACTTATAATTAATTTTGTCTAATTAAAAATAATTATACATTATTATTTACTTAATATAATTCCTACGTTCTCTTTGAACAATACCTTGAAAAGTTTCATACCATTGCCTTATTCGTTTAAAAATAACAAGCAGTAGTGCAGAAAATAAATTGTTGCGAGATAAAAGCAGGAGCTATATTGTTATTACTTGTAGATTTAATTCTGCATGTGCAAGAGCTTTTGAAGATATACAAACAAGTATTTATTACCAGTCATGTGACCTGAGTGATCTCTGTAGAGACTTAGGACTTTCAAAAGAAGGTTCTGAAATTTTAGCATCGAGATTAAAAGGAAAAAGTTGTTTAGCACCAGGGACAAAAGTAACATATTACCGTTCAAGAGAAAAACCATTCAAAAAGTATTTTACAAAATCTGGTAATTTAATTTATTGCAATGATGTTAGTGGATTAGTCAAAGAATATGATATCGAATATACAGCTAGTCATTGGCGCCTTTTTATCGATTCATCGAAAAGAAGTTTGAAAGCGATCTTGCTCTTCAATGGGAATACGTATCCCCCTTTGCCTCTTGCTCATTCGGTCATTTTAAAAGAAGAATATTTCAGTTTAGAACTCGTACTAGAAAAACTGAAATATGATTCTCATAAGTGGGAACTTTGCGGTGATTTAAAAATCATAACGATCATGCTCGGTTTGCAATCAGGGTTTGTATCATATCCATGCTTCCTTTGTGAATGGAACAGTCGTGCTAGAGATAAACATTACGTAGTAAAAGTTTGGCCACCAAGAAAAAATCTAATCTCAGGTGAGAAAAATGTTTTAGCAGAAAGTTTTGTACCTCCTCATAAAGTTCTATTACCACCATTGCACATAAAGTTAGGTCTGGCAAAACAAATTGTTAAAGTAATGAGTACAAACCAGAGCGATGCTTTCATGCATATCTTTGAAGTATTGCCAAAACTTTCGAAGGCGAAAATAAATGAAGGTGTCTTTACCGGACCTGATATAAGAGAACTTTTCAAAAATGTAGAATTCGAAAGAAAGATGACTGACAAAGAAAAGGCAGCTTGGAGAAGTTTCAAAGTGACGAAAAAGTTTTTGGAAACAATAAAGATCCAAATTATAAAGAAATCGTTGCGAAAATGGTAAATACCTTCAGGGAACTAGGATGTCTGATGAATCTCAAGGTTCATTTCCTAGATTCTCACATTGACTACTTTCCCGAGAACCTAGGAGACTTCAGTGAAGAGCAAGGAGAACGTATGCATCAAGATCTGAAAGTATTTGAACAAAGATATCAAGGAGTTTGGGGTACGAATATGTTAGCTGGCTAGTGTTGGAGCCTTAAAAGAGACACAAATGTAAACCATAAAAGAAAATCAATTCGGAGGTCATTTGAATCCCAACGCAAACGTGCTCGAATTGATGATTAGCTTAGTATATTTAGTTATACCAAAGTTATATGAAAAAAAAATAACACCGGATTCGGATTCAGTGACCCAAAAAAACATACGTATGAATTTTTTCAGATTTTTTGGCTGCATTGGCTCAATTTGACCTTCAAATGACCTTGAACCTGACCTGATGAAGGTTAACCGACCCCTTCATCGTGATCAGCGACCACAAAAACCCTAAGATACCTAGTTGGTTTACCGAGTACAAGACTAGATAAAATGTTGACCTGTGTAATCTACTATTTAAAATACTTTATTCTTAAGTGCACTGTTTCGACTTACTTAGCAATCGAAATACATCGACTACTCAGACGAATATCCGCAGACAGCAGGAAGTCATTCAACTTAACAAAGACCTGGGAGAAATTCTATATTGGGGTGACAGTAACCAAGTGGAATTTAACGCTACAAAAACCCAGGCGGCAGTTTCTTCTAAAAAAGTTAACGTCGCAGAACCCGACATAGTTATGTCGGGGCACTCCATCCCCCTAACACCGTCACTCAATCTGTTAGGCGTTAATTTGGGAGTAAATATGTCCTGGCATGAACATGTTGCAGACATAGCAAGGAGAGCTTCTCAAAAGTTGGGAATATTGTTTCGAACCAGAAAGCTTTACACTCCACAACAACTGTTAATTCTTTACAAAGCTGAAATTCGACCAACTATGGAATACTGCTCCCATGTTTGGAGCTCCGCTCCCAAACATACACTGCATTTGTTGGATTATATCCAGAGAAGAGCTATTTGTCTGATTGGACACCCGGAACTGACCGACGGCCTTGATTCGCTGGAACATCGAAGAACGGTTGGCGACTTGAGCCTATTCTACAAGTACTTTCATGGAAAGTGTTCGAAGGATGTGGCCCGTTTAATTCCTCCCAGAGCGGTGCATATTAGAAGTACACGTCGCGCTAATACTTCACATCCGTATGAGGTTCAGCTTGTTACTCCTCGTACAACGCTTTTTAAGCAGTCTTTTATATGGAGAACATCATACCTTTGGAATAGTTTGCCCAGGACTGTGTTTTCCATCGAGTACAATCTACAGCGATTCAAGAACAACGTGAATCGCTTTCTCCGCTCACGTGTCGCTCCTGTAGCGCTTTAGGAGTGCACGTGTGCTAGACCCATAAAAAAAAAAAAAAAAAAAAACGGTCACTATAAATGTTGGGAGGTAACTAAATAGATAACAATTTATGACAAAGTTGTTGAATTGGTGCTTCCATAGATACTAACTAAAATAACTGACTTGGTTTTACATGAGATCTCACCACTTTTTGTAGTGGAAAGACTGCGTTCCGAGACTTGGTATTTTTTTACATTTTATGTTTTTGATGGGATATTATTATTATACCTTAAGGTTCAATATAAGAATAACTAAAAATAGCCACATTGTTTGTGTTATTTAAAAATTGAGTTGTAAAATATAAAAATTTGCCTGCTGTAGTGGGCCGTCGGAAATTTTACGTTCAAAGCAATACGAAATGATCAAAAAGTCGGATTTTTTTTTATTTTTTTATTTTAGTTACAGTTAAAAGTATACTTGATATTAGAAAATCATAAAAAGACTTTCTCTTTTTTTTGAAATTTTGCTCTTAATAAAATGATTCATGATAAACGTATTTTTTTCTTATTGTTAATCATAAAACTTAAAATAGAAAACATATTTAAAGGTGGAAAATGAAAAATAAAAGGCTAAGCTTTAGGTATAAAGTGTCTATATTTCATTTAAACATCCAGGTACAAAGAGAACAGTTACTGAAAAGATAAAAATTCTAAATTACTCGAAGAAATTAAATGAATTACGTACTCTCTTGCCGTCATATTGGATCAACCATTTTGAATTTTTCAGTCTGTCATCGGATTCTTAATCAGCACCTTGAGAAACCCCTTAATATCCAGTTGTAAAATATTTAGCGGTATACACAAACGTTAACTTAATCATAAAGGAGGTTGGAAGCATGATTCCCACTACAGCTGAAGCGGGTAAACCAGCCATTTTATTTTAAATAATATTTTTTAAAATTACGGTGAAACTAAAAAAAATAATCTATATGCTATTTTTTTGTAAAATGTCCCGTTCTTTTACATTTTTAGAAATATTTGCGAAAAACCGAATTTCTCATTTTATTTACGATTTTATAGGCTTAGCGTACACTGTAGAGCAGCAAAGTTTTTTTATCTTATTCTACGTCCAAAAAAAAACTATCTGTTTGCCAAAATGCAGCCCGATAACATTTAAAGAGAGCTTTTTGTCAAAATTTGTCTCTGACGACTGGGCTATAGGCCAGGGGTTTCCAATCTTTTTTTACTGCGTCTCCCTTTACAGGTTGCAAGATACCTGTGTGTAGCTCTAACAGAAAATAAAATTACTTTATTATTCAAAGAAAACTCCAAAGAGTATAGAATCTTAGTTATTATTTATTAGAAAACATAAAAAAAACTACAAACAATACAATTAATGAGAAGGATGACCTTGCTTTTCTGAGCATAACTTCGCAAATCGGGAATGAAGTTTTGAAATTGCTACTCTCATTTCTTTTTCTAGATTTATTTGTGACCTGTACTTCGATTTGATTACTGCAACTGCAGAAAAGCCAGTTTCACACAAGTACTACGTAGCAAATGGTAAAAGAACCTTCAAAGCCGTAGTACTGATAGTAGGATATTCTTGCTCCAAAATTGAAACAGTTTGTCTTTAACGAATCGTAGTTTTAGGCTCGTATCATAAAATAGTTCAGCTGTTCTTCCTCGACTGTTGAAAGTATAGATGGTGGTGGAGTCGATTGGAATGGGTTTCTAATCCAGTCGTATTGATTCAGATTCTCTCAAAAATATTTATTAAAATGGGTGCTTAATGTTAATAAGTGTTGGATAAATATCAGTTGCAAACTTGGCTCCAGATTTTGAGTAGATTTTTCTTTCAGAAAGCCTTTCAAAATAGGAAAACACTTAGTATTTCCTTGCTCCTCTTCTAATATATATATATAATATATATATATATATATATATATATATATATATATATATATATATATATACTTTCTTGTTTTGAAAACGCTGCAATTTTATCAGTCGATTGCAGTATATGCGTTTCGTTTCCCTGCAACGATTTATTAAGGACATTTAATTTCTCAAATATGTCGCAAGGATACGCCAATTTTATTAAGAAGACAGTATTTTTAAACTTTTCTGCGTCACGATGCGATTCTGTCAATAAATACGTGTACAACTCATTTTTTTATTCGTGTATACGTTAGAGTACGTTACCTCTCGACAACCAACGAGAGTTACAGTAATAAAGTAAAGATCTATGCTCGACACCCAAATCTTCACAAAGCTTATGGAAAAATTTTGTCTTCACAAGTCTTGTTTTTATGAAGTTCACCACTTAATAATTATATCCATCACAAAATTTAATTCAGGTGAAATATATTTTGCAGCCAGGGTCGCCCTATATTTGACGCAATGTGTCCATTTTACATTTAAAGCCTTGAAGTCCTCCATACTGCCCTGACATCGCGCGAGCTTCATCCGTACACACATCGACACACTTCTTCCATTGAATGTTATTATCTTCCATGTATGAATCGATGATCTCAAACAAATCACTAGCCGCCGGTAGCAGTTATATTTTTTGCAAAATAACAAGTCCTCACTTACTTTTGTTTCTTCCATGTACGGCACGTAACATATTAATTGAGCGTCGTTATTACTTTTATCGCTTCATCCAACTCAGTGGCAAATAAACCAGAAAGATTTTCCACAATTTGCGCATTAATGTCATAAATGCGACGACTAATCGTATTGTTAAAAAAGGAATAATTTTATTTCTTTAGTCGCCAATTCTCCAATCATCACCGATACTATATCAATCGCTGCAGGTAAAATAAGATTTTCAGCAATCGTATGTGATTTCTTACATTTGGCAACACGGTGAACGACCTTGTAAGAGGCGAGCAGTGCTTTGTAAGGAACAGATGCTCTGGAAAACAAGGATGTCGATTGATGTTTCAGTTCTCCCAATTTTCTTGCAAAAAAATCTCGCGGCTTTCCTTGTAAATTACTGTGAGTTGTTTCTAAATGATGTTTCAATTTATTAGGAAGCATACTTTCAGCTGCCAGCACCTTATGATAAACAACACATTGCGGAAGTTCCATATTTTCGTTGCTAACATAGGTAAATCCAAGATCTAAATATTGGTCATCATATTTCCTGTACTTTTTTCGTTTTATTACAGTTTCTTTTCTACTCTCTCCTGCATCTATAACACGTTTTCTATTTATTTGAATAAAGTTATCTATTTTAAGTAATGAATACGCGCGCGTAAATTAAATACAACTCACTTGAAATCAAAACACTGCATTCATCGACGCTTGTAATAGACGAATAAATAAAGCGCAGAAACAAAAGACCGAACTATGAACGAACGAAAGCGCGGGAAAATGGGGGGACTTACTGAGTCGCTGATGAGTGCCCGCACTAGCTCATTACGTCGCGTGCAGACGATCTGTGCCTATCGTTGCGACGCACAGTTAGGGAACCCCTGCTGTAGGCGATCTAACATGTTTCAACTGAAGGCCCACGTTTCCGTTAGGTATGTCAATAATGACAAAAGGAATTGATCAAATATGTTCCCTTTTAATGTGTTTGGCACATTGGAAAAGAAGATGCTCCGCAGTTTGCCAAACACTGACCCAGCTCCTGGTTTTCTTTTTTGTCCAATAAATAAATGAGTTCTTGTGATTTTCTCGTTTTCATTGTTCAGTATTGTTTCTCAAAAACGTGATGCGCAATTGTTTTGTTTTAACTTCTTAAAAAAACTCTTTTAAAAATGCTACAACTTTTGTATCTAACTTTTTATCTAACTACTACATAGGTAAGTTAGGGAGGTGGTATATTTATAATCAGTAAACCTCTACACCTTAACCACCGCCAACAAGAGCAGTGAATCTATTGAAAGACCATTAAAAATTTCACTGAAAACTTACACGTAAACTTATTATTCTTTTTCATTCAAAATGAGAAGTCCTAAAAATTAAAATATGAAATTATACTTCTTTTTAACAAAGCAAGGAAACCGAAAATAAATTTTACTTAGAAGAAAGAATTTATTCAAGGCGCAGAACATTAAACACAAAATGACTTTTTAATTTCTCCTTTTTTTAACTTTTAACATTTTTATATTTTGCTCACGTACCGTAGAGCATTCTTGGTCCCGTGTTTCCAAGCTCTATCTTGTATATAGTCGCTACTATTTTTATCACATCTTTAATTTGTACTTTTGTGTCCATACTCCTCTCCATAAAATGTTCTACACCCATTTTCAGATCTGGTTGGCTATTCCCTTCAAATCTCATTCCCGATATTACAATATTATTCATTACTTTGTCTTTTTCCAGTCTACTTATCTTCAGATCCATACTTCTCATGTTCTCTCTAATTATCTTATTTTCCTCTTTCAATACTTCATTCTCTTTTCTTAGTTCCTTCAACTCTTGTTGGTATCTCTTTTGATCTTATTTTATATCCTTTATATCTGACATCAGCTCTCTGATTATTTCTATCAAATTGTCTATCTTATCTACTCTTTTGTTTTTCTCTTTCTGTGGTGTTCTTATCAGCTTTTTACTTTTCTTGAATAATCCCATTTCCTCTTCTTTTTCTTTGACTCTTCCTCTTTTCGAGTCTCCTGATGTATAATCATCGCTAACCATTGTTCTTTCTGTTATAAAAACTTTATATGTGTTTCTCGTATATTCCATTTCAAACACGGGAGAAAAATAAAAAAAAATGTTGGGTATATTTCTTATCACCGTAAACAGTAAAACGATCAAGGTTCGTCTCTTATCGTTTCGTTAGCTTCATACAATTTCACAGAATTATTCTCATTAACCTCCAAATTTTTTACTTATTGTCTTAATTCTAACACTACACTCTGCTTTAATTCTAGTTCCTCTCGTTTGCAATCGACAACATAATAAATAGATCGAAACACTACCGTAATAATGCTCGTTGAACGAGTTGACTATTGCCGGGCGTACGACTGGCATGCACACACTTCGCGATCCGAAACTCAACTCCATATATTATAATGACAATACGAATTGATCAAATGTGTTCACTTTTAATATGTTTGGCACATTGGAAAGGAAGATGCTCCGCAGTTTGTCAAACTCTAACAAAGCTCATGGTTTCTTTCTCCTTAATAGATCTGCTTTCAAGTTTTCTTTTTGGCCCAAATATAAATCAGTTCTTGTGATTTTCTCGTTTTCATTGTTCAGCATTGTTTCTCTTGCATTTCAGAAACATGATGCACAATTGTTTTGTTTTAACTTCGTAAAAAAATTCTTTTAAAAACGCTACAAATTCTTGTATCTAACTTTTTTATCTAACTACTACATAGATGAGTTAGAGAGGTGGTATATTTATAATCAGTAAACCTCTACACGAATCGACGAATAAATAAAGCGCTGAAACAAAAGGTCGAACGATGTACGAACGAAAGCGCCGGTAAATGGAGGGCTTACTGAGTCGTGGATGACTGCGTGCACTAGCTCATTATGTCGCGTGCAGACGATCTGTGCCTATCGTCGCGACGCACGTTTAGGAACCCCCTGCTATAGGCGATTTAACATGTTCGTTAGGTATGTCAATAATGACAATACGAATTGATCAAATGTGTTCACGTTTAATGTATTTGGCACATTGGAAAGGAAGATGCTCCGTAGTTTGCCAATCTCTGATAAAGCTCATGGTTTCTCCTTAACAGATAGATAGATCTGCTTTCAAGTTTTTTTTTTGTCCAAAATATAAATCAGTTCTTGTGATTTTCTCGTTTTCATTTGCATTTCAAAAACATGATGCCTAATTGTTTTTTTTAACTTCGTAAAAAAATTCTTTTAAAAACGCTACAACTTTTTGTATCTAACTTTTTTGTCTAACTACTACATAGATGAGTTAGAGAGGTGGTATATTTATAATCAGTAAACCTCTACACGTTAACCACCGCGAACAAGAGCAATGAATCTATTGGAAAAACTTTAAAAATTTCACTGAAAACTTACACTTAAACTTATTATTCTTTTCCATTCAAAAATGAGAAGTCCTAAAAATTAAAACAAGAAATTATACTTCTTTTTAACAATGCAATAAAACCGAAAATAAATTTTATTTATGACAAACAACACATTGCGAAAGTTCCATATTTCCTTTGCTAACGTAGGTAAATCCAAAATCTAAATATTGGTCATCATATTTCCTGTACTTTTTTTTCATTTTTCTACGGTTTCTTTTCTACTCTCCCTTGCGTTTACAATACGTTTTCTATTTATTTGAATAAAGTTGTCTATTTTAAGTAATGAATGCGCGCGCGTAAATTAAATACAGCACACTTGAAATTAAAACACTACATTCATCAACGCTTGTAATCGACTAATAAATAAAGCGCCGAAACAAAAGACCGAACGATGAACGAACGAAAGCGCGGAGAAGTGGGGGGGGAGGGACTTACTGAGTCGCTGATGAGACGCGCGCCGCGCCACGCACTAGCACATTGCGTCGCGTGCATATGATCTGTGCCTATCGTCTCGCAACTTCCCAAGGATAGCGACGCGACGCCCTAGGGCGTCGCGACGCACAGTTAGGGAACCCTTGCTATAGGTGATTTAACATGTTTCAATTCAGGGCCCACGTTTCCATTAGGTATGCCAATAATGACAATACGAATTGATCAAATGCGTTCACTTTTAGTATGTTTGGCACATTGGAAAGAAAGATGATCCGCAGTTTGCCAAACACTGACCAAGCTCATGGTTTCTCCTTGACAGATCTGCATTCAAGTTTTCTTTTTTTCTCCAAAATATAAATCAGTTCTTGTGATTTTCTCGTTTTCATTGTTCAGTATTTTTTCTCTTGATGATCTGCAATTATTTTGTTTAAGCTTCGTAAAAATATTCTTTTAAAAACGCTGTAACTTCTGTATCTACCTTTTTTATCTGAGTGAGTTAGAGAGGTCGTACATATATAATCAGCAACCCACTACATGTTAACCACCGCGAACAAGAGTAGTGAATCTATTGGAAAACCTTTAAAAATTTCACTGAAAACTTACACGTAAACTTATTATTCTTTTCCATTCGAAAATGAGAAGTCCTAAAAATTAAAACATGAAATTACACTTCTTTTTAACAATGCAACGAAACCGAAAATAAATTTTACTTAAAAGAAAGAATTTATTCAAGGCGCAGAAAGCAATAGAGTTAAAGGTACATTAAACACAAAATGACTTTTTAATTTCTCCTTTTCTTTTTTGACTTTTAACATTTTTATATTTTGCTCACGTACCGTAGAGCTTTCTTGGTCTCAAGGTGTTTAAATTATTCTCTTTTATACGGCTAATATTATAACCATTAAAAATTTGCATTCCAATAAAATCGATGCTGATGACCATGGTCCAAAATTAACGTTATGTTGTAGGTTTTTGGGTTAAGAGAACTTAGATCGTATCTACTTTTAGGTATGTAGATAAGCTTGTTTTGCTCAATTTACAGGCAATGCTTTGGACAAACAAATGCAAATTGATGCTGTATACACTGATTTCTCGAAGGCCTTTGATAGGGTTGACCATTCCATATTTCTACATAAGCTGGATAGACTGGGTTTCAACAATAACCTAATTACTTTTTTCGAGTCCTATTTGTGTAACCGCTTACAGTACGTCGAAATTCGTGGACATAAATCCTCAACGTTTAGTGCCACAAGTGGTGCACCACAGGGTAGCAACCTTGCACCTTTAATTTTTTCACTCTTCATTAAAGACATTGGGGATAACATAACTAGTAATTTTCTTTTGTTTGCTGACGATCTAAAGCTTTTCCGCACCATAAGAGACTCTAGTGATTGCCTTTCATTGCAACATGATATGGAGTCGTTACAGAAATGGTGTGAGTTGAATAGGCTGACATCGAATGCCGGTAAGTGCTTCTTTTTGACTTACTCGAATAAATTTAGCACCATTGACTTCCAGTATAAGTTAGATAATGAAGATATTACACGTTGTAACACGTTCAAGGACCTTGGAATTATTTTTGATCCTAAACTTTCATTTGCCCATCATATTAATTGGATCTGTACTACTGCAATGAGTACGTTGGGTTTCATAATACGTAATTCGAGAGGTTTTCATAACAGTAAAACATTAAAAACTTTGTATTCCAGCTATGTGCTTTCACGGCTTGAATATGGTGCAATTGTTTGGAATCCAATACACGCTAAGTATATTAAACAGGTAGAGAATGTTCAAAGAAAGTTTGACAAATTTCTTATATTAAAATATATTGGTGTCTACCCTGATAGAGGTGTCGATGAGGTCATTATAACTGAACGTTTTCAGCTACCTTTATTGACGAATCGAAGAAATTACCATCTGGTCTGTTTTCTTATAAAATTATGTAAATCTCTTATTGACTCTCCTGACTTACTATTTCAAGTAAACTTTCACATTCCTAATAGATTGGTCAGAACCTCTCCTGTTTTCTATTTACCTACTGCATCTACTAATTTTCTCATCAAAACACCATTGTTTCAAGCTATGAGCGTTTTCAACAGTACTTGTAACGACACTGACGTGAATGCTTAAAAAATAAATTGTTGCATGTATAGGTATTTATTCCAAGTGTATCATTTTAATTTTAATTTTGCAATTTTATTTAATTTCTATGTGATTTTTATGTTATCTCTCTCTTTTGTTCTGTACTAGTACTTTACTCTTCTTTTTTATCTCTGTCTTCTTTGTATTATGTTATTTATGCTTAATTGTCTTGTAAATGGTATATCTGTTAGACAATAAAGATTATTATTATTATTACTATAACAATCTTGTCTATAAACACGCTTATTTACATTTCTATCATAAGCGGTTTCTCCCTTCATGTTTCTTCTTATTACTCCTCTACGAATATCTTTTTTCCGGGCTGTGTATTTTCGTTCTTCTTTTACATTTACCCAGTTGCATCTAATAGACCGTAACTACTTTTAGGTATGTACATAACAATTTTGTCTATAAATACGCTTATTTACATTTCTATCATAAGCGGTTTCTTCCTTCATGTTTCTTCTTATTACTCCTCTACGAATATCTTCTTTCCGGGCTGAGTATTTTCGTTGTTTTTTACATTTACCTAGTTGCATCTAATAGACCGTAACCACTTTTAGGTATGTAGATAACAATTTTGTCTGTAAACACGCTTATTTACATTTGTATCATAAGCGGTTTCTTCCTTCATGTTTCTCCTTATTACTCCTCTACGAATATCTTCTTTCCGGGCTGTGTATTTTCGTTCTCTTTTACAATTACCTAGTTGCATCTAATAGACCGTAACTACTTTTAGGTATGTAGATAACAATTTGGTCTGTAAACATGCTTATTTACATTTCTATCATAAGCGGTTTCTTCCTTCATGTTTCTTCTTATTTACTCCTCTATGAATATTTTCCTTCCGGGCTGTGTATTTTCGTCCCCTTTTACATTTACCTAGTTGCATCTAATAAACATCTGTTTTAGCTATACTAAAGACATCTTTAACAGGTGATCAAATCATTTGTGTCCTTTAAATTCTATCCTATCTATGATTAATTCTGTTTGGTTCTGTGGTCTTCATTTTGTTTCAAATTTCTTATTTTCGGACTCTTCTTGTACTTAATGCACTTCTTGGAAGGGAGCGCATTTTCACTGCCCTTATTTTAGTATTTTCATCACTCTTTACTGTCTATAACTCATCTTCGTGCATGGGTACCGTTTTCAATATCACTTTTCAATTTAGTAGTGAAGATTATGTTTACTCTCTTCTAGGACCATGAAGACGTCAATCTGGAGCACTTGCCCTAGGGGAACACAGTCACCAGTGTCTCTTTCACCTGCTATGAGAACAAAACAACTTGAACTGCTATCTACATATATCATTTTGCAGCATAACAATGCTTAACTTTGTACTGCCTGTACAATAGTTGTGACCATAGAACGACTGCATTTAGAGTATCTGCCACATCCACCTTACTCACCAGATCTGGCCCTAATGATTATTACATGTAACATGTAAATTTCTTGTATAATAAAGCTGAAATTTACATAACGGTTTATTGTGTTGAGGACAACTCACTTAACAGAGACAGTTTTACCGTCATTGCCAGTTTGTGAAGTTTTTCGAAAAGTTTTAAACACAACTTTGGAAAACTATATGAAAAAAAATTTTCCTCATTCTTGACATTAAGTTGATTAAAGCTCTAAAAGATTTCTCATCCAAATAAGGGATTAAATACGAAAAGGAGAAATTTATGAGGTAATTACTGTGTACTCAATGCTTTGAAGTTAGTTGGTTTATTTTCTTATTTAGGATGAGCCTTAGGCAAAATTAATAAATTAAAAGTAATAAGAAATTAAATAAGTTGACATTAATTACCGGTATAAACTTTGAAGTAATTAAGATCTTGTTTGTTGTTGTATACCTAAAATTCCTTAGGGAATGTTGTTTAGCAAAGCACGCAAGTTTTACTTTTGTGGATGAATAATTCCTAAAAGGGCTATATGCAAGGAGTCATGAAAATTATTTAATGAATATGAGTGATTCTTTCGGTCAACTAAAAAACGTTCACTATTTTTTTTTCAGAATTCTAACCATTTTAAAATTTTGCAAAATTCCCATTTATTACCCCATGTGGGACGCCTGTGTTGCCGAATGTTTCTTTAGTGTTTCGTACGGAACACTTATGAGATCACTTCGGTGTCCATCTGTCCGTCTGTCCGTCTCCTGATTTTCTCCGAAACTATTCGATATAAAAAGTTAAAATTTAGCATAAATATAGGAGCTGATGACTCAATTAGAGTAGTATAGTTTGGAAAGTGAAATTTTGACTTAAGGGGTTGGTTTTGGAGGGAAGAAATCGGAAGTGAAAAATTTTTCTTTTACTAGGTCATCGAATGCAAGCTTGTGAAAACACGAGATCAAAAATATATATAATGTAATACTTGTGCATGTCTTTGTATTATTTGAAAAAGCGCTATCTCGAAGAGTACTGATCAAAAAATTTTGAAAAAATTTTAGAATATTCTTCATAAGATTCAGGGAATATTATCTCGAGTACATTAAGTTTGATAATTTATCTGGTATAAAAAAACTATGAAAACTGTCCCTTGACAATATGGTGGAGGTTTTGTTAATATACTTTTCAGTAAGTCGTCAGTGCGTCGCGTCGCTCCAGTACCCAAACACGAGAATTTTATATAGGTGTATGCATAAGTTTTTGCCGGCTTTTGTGGTAAAGAAAACACGTAATTTTCAAGGGAAATTCATTTTTTATTTACTCAAAATATTGGCCATTGGCTTCTACACATTTTGAGGTAAATTATGAATACCATGCCAGAAAAACTGCTTGTCTCTTTCGGCAACCCATTCGTCGAACCATTTTCCAATTTCCTCGAAATTGCTGAAGTGCTGCTCTGGCAGCGCGTGCCCCATTGATGCGAAGAGGTAATAGTCAGATGGCGCCAGGTCGGGAGAGTACGGCGGGTGCGAAAGGATGTCCCATCCAAGCGATTTCAAGGTGTCTTTCACTGGTTTTGCCGTATGAGACGGCGCATTGTCGTGTAACAAAATGACTTTGCCATGTCTTCTGGCCCATTCCGGTCATCTTTCGATCAATGCGTGATTTAAATTAATCATTTGTTGGCGATAGTGTTGTGCATTAACGGTTTCGCTGGGCTTCAAGAGTTCATAATACACAATACCGCTCTGGTCCCACCAGACACAAAACATGGTCTTCTTGCCGAAGCGATTTGGCCTTGGTATTGAAGGACCGGCTTCGCCAGGTGACCACGATTTTCTCCGCTTCCGGTTTTCAAAATAAATCCATTTTTCGTCACCCGTCACAATTCGGTGCCGAAATGATTTTCTTTCGTGGCGTTGAAGCAGCATTTCACAAGTGACTACGATTTTCCATTTGCCGTTTATTCAAATCGTGTGGGACCCATTTACCGAGTTTATTGATCTTCCCCAGTGTTCGTAAACGTCTGCTGATTGTTTCTTGTTACACATTTAATGCTTTTGCCAATTGCTGTTGTGTTTAAGTTGGGTCATCATCCAGTAACGCTTGCAATTCCTCATCTTCGTACTTTTGTGGTCTACCAGAGCGCGCACTGTCTTTCACATTGAAATCACTACGTTTAAATTGTCGAAACTATGTCTCACATGTTCTAATCGATGGAGCGTTTTCATCATATGTTTCTACTAGCAAACGATGACTTTCCACAGCATTTTTCTTTTGATTAAATAAGAAAAGCAATGCGTGCCGCAAATGTTCGTTTTCAGGCACAAAAGTCGACATGATCACTGAACGATACAATACAGACGCTAATGTTTGGCGGACTTAACTTGTGTATGTTGGTTAGGTTAATGTCAGACGAACAAACTGACGTCTCTATCAAATTCCTACACTGCGTACTGTTCGCTGGTGCCATCTCTTAGTGAAACCGGCAAAAACTTATGCATACACCTGGTATTTTATTTGTTTATAATTAAACAAATATTTAGTTAGCAAATATTTGTTTTCCACTATTGTTAATAGATTCTAGATTGAGCCAGATTAATTTATTGGCTATTAGGTAACTAAGATGTTATAACTATTATACATTATTGACTAAGAAAAAACGTGAAAATACATATTGGATCTTAAGATATATATGTCAGGGACCTAATTAACTTAGCCTAGCTAAGGATTTTATTTAATTTGAAAAGCAATCACCGTACGGACCACTAATTGTGCAAGTCCGACTTGCACTTGGTCGTTTTTTTTTTAGTAACATGAAAAAATGTTTTCTTAAAACAACTGGATTTTCAAGTAAACAACAAAAATTATTGCCGAAAGGGACCATTATGCCAGAATACTTTTTTTTTCTTATTATTGTTGTAAATATTTCTCGTAAATAAATAATCTAAATCGTTACTTTGGTAAATTTATAGTTATTCTGTGTCTCGTCGATTGTTATAATTTTTTAAGTATAAATGTAATATGAGGCGTAGAATAAGAAAATTTGGCGGCAAGACTTACTTTTCGAGATATTCCTAAAAAAGAAGGGGGCATTTCTTTGAGGCTGGCGTGTCACTAATTTATTTGAAATGTTTCTATTTCCAGCGATATTTTTTTACTTTTTTTTACATAATCTATTAAACTTTCATGTTTTTAAAAATTCAGACTAGAGCTTTAATACAATTTTTTTTTCGGGGAAAACGGAACAAACATAAGCGGCATGTGCATTTCACGAAATCTATTTATTTTTTAGTCTCTTTTTAAGTTGGCTGACTTTAGTGTCATCTGATTTTAATTTGAATACTATTTCTGTGAAATTGTTTTTGAATGACCAAATTTTTTATTGTTGGTGATTTAAGTTGTTAAAAATTTTTTAATTGATTATATTAACCTTTGTGAGATTTTTTTGTACTAACGATATACGATTACAATTTTTAACAAAGGCATCACAATTATCTCCAAGCACAGTTGTAGACTAGAGTAATTATGACAAGGAAGCATGCAAAATTCGTTCATAGAATTTATTTGAAGGAACAAATAAACAACTATTAATGACGCACTATCCATATCCATATACACAGACAACAAGTGGAAAGAGTGGATTCATATATATATATATATATATATATATATATATATATATATATATATATATATATATATATAGGAATAGGAAGATTACAATTCCACTAGAGTGCAATTGAAAGGAAAATGTTGGGTATATCAATCAGGGACCACAAACCAAAGGATTGGATAAGGAATAAAACAGAGGTCTAGGACAAAATTAGACGAATATCTTCTCTCAAATGAAACTGAGCTGGCCATCGGGCCAGAAATATTGATAACTGGACCGGAAAAGTGATCCGATAGAGACCATGGGGAAAAAAAGAAATACAACAACGTTGGGATGACGATGCCAAAAAATCAGCGGGGATCAATTGGTATCAAATTGTTCAAAACAGGGACATACGGAAACACATGAGAAAGGCCTATATCGAAAGGATAGAGAATGGATAGAGGAAGGAGGAAGATTGCCAACATTAAATATACAAATATAATACTGGCATTTACTATTTTCTATAAATTTATATTGAATAGTGTTACCGAAACAGTGCAAAAATACGCGGAATGGGGAAAGTTGTTGAAATCAATGAAGCGAAAGATGGTACCAGAAAATATACAGGGAAAGATTGGTTGAAGGATAGTGGGGATTACAAAAGGAAATTAAGTATTTTTGGTAGCAGTATCTAATCCTAGTGCTGCGATCCTCGGTCAACTAATAGACAATGAACTACAATAATATCAGATTGTCGAAATATATAAACCACTCTAAATATCATTCAATTTTAGTGATACAAAAACACTAAATACTGCATTTCTTCAGTTAAAAACTTAGCTTTTCAGAGCTTTCGAACAACGACTGTTCTCTCATCCAAATATTAAGCAACTACATAATGTACTGCCGAAACAAATGCTTAAAATGCAATTGCATTTAAGTTTTAAAAAAAAATATCACTAACCAGATCACGGCTGTTTGGTATAAATATATTAGCAATATATGGATTATTGCGCAAACCATCGCACAGCAACAGTGTAGCCAGTACGAAGTGCCTATTAAGTTTTGATATGATAAAGACAAGATATTTTTAAGAATTTCAGGAGCAAATCTTTTTTTTTGACGGGAAGAAATCATAGACGTTAAAGATTCTTAACAAGCTCAGAAACTTTTACTCTTGAAGCCCAAGTTTTACTTTTAGAACAATTTGGCTCAGTTTGTTGAAGAAAATTCTTGAGGATGCTATCAAAAGAAACACGTCCAGTAATACCATCTTCATCAGCTTATATAGTCCACTGCTGGACGAAAGTCTCCCTCAAGCCTTGCCACTTTTTTCTATTCTGGGCCGCTTGTACCCAGTTTCCAGCCACTCATTTCAAATCATCAGTCCACCGACTTGGTTGTCTACCTCTACTCCGATAGGCTTCGGATCTTGGTCGCCAGTCTCAATGTCCATCGCCCATCCTTAAATCTAGCAACATGTCAAGCCAAATTCCATTTAAGATATAGAATGAATTTGACTGCGCCTTGTACCCCCGTTCTCTTCCTGATAATGTGATTTAGTATGTGATCTCTAAGAGTAACGCATAACATTGACTCCCCATCTTTCGTTGCATGATACATATTTTATTGATGTTTTTTCTTCGTGATTGTGAGTGTATCGGCTTCGTACGTAAGAACGGGGAGTATACATCTGTCCAATACTTTTCTTTCTAAACACATAGGAAGGTTACGTTTCAATAAATATGCCAGATTGCCAGAGGCAGCCCCGGAGAGACCTATTCGCCGCTGAATTTCATGTGTTTGGTTATCTCGTCCTATGCTGATTTCATGTCCCAGGTATTTATATTGGTGCACTTGCTCTATCTCTACGTTATTCAGCCAAAAATATTGATAACTGGACCGGAAAAGTGATTCGATAGAGGCCATGGGGAAAAAAAAGAAGTACAAACGTTGTTATGACGATACTAAAAAATCAGCGGGGTTCAGTTGGTATCAAATTGTTTAAAACAGGGACATATGGAAACACATGAGAAAGGCCTATATCTAAAGGATAGAGAATGACTAGAGGAGGAGGAGGAAGAACGCCAAAATTAAAAATTAAATATAATACTGGCATTTACTATTTTCTATAAATTCTATTGGATGATGTTACCGAAACAGTGCAGAAATACGCGGAATGAGGAAAGTTGTTGAAATCAACGAGGCGAAAGATGGTAGCAGAAAATATACAGGGAAAGATTTGTTGTAGGATACTGAATCTTTGAGGGTTACAAAAGGAGATTAAGGAAAGTATTTTTGGTAGCAGTAGTGCTGCCATCCTCTCGCAGCTAATAGACAATGATTTACAATAATATCAGATTATCGAAGGATATAAACCACTCTAAATATCATTCAATTTTAGTGATCCAAAAACACTAAATGCTGCATTTCTTGAGTTAAAAATGTAACTTTTGAGAGCTTTCGAATATATCCAACAACGATTGTTCTCTCATCAAATTATTAAGCAACTACACAATGTACTACCGAAACAAATGCTTAAAATGCAATTGCATTTAAGTTTAAAAAAATATCACTAACCAGATCACGGCTGTTTGGTATAAATATATTAGCAACATATGGATTATCGCGCAAACCATTGCACAGCAACAGTGCAGCGAGTAAGAAGTGCCCATAAGTTTTGATATGGTAAAGACAAGATATTTTTAAGAAATTCAGGAGCAAATCTTTTTTTTTTTTGACGGGGAAAAAAGCATAGACGTTAAAGATTCTTAACAAGCTCAGAAACTTTTACTTTTGAAGCCCAAGTTTTACTTTTAGAACAATTTAGTTCAGTTTGTTGAAAAAAATTCTTGAGGATGGTATCAAAAGAAACACGTCCAGTACTACCATCATCATCAGCTGGACGAAAGTCTCCCTCAAGTCTTGCCACTTTTTTCTATTCTGGGGCGCTTATACCCAATTTCCAGCCACTCATTTCAAATCATCAGTCCACCGACTTGGCGGTCTACCTCTACTCCGATTGGCTTCGAATCTTGGTCGCCACTCTCAATGTCCATCGCCGATCCTTAAACCTAGCAACATGCGCATCCCAATTCCATTTAAGATATAGAATGAATCTGACTGCGTCTTGTACCGCGGTTCTCTTCCTGATAATGTGATTTGGGACGTGATCTCTAAATCTCTAAGAGTAACGCTTAACAATTCCTCCCCATCTTCCGTTTTATGACACATATTTTGTTGATGTTTTTCTTCGTGATTGTGAGAGTATCGGCTCCGTACGTAAGAACGGGGAGTATGCATCTGTAAAATACTTTTCCCTCTAAACACATAGGAAGGTTACATTTGAATACATATGCCAGTTTGCCATAGGCAGCCCAGGAGAGACCTATTCACCGCTGAATTTCATATGTTTGGTTATCTCGTCCTATGCTGATTTATATTGGTGCACTTGCTCTATTTCTACGTTATTCAGTTTTATAGTGTCGCTTAATATAAGATTTGTCATAAACTGGGTCTTGGGTAGATTGATTTTTAGACCAACCTTTCCTGAAGAATGTGTAGCATAGTCTGTGCTTCTTGTATTTTGTTTGTTATTAAGACAATATCGTCAGCGAAACAGAGGTGATTTAACTTTTTACCGTCAATGTTAAGTCCTATTCAGTTTTAACATGAGCAGTGGCATTTTCATAAATGTATTTAATTACACTGGAATATTGATGATCAGCAAGCGCTTCCAAAAGTCTCTGCTGATTTATAGAATCAAAAGCCTTTTCGAAGTCCACGAATATGAGTACAAGGGGCTTATTATATTCTATACATTTTTCAATGAGAATTTTAACTGTAAGCAGATGGTCGTTTGTTCCATACCCGAGCGGAAACCTGCCTGTTCTTTTCAAAAGAAAAAACTCAAATTTATTTGCTAGGCGTTTAGTAAGTATTTTCGTGATTAACTTTTATACATGGTTCAGGAGATTAATGGGTCGATAGTTTGTAAGGTCTGAAGTATCTCCTTTTTTATGCATGATGACAATAGTTGCATTATTAAATTGCGATGGATTGATTCTTTCCACGAGACATTTATTGAATAACATTTTAAATGATTTGATAATTTGTTGGCCTCCTTTTTTATTTGCCTCTACTACAATATTGTCTTCACCCGAACCGTTGTTATTTTTCATGTCCTTCGAGGCTGATGTGATTTCTTTTCCTGCGATGTCTGGGATATCCTCCGACCCCTGATTTAGGACTTTTGGTATGTTGATTTCCGTTCTTTTATCTTGTAAGATATATAATTGTTGATAAGATAATTCGATGATCTGTAAAATATCTTTTTTGTTTGTTATTACATTACCATGCTTATTTTTAATCTTGCATATGTCTTTCCTTCCTATTGTGTTATTCCTTCTCAAGATTTTTAAGCTTTTATTCTGTTCTACAACGTTTTTAGTTTCCTCTGCATTTTGCCTTTTGTGTCTTCTAATTTCACTCGATATCTCTCTATTTATAGTTCTGTATTCATCTGTAAGCAGAATGAGCAAGGAGAGAACGAGACCAAAATCCCATGTAAATTCTAATGGAGCTTAATTTTGCATTTTTTGGTGCCATTTTTCACCCCCTTTTTCAATAAAAACACTCCTATTATTACGAATAAGGACCTTTTGGACACTTTTTCACCATTTTTCACCCCCCTTTTCAATAAAAACACCCCTACTATTACGAGTAAGGACCTTTTGGATACATTTTTCACCATTTTTCACCCCCTTTTTCAATAAAAACACCCCTATTATTACGAATAAGGACCTTTTGGACACATTTTTCACCATTTTTCACAAAAATGCAAAATGAAGCTCCTTAAGAATTTACATGGGATTTTGGTCCCGTTCTCTCCTTGCTCATTCTACTTCTGTAGTCTTATCTACCATTTCTCTCCTTTGCTTCATTAGCTGTTTTACTTTTTGATTTAATTTCTGTTCTTTTTGTTGGTTTGGGCAAGTTTTGTCAATGGCATTTTCTATAATATTTTCTATCTTCATTGTGTTCCAAGAAACTTACGATCTCTATTCTATAGGAATCCACATCCTTGTTGTCCATGTCTTAAGGTTTCTTTTAAGAATCATGTTGTTTCTTGCTTGTTTAATATTAATAAACACTTTTGCTCTCACAATGCGATGGTCACTCCGAACTGAACATCTATTTAGGACACTTATGTCTTGAATAATGTCTTTCCTGTTAGACATTATGAAATCTACTGCATTTTTTGTTTTACCATCTGGGCTAGACCATGTTCATTTTCTGTTTTTGTTCTTTTTGAAGAATGTGTTCATTACATATAAATTATTTTGATGTAGAAAATCTATTTTCTCTATCTCTCTTTAGTTTCGATCTCCTAGCCCATGTAATTTCCTCTTTTCCTCTTTGTTCCCAATTTTGGCATTGAAGTCACCGATCAACATCGTAAAATGCATTTTTCCGTCTTGTAGAGCAATGGAAATTTCTTCGTAGTATGTTTCTATTTTATCCTCTGAGTGGGTGCTCGTTGGTGCATAGGCCTGAACAATTTTTAGAGAGTATCTATAATTTAGTTGGATTATCAGATATATGACTCTCGGACTAACACTCTTGATTTCAATAATTTCGTAATCATGTTTCTTATATACCAAGAAGCCTGCTCCTCTAATCCAAGTTTCTTCACCTGCATAATACGGACAGTTTCCGGAGTTCAATATAATGACTACCAAGTCTACGAAAATGTACGTATGTATAGAGAGAGGGACATATTACTAAAAATATGTTTTAATATATAGGCATACCTGAAATAAAACCAGGTGAGAAGAATATTTTCCTAATTAAATTAGTTATTAGAAACTCGTAAAAAAATTTATAAAAAAATTATTATGAGACACCAATCTCCAGTATAAAGAACCTATAAAAGCTAAAAAAAAAATAAAATAAGATATTCAAAGCACAAAAAGCAATAAAGTTAAAGGTACATTAGGCACAACGACTTTTTAATTTCTCTTTCTTTTTTAACTTTTGACCTTTACGTTCACGTCACGTCCAAAATCTTTTTCGTAGAAGTGTATTACTTAAGTTATACTGCATATAAATGTACATACATCTTCCATTGGCAACAACAATCCGAAAAAAGCATATACAAAAAATTTAAATTCATATTATTTATATTTAGTCATGAATATAACTAACGACATATACATTTCTAAAATTTATGTAATACTATCTGTGCCCGCGGCTCCGCTCGCGTGGACTTGATTCGCCTTTATCGTCACTGCTTATTCGTTATGTTTATATTATTATATAGTTCAAGGGGCCTTAGAGGCCCATAGCTTAGTTGCATACTTGTGTCCACTTCTTTTTATCTCCTTTTCCCAGTGCGAGATTCCCATCAACTCCGGATCTTGCTTCACTGCCTTAATCCATGTAGATCGAGGTCTACCCTTGCCTCTTCTTCCAACCACCTCTCTTATTACGGCTTGCTTTGCCAGTCTTTCTTCCTTCATCCATGCCAGATGTCCCAACCATCTTAATCGCTGGCTTCTTATGATTTGGCTTATAAGGGGTTTCGTATATAGGCATTTTAATTCGTCTCCACAGTCCCTCTTCTTTCCTTCCTCCGTAGGTTCTTCTCAAAGCTTTCCTCTCCCACACCTCCAACGTCTTCTTTTCTCTTGCATTCAATTTCCACGTTTCGCATCCATATGTCACCGTGGGTCTGACAACTGTCGTATTTATTTTTTCTTTTGCTTTTCTTGATACATTCTTTGATTTCAATATTGGATTCATTGCCCCCAAACATATCTGTCCTTTCGCTATTCTTTCTTGTATCTCCGTCCTTCCTTGTCCACTCTCTGTTATTGTTACTCCCAGATAATTAAAGTTGTCTACTTTTGCAAACGTATATTTTTCCCTAAGTTGTTTATTATATCTAAACTTTTGTTGTTTTTATTATCTTTCTTCTTTGTAATTTCTATGTATTTTGTTTTTTCCTCATTTATCTTTAGTCCTCTCATCCTTCCCCTTTCTTCTATCCTATTTATGGCTTCTTTAAGATTCTTTTTTGCTCTTGCAATCCCTGCTACATCATCCGCATAGGCTAAGCATTTGCAGGTTTGTTGGTATATCGTTCCATTTGTTTTTATTTCTGACTCACGGATTATCTTCTCTAGTACCAAATTAAATACACATGTCGACACTGGATCCCCCTGTCTTAATCCTCTCTTCACCTTAAACTTGTCTAATACTTTGCCCTTAACCAACACTCTATTTTCTGTGTCATTCAGGGTCATTCTCACCATGCGAATCAATTTACTTGGAATTTTTCGTTCTTCCATTATCTTGAAGAGTCCTTCTCTATTTACAGAGTCATATGCTTCTCTGAAATCCACAAAGATCAAGTGTAGTGCCAAATTTTGTTTTAAGCTATTATTTTGGATTTGCTTAATCGAAAATATCTGGTCTGTAACCGATCTATTTTTCCTGAATCTACACTGGTACTCTCCCAGAATAGACTCGGCTTTCTCCGCTAGTCTGTTTTTGATAGTCAACACTACTATCTTGTACACGACATCCAGTAAGGCTATTGGTCTATAATTAGCACTTATAGTTTTTTTCTCCTTTTTTGTATATTGGAAAAATGAGCGACTCTCTCCAGCTCACTGGCATCTTTTCTGTTTCCCATATTTCTTGCACCAACCGGCATATTTCATTTTCCAGATCTAGTCCTCCAGCTTTGATCAGTTCTGCTGTTATACAATTTCCACCCGGGGCCTTATTTTTTTTGGGTTCTGAGTATTTTTCTTATTTCTTCTTTGCAGGGTTTGTTTGTCCCCTCCTGCCCTTTAGTTAATTTTGCTTCCTATTTCTCATTCAACTCATTTTCATCTCCATTTAATGTGTCTTTAAAGTATTCCCCCCCCCATCTATTCAGTCTTTCTACCAAGCTTACTGCTAAACTTCCATCTTTTTTACTACATATTAGCATTTTGTCTCTGTTTATTCCCTTTGTATTTTATAAAAAAAAAAACACGTAAATCGGATAAGTGGTTCTTGAGTGGTAAACGCAGTAATGGATAGACAGACAGACAGACAGACAGAAAGACGTTACGTTTTATATATATATTATAGATTTTTTTTGACATATACTAAATTAAGAATGAAAAAAAAAATCACATAAATCAGATGAGTGGTTCTCGAATGATAAGCACACTAACGGTCAGAGAGACGTTGCGTTTTATATATGGTATATTATGTAGATTATTATTATTATTATATAACCTGGCCAGAGAACATATGTATGAATTAAAAAAAAAAACACGTAAATCGGATAAGTGGTTCTCCCGTGATAAGCGCACTAACGGACGGACAGACAGACAGAGAAACGTTGCATTTTTATATATATTATAGATGTAATAAAATATATATCTACTAGCCGGGCCCGCGGTTTCGCTCGCGTGGACTTGATTCACTACTATCGCCACTGCTTATTCCTTATGTTACCCAACGTAATAAAATATCTCCCATTAATTCTCCTTATCTCCCAATATTTCTCCTTATTTCCCATTATCTCTACATAATTTCCATTATCTAGGCTTATCTCTGCTCATCGCCCATTATTTCTCCTTATCTCCCATTATTTCTCCTTATCTCCCATTATCTCATCATAACTCCCATTATCTAGACTTATCTCTGCTTATCTCACCTTATCTCCCATTATCGAGGCTTATCTCGACTTATCTCCCATTATTTCTCCTTATCTCCCATTATCTCACCTTATCTCCCATTATCTAGGCTTATATCGAATTATATAGAACAGATGTATAAATTTATAAAAACACGTAAATCGGATAAGTGGTTCTCGACTGATAAGCGCACTAACGGACAGACAGACAGACAGAGAGACGATGCATTTTATATATATTGTATTCTTTGCTACATGATATTGTTCCATATTTAATGCTTTAGGGAGTATATTGCAAAAGAACGCGCTAGCGGCAAACTTTTCCCCGACTTGATTCACTATTATCGTCACTGCTTATTCCTTATGTCACCTAATAAAATATATCCTATAACCTGGCCAGAGAACATACGTATGTTTAAAAAAGCACGTAAAAAAGTGGTTCTCCAGTGATAAGCACACTAACGGACGGACAGACAGACAGACGGACAGAGAGACATTGCATTTTATATATATTATAGATATTCTCTGCTACATAATATTGTTCCATATTTAATGGTTTGGACTGTGTATTGCAAGAGAACGCGCTAGCGGTAAACTTTGTCCGACTTCATTTACTATTATTGTCACTGCTCATTCCTTATGCTACCTATCGTAATAAAATATAGCCTATAACCTGGCCGGAGAATATATGTATGTTTTTAAAAAAAAAAGTACGAAAATCGGATAAGTGGTTCTCCAGTGATAAACGCATTAACGGACAGACAGACAGACAGAGATACGTTGCATTTTATATATATTATAGATGTAATAAAATATATACCTATAACCTGGTCAGGGAACATATGTATGAATTTAAAAAACCATGTAAATCGGATAAGTGGTTCTCAAGGGATAAGCACATTAACTGACAGACAGACAGACAAACAATGCATTTTCTATATATTATAGATATAGATTATTATTATTATATAACCTGGCCAAAGAATATATGTATGAATTTAAAAAAGACAGGTAAATCGGATAAGTGGTTCCCGCGTGATAAACGCACTAATGGACAGACAGACAGACAGAGAGACATTTTTATATATATATATATATATATATATATATATATATATATATAGATTATACATTACAGATATTGTTCCATATTTAATGGTTTAGGCTGTGTATTGCAAAGGCACGCGCTAGCGGCAAACTTATTTCCGACATCATTCACTATTTTACGTCACTGCTCATTCCTTATGCTACCTATCGTAATAAAATATAGCCTATATCCTGGCCAGAGAATATATGTATGTTTTAAAAAAAAAAGTACGTAAATCGGATAAGTGGTTCTTCAGTGATAGGCGCACTAACGGACAGACAGACAGACAGAGAGACGTTGTATTTTATATATATTATAGATAACCTGGTCAGAGAACATATGTGTGAATTTAAAAAATCACGTAAATCGAATAAGTGGTTCTCGAGGGATAAGCGCACTAATAGACAGACAGACAGACAGAGAGACATTGCATTTTATATATGTTACAGATTATAGATTATAGATATTCTCTGCTACATAATATTGTTCCAAATTTAATGGTTTAGGCTGTGTATTGCAAGGGAACGCGCGGCAAACTTTTTTCCGCCTTCATTCACTATTATCGTCACTGCTCATTCCCTATGCTACCTATCGTAATAAAATATAGCCTATAACCCACCAGAGAACATATGTATGTTTTTAAAAAAAAAAGTACGTAAATCGGATAAGTGGTTCTACAGTGATAAGCGCATTAACGGACGGACAGACAGACAGACAGAGAGACGCTGCATTTATATTTATATATTATAGATGAAAGTAAAAAATTTTATTAGAATTACTAAGAGTATTGGTAACTAGGTAACCTTCGAGAGTGGATTGAACAGTCTCGAGGCTGTTAGGAACATCAGCCTCGATTTATTTAAGGGTGAAGCTAGTGTCCCGAAATTTTGTGCATGATTGGTAAATTAGACTTGACTATGCCTCAGCATCGCACTGCCTTATTTCAGCGCAGTTTTACATATAATGCAGTAAATATATACGTATAATATAATATTGGCCAACTTCGTCGATTATATAGGGAAGAGCTGTTGAATAAGCAGAATTCTCAGATGTAGTTTAGTTGCACTTTAATGTCTCTTCTCGATTATTAATTAACTTTTACTATTTTAGTCTATAATTGTTGTTTGTTTTTTTTTGCTTATAAGCACGTTGTGTGTTGAGGTTAGATGTAAGAGTAACCAGTAGTAAAATCTCGCCTCTTCTATCACATGATGTGTGTGGGTAATATATATTCACATCACATGTATTTACATCTTAATAAAGACGATATGTATTTATTTATTTTAATATTGATTACTAAGTAAATGACAGATACTGATTAAAAAAATTAAATGGTATATTCTATTTTACGTCCCATTTATTGTTAAAACTTAATTTGTAGTATTTTTTTTCTAAAAGTTTCTCTTTACACTTAAATGATTATAGAGGTGTCTAAAAGTCAAAGCAACATGACAAGAAAAGGTATTAGTTTGGCATCTAATTTACGCTAAAATGAGAAAAAGAAGAAAATATGACCATAAAACCAAATCGAAGTATATAAAAAAAGCTAAGCATTTGGAGTAAAAAAGTAGAAAGAAATTATGTGTTCAGTTTATAGAGCCAAAGCAATTTAAATTCTCTACTGATTTTTTTATAACGTCTAGACGTTAGCAAGAAAATTCATTTCGGCCAAGAAAACGTGCAGGTAGAGGGTTCATTAAAGACCAATTACGTAAATAATGTTACAATCTAAATTAGTGAAATTAATTCTACCAGCTAAGCTAATGAATACTTCGAAATAATCCTTTTTCTAGTAGCGATTAATGAAAAAATGACGAGATCATAATTAAAATTGTACATGACGCGCAAGTGTTACATAGAACGCTACACATACATGTACAGTGTGGTCCAAATTGGACACTTTTAAAGGTAAACCCCTTTATCTAAAGGAGATAGACGAAAACTGATTTTGGTGTCTGAGGCTCAATTTTTACGATAAATTCAATGGTGAAAACCGCATATCGATATCTAGTACCGTTTCAGACATACAGGGTGTTTTTCAAAAATCTGCATTTTGGAAAAATGTTTGTAACTGTTTTCCTATTGAAAATTTTTGATTTCTGTAAAAACATTTTTACTGGTAATACTGAAGGGATCTACATCAACGGCGTTAACATAAATAACACCAGATATGCCGATGATACATTCATTATCACTAATAACGGAAAAGATCTACAAAAACTTATAGATAAAATAACTGACATTTATACACAGTTTGGTTTAAGATTCAATACAAATAAAGCAAAATATATGACTATAAGCAAAGAATCTAATATTAAAGATGGTAGTATTACAGTCAGTGGCATAAAGATGGAGAGAGTTGATAAATTGATTTATTGCGGTAGCAATATCAACGACCACTAGGACCCGACGGAGAAAGTCAAATTTGAAATAGAGAATGCCCGAGCCGCATTTATGAAGAACAAAAAAATCTTAACTAGTCACGACCTATCATTGAAACTACGGTTGAAAATGGTAGGCTGCTATAACTTTCCGGTTTTCTTGTACGGCATGGAAGGGTAGACGCTAATTGAAGCAATGCTTAAATATCTGGAGGCATTCGAGATGTGAAAAACAGTTAGATGGACATCATTAGTAACAACAGCGTTCTCACTTGCGGGGACAACCAGCACAAATTAGAATCTTTAGGTCACATGTTAACATTCATTTTTTTTTAGATTTTAAGATCATGTTACGACACTGTTTTTCTTCCTGTAATATATATTTTATTACATGTTTGTATTTATTGCAATGATTTCAATTTTTGAGCAGTGTAGCTTAAAACAGTGATTTAAATTTTGAACAGTGTGGCTCGGCCGTGTATAACGTGTTGCTGACTTGACTTGTTTGGTTTGCGTTGATTTTGCATATCGGAAGTAAGCCATTTTAAAGATTTCACTTTGAAGAAGGGGAAAGGATATATAAACGGCCAGATGGAATTTTTAAGGGCTTTTTTCCGCCAGTAGGCCGTAGTGGCTTTTTTTCTCCAGCACGCCAGAGTGGTTTTTTTTCACAGTAATGCAGTAACGGTTTTTATCACCAAGTGGGTGTCGTTTCTAGCTCTCAAGTTTAAGGCATTTTTCCGTTCTTTAAATATCCTGTTCATCCTCAGGCATTTCGGGTCAAAAAGTGTTTAGACACCCAAATGAGACTAGGATAGTAGTGGCTGAGACAATATTTTTATGAGAATCTCACCAGGAGAGGCCAAGTAGCTTATGGAAAACCCACGATTAGAAACCAATCAGTAAGTCAGTAGTACACCAGTTTAAATATCTCACTTCCTGTCTACAAGTGTGTTTCCAACGACTGCTCAACACGTGTAATCCGCGGAATTAATTTCACAAACTTTTAATATCGTGTTTTATAAAGCTTTTTATTAAAAACTTAATAATCCTAATTTAAAGACTCTATGCAATAGTGTACACTCTTCTAACCTAAGGGATTCTTATTTAGTCGAAGTAATTTTAAGAGTGTAGTAAAGGTAGGAATTTTTATTTTGTTATATATATATATATATATATATATATATATATATATATATATATATGTATATATATACTTTATATTTAAATTTAGCGTTTCACTGAACTACCCGCTTTATCTTTCAGGACGCAACGGTTGTACCCAATTCAATTTTATTTCAACAACTAATTAACTCTTCTGTATTTTTTATTTTTAGAGCTGAACTTAGAATCTTTTTATTCTAAAATGAATGGCGCCCAAATCTGTACAACCAATTTTAAACAACTATAGAGACTATTTTTAAAAGATGTACAAAAATTATTTTTTATCCATAATCTCTCCAAACAAAACGAGCTAGCTTATATCTAAATTTTTGCTCTATCAGTATCAATATCCACTCAATCCATTCTCAAAAATTAAGATATACATAAGGGGCAAAATAGCATCGCAAAAGAGACGTTCTAAAATAACGCCGCAGCAGACGCTATAATATTATCAGACATCCAGGAAAATATAAAATCTTGCATCTGATTATAGAGGGAAAGATTCCAGGCAGACATGGTCCAGGGAAAAGAAGAACATCGTGGCTGAAAAATTTGAAGCACTGGTATGGAAAGTCTACGGTTCAATTCTTCCGAGCGGCTGTCAATAAAACGATCATCATCAATATGGCTGCCAACATGATAACCAACGATCGTTGAACGGTCATAGTATCCGCAAAAGAAGAATATAAAACATAGTAATAAAAAATTAAACTAAAATAATTCAAAATCATGAATTTTTTAACTAAAAAAACTAGGAAGAAAAGGAATCTTGACTAGTAAAAATAGATCTAGAGATATAGAAAAAAATACATTTAATTTTGATAGAAAACTTCTACAGGTTGCAAAGCTTATAAGTATAATTCTTCTAGGTTTCTCTTGTATCTATTGAAAAAGTGTTGGTAATGTTTCGCCGATCATCCTGCCATCTTCTGAAGAGCTTGTTCCGAAAACTGATTTATTCTTAATTCAGCACGAAACTGAGTTAAATCCGCTTGCACACGCCTTTCATTTGCTAAAACGGATTGGAGAAGGATGAGGCTTTATGGTTGATCTGTTCCCCGGCTGATGAGAGATGAAAACTAGTGTCACTATTAAGGTTGTTGCGTAGGACTCTCGAATTTTTCTAGGACTAAAAAAGAATTTGTCGAAAAGATCCCGGATTGGTCAACGAAAATCCTCTGTTTGATGCTATTGTTCTGCGTTCCATTTAAAAAAAAAATGAGTTTCTCCAGGTACCTCCGAAGAGTAGAAGTCAAGGTCTCTTAGTATTGTAGTCCTTTCATACATTAAGAATGTCACAGATTGCATTTCGAAAATTTCACAGAAACATAAAATAATACAATTCTCTACTCTTAAACCCGCACAACATCTCAGATCTGTCAAAGATAAGGTTTCCTTTGAAAATTTAGGAATCTCCAATATTCCATGTAGCTATGGTAAAAGCTATATTGGCGAAATCAACAGAAATATATGCACTAGATTGGTGGTAATTATCAACACTTTACAGGTCATACCATCAGTGTAAAAGAAACCAACGTTCATGCTTCAGTCTCCATTTCTATAAATGGAAATGTGGGCGATTCATATGAGCTCACATTCTAATACATTACCAGAGGCTCGGGTTACGGTCTGCGCCACCTGTGGAAAACTGTCATTATGCTGGGCTGCAGTTTAGTGAACACTGATCAAGTACAAATTTTTGACTAGAGCTGCCTGGAACTCATTCAAGTCCGTGAAGATGTCCATCGTATCTTTTTTGTTTATCAAAATTTCGTCAGTTATTATTACCTTTGGTATTTTCATTGTCTGTCTCTCTCTTCTTTCTTGAAGACTTCTGTAAAATGTTTCACTAATGTTTTTTTTTTCTGTGTTATTAGTACTTATTAGTTTATCAGGTTATCTTTTGATTTCTAATTAAACACAAAACCCCCGTTCCATTCTGTTTATAAAAGTGCTCACTTTTGATTTGCCGAACTAATGATAGCTTTTCTTATAATCTTGATATAATTCTGCAGTTTATTCTGTCCGATAATTTAAGCTAATTAATTCATTATTGTTATTTTTTATCTTACAACAAAGGCAGTGTGATGAATTTTACCAAAATTTTCTTCAATTCCACTTCTAAAGGTAAAATTAAACTACCCAAGAAACTCTGCAAAGCGTTAATTATTAAACTTACTTATTAAAAAATTAACTCTTGCCCGAACTGCTGTTCCTGTCATTAAAATTTTTAATTATTGACGAGATAATTTGAGGGAACAAAAACACTTGTTTTCAGGAAGTAATGAATTACCAAAACAATTAGGAGTACTTCTTTTGTTTATCTGCTGAATTTAATAATCATTAAATTTTTAACACGAAAATGAAAAAAAAAAACATTAAATTCAGGAAACTGTTTTTCGTTCATCGAGGATTAGGGTAAAGAAGGGCTTGTCGTATTTTGACAGTTTTGAGTTTGTTTAGAATTTGGCAACTGATTTCGAAAGAGCTAAAAAAAACAATATTTTAAATAAGCTTTAAGGAATTTCGATTGACAAGCCAGACAGTTTTATAATTTGACTTTTCATTATTAAAAATTTGCACAGTCCAAATTACTTCTTGTCTTGGTTGTTTACTCTGGAATAAAAAAATGTTGTACATTTTAAAAGAATAATTTTTTTTTCCGAAATTAATCGTTTACCTGACAAGATTAAAAAGTAATATCTTATAAAACGAACAAATTAATTGCAAAGTTACTACCATATTATATATATATATATATATATATATATATATATATATATATATATATATATATATATATATATAATATATATATATATATATATATATATATATATATATCTAGGATTTTCTACAGCTGACGCTGTCTTCCTTCTCTCAACCTTTGATTCCATCCGTTTCTATCTTCCCAGTCTCCATCTGTTAGACCCCTGTCCTCCATAGCCTCGTCCACATCGTCTCTCCACGATCGTCTGGGTCTTCCTCTTTTTCTTCTTCCTATAGGGCTCCACTCCGTTATTTTCTTTATCCACCTATTATCTTCGCTCCGGCTTATGTGTCCATACCATTTTAATCGTTTTTCTTCAATGATGTTTACTGAGTTCTCTTTGAAGTTCATTCTGCTTCTTATTTCTTCATTTGTTATTCTCTCCATACGTGTCACTCTACAACATCTTCTCCAATACTCCATCTCTACCGCGTTAATTTTAGATTTATTTCTTTTGTTGATCGTCCATGTTCCTGACCTGTATGTCATTATGCTTTGTATTATTGATTTGTATATGCATGTTTTGTCTCTTTTTGTAATGTGTTTGTCCCACAGGATCGAATTTAATTGTCTTATGCATGTCCGTGTTTGTCCCAATCTAGCTTTAATCTCTTCTTCTGATGTTGCATTTTATGAAATGATGGTTCCTAAATATTTAAATCTATCGGTTCCTTTGATTATTGTTTCGTTATCGACTTCTAGATTCTCCACGTTTCCCTTCTTTGTTGTTAGATATTCCGTTTTATCAAAGTTTATTGGTAATCCTGCTTTAGTGTATTCTTCTTTCAGTTTTCTTACCATATAACTGAGGTCTTCCTCATCTTGCGCTATAATTACTTGGTCGTCTGCGAAACTTAGAGTATATAAGTAATCTTCTCGTATTGGGACTCCCATTCCACTACATTTTTGCTTCCATTTTTTTAATGTTTGTTCGAGGTATATTTTGAATAGTGTTGGGGATGTAGAGCAACCTTGTAATAGGCCTTTTGATGTTTGGAGTCTCTTCCCTATTTTATGTCCTATTTTTATGTTCACTGTGTTGTTTCCGTAGAGAGCTTTCACTGCCTATATTAGTTCTTTGTCAATGCCTATTTCTTTCATTGCGTTCCATAATTTTTGTCTTGCTACTGAGTCATAGGCCTTTCTTATGTCTATGAAGGCTAGATGAACTTCTCTATTCTTTGCCAGTTTTTTTTTTTTTCCATTGTTTGTTTTATAGTGTATATGTGGTCTATACATGATTTTCCGGCCGTAAAACCTGCTTGGTCTTCTCCAATTTTTCCTTTTATATTTTCCTCTATGATATTTTTAATAATTTTTCCATACAAACGTCCCATACTCGATATTATGCTTAGGCCTCTATAGTTTGTGCATTTTCTGCGGTCTCCCTTTTTAAATATAGATACTATATAGGCTTTTGACCCTTCCTCTGGTATTTTTTCTCCATTTATGGAACATGTTTCTCAGCATTTGATGTAATTTATTAGACTCGTACTTAATCATTTCATTTACCACACCTCCAGGCCCTGCAGATTTATTATTTTTGAGTGTTTTTATTGTCTTCTTTACTTCTTCATAGCTTAGTTCTATCTCTTTTTTTCCTTATTCTGTTCTTCTTCAGGGTTCTCTTCTTGGATTTCTTGTCTGTCTTCTGTTAGCAGCTTCTTATAATATTCCTCCCACTCGCTTTCTGGGATATACTCTATATACGTCTTCTCTCTATTGTTGGTCCTTAATGCTTTAATTATTCTCCATGACTCTGTGCTTCTAGTTCCTCCTATATACTGTTCTACATGTTCGCACGATTTTTCCCATCTCTCGTTCTTTTCTTTGTTTATCATCCTCCTCGTTTCTGCATTTTTCTCTTTATATTTCTGTAGACCTTCTTCTGATTTTTGTGTTCAGCCATTTTTCATAGTCTTTTTTTCTCCTTTATAGATTTTTTGGTTTTTTTTTTTTTCACAGATTCTAATTTTATGTTTCTTATTCTCGTTGTCTTCTTTACCTAATGCTTCTAGGGCCGCCTGTTTGATGCATTCTTTTATGTGGTCATATATCTGTTGGAGGTTGTCGTAGTTAAATTCATTTAATTTTTGATCTAATCGTGGTCTATATAGGTCTTTTATCGTTTCGCCTTGCAGTAAGTGTATTTTGTATTTTATTTCTTTGTCTTATGTACATATATATATATATATATATATATATATATATATATATATATATATATATATATGTTCATATATATATATATATATATATATATATATATATATATATATATATATATATATATATATTAATTCCCAATTTTTACACGTGCCATATAATATTATTTAGCATCCATCCAGTACCATTCTCATTGCAATGTATTATGGTACAATCCACGAAGATGGCGTTTTAGTGGATTTAGTAGACTGTCTATATTATTTTCCAACTGAGAATTGCATTTTTGCACCACATTTTTACACGTTGTTCCATTTCCTACATCTTTCTTCTTTAGCTTGCAAGCGCTCTTCCTCCGCTTTTTGGTTTTCCTCTTTCTGACGCTCCTTTTCGGTTCGTTGTCATACTTCTTTGTGCATCACCGATTTTACTGGTAATATAAAAGATTTCAATTTTGCTGTACGCATTTGTATTATAGTCCCATCGAAATCTGTAACGTCCAAAATGAAATGTATTTTACTCAGGTCATTTTCATCAGTTGTCTCGTTATATGAAATATATGAATTCTTCTTTAACAGCTTTGAAAATATACTTTTCTTGATATAGTATTTTTCAGATGAACATCGTAACCAATCTAACAGTTCCTCAGTTATAATTTTTTATCTAGTTGGATATTCCAGGAAAGTTGATTTATTCTATAATTTTGAATATCTATTCCGAATTCCCAACATACTTCATTTATTTAGGGACTATTTCTTTTTCTACTTGTTACCTAAATGATGACGATGACCATGCCGATTATATATATATATATATATATATATATATATATATATATATATATATATATATATATATATATATATATATACCCAGTCGAACATCCGACAACGACCCATGTGACTACTCAGTTAACGACCGATTTTGGGAATCCCCGAACGAAACTCTATAAAAAACTGTAGTCTGTAACCTCTGACTAGCTACCATCAAGAATAACGACCGCGACCAGAGATTTTTGGGTCCAAACGTGATTTACGATCTTTTATAACGACCAGGTACCAAATTTTTTTTAAATTTAGACCTATAATTACCCCTGTAATTACAACGTGTAATATAAAATTAAACCGCATTAATAATCATAATTTTCTCTCTGTCTGTATACTGCTTTTGTTTTTGTTTACATTTTGTCCTTCAAAATATTTAAAAACACGCTTTTTTTCTTCAGATTTTCAGTTCTGATTCGCACTCGAGAGAGAAAACATTAGTTGTGTTCGCTTTGATAAGTGTACAAAAGTTTATTTACTGTGTACATAATAGCTAATAATAAAAGAAAGTGGTTATCTCTTGAACAAAACGAACATGAAAAATTTTAAAAAAGAAAGCGTGAAAATCATTTAGAGGCACTTGATTTATTGTCACAGTTGTTGAATTTTTGTCAAGATGAAGAAAAGACTACTGCATTGTTAAATTTATTGAACGTAAGAGACAAATTAGAAAAAGCATTTTGTTTGAAAAGGAAAGCAAAACAAACTAAAATAAGCGATTATTTTAAAAAAAATTTAACAAAAAAATAATTAAAAAAATATGGCAGTCCTAAGTCTAAACAAAATGTGAAGGAAAATATATACATTTCTTTTAATTTTAATATTTTGTGCCTCTACGAAGCAAATTTCCCAATGTTATGAGACCCTATTCCACCCAACTTCTGACTAGCGATCACCTCTTATAGCGACCATTTTCAAATTTCCCAGATGGTGGTCGCTGTTGGAGGTTCAACTATTTATATATATATATATATATATATATATATATATATATATATATATATATATATATATATATATATATATATATATATATATATATATATATATATATATATATATATATATATATATATATATATATGTATATGTATATACGTATATATATATATATATATATATATATATATATATATATATAATATATATATATATATATATATATATATATGTATATGTATATACGTATATATATATATATATATATATATATATATATATATATATATATATATATATATATATATATGTATGTATACAGTCCACACTGTTTATACTGAAACTCTATATAGGGAAAAACTCTTTATAGTGCAATTTTTTCAAGACCTAGAATATTTTAATGAAATTTCATGTAAAAAGCCCCGCATATAGTGAATCTGTAAAATAGTAACACTCTATATAATAAAATTTTTACCGGAATTTTATGTATAAATTTTTATGCATTTATTGAGATCTTGGCCATTTCGGGTTTCCCATTTTTATCTAACATTAGCACGAATTCCATTTTTATGACGCATTCTTTTGAAAAGGTTCTTAACGTGTTTATAACGCCTAATGGTTGGCAATAAATCAGGTAGGTTTCTGTGAGAAACCCATTTTATAGAAACCCGGGGAAAAACCCATTTTATAGTCGAGGCCTAGTAATTCGCAAATTCAGGTTCAGTTTCTTTTTGTTTAAGAATCAAGTAAGATGTACAAGCGAGTGTGTTTAAGTTTAGCTGAGAAAATTAAAGTTTTGGTGGAAGTTGATAAAGGCTGCAAAAAAATTGATGTTGCTGCAAAATTTGGTGTTTCTCCAAGTTGCGTCTCTCTGATAATAAAAAGTTGCGACAGCATCATCAAGAAACCTAGTGTTCCAAGCAGTCGAAAACGAGTACGGGTGAGTACTTACAAGGATGTAAAAGAAGCAGTTTTACGATGGTTTCAAGTGGCCCGTACGCATCAAAACGTACCAATATCGGGAAATTTAATAAAGCAAAAGCCTCTACAATTTGCTAAAGAATTTAACTGGGTTAATTTTCAAGCTAGTGAAGGGTGGTTGAGTGCCTGGAAGACTCGAAATTCAATTGTTTTCAAGACGGTGTCTGGCGAGAGTGCACGCGTTAGTCAGGAGGACTGTGACATTTGGACTAAAACTGTTTTAAAAAGTGCATTGAAAAAAAAGTACGTTTTCAATTGTGATGAAACCGGTTTGTTTTTTAAATCTTTGCCAAATAAAACTTTTGCTTTTAAAAGTGATAAATGTTTTGGTGTTAAAACAAGTAAAGAAAGGGTGACACTTATGGTTGGAGCAAACATGGATGGCTCAGAAAAACTGAAATTACTGCTCATAGGTAAAAGCAAAAATCCCCGTTGTTTAAAAGGAGTTAAATCTCTGGAGTTAGATTACGCCAATAATAAAAAGGCATGGATGACTTCTGAGATTTTCGAAAGATGGATCAAAGAACTGGACACGAAAATGAAAAGCCAAAAGCGAAAGATTGTGATGTTTATAGACAATTGTCCTGCACATCAAGTTACTGTAAGTAAAAAATTAAGGAATATTGAATTGATTTTTTTCCACCAAACATGAACTCCAAATTGCAACCTATGAGCCAGGCTATTATAAAAAACATAAACCATCATTACCGAAACAGAATTGTTCACAAAATTGTTAATGCGATTGATAAAAACTTTCCAGTCCAAAAATTGATTACCCTTAAAGAGTGTATAACCGAAGTCGCTAAAGTATGGAGTGAAAATGTTTCTCAGAAAACTATCAAAAACTGCTTTTCTAAAGCAGGTTTTACTGAAAAAAATGACGAATGGGAAGAAGAAGACGAAATGGATCTCGCTACCTTAAAAAGGCATTGGGGTATTCTACAAAAAACTGCTACCGTCGACGTAGATTTTTTACTTGAAGATTTCTTAGAAATCGACAATAATGTTGGTACGACAGATCTCCCAACTGACCAAGACATAATTGACGATATAAAAAGTATAGAAGATCATGAAGAAGAAACTGAAACCGGGGAATGTCATGCTAAATTTAGTGAAAATGAAATAAGAAATGCATTTGACATTGTGCGAACTACTCTCAGGGGCTAGGAAATTGTACCTGATCAAATCTTCATGCATTCGAATAAATGCGAGAATTTTGTTGAGCAACAATTATTTTTCAAAAGTAATGTTCAAAAGAAATTAACCGATTATTTTTTAATACGTATGTACGTGGTATGTACATACGTATTAACAGATTTTGTATTATTCTTTTTATTTCGTATGTAGTACAAACATACATAAAGTCCGTACGTTATATCTTTACACGTGCGTCATAGTTTTCAGGCAATATCCCAGACGACTATTATATTTTTTTGTCTCATTTTACCAATACCTACGATTTATTGGTGAAAAGAGACAAATAATATAATAGTCGTTTGTTATATGGCCTGAAAACTATGACGCACGGGTAAAGATATAACGTACGGACTTTATGTATGTATTTAACCCTGTACATGCTTTGTACTATTTAAACTTTTAAATGTTTAATAAAATCGTTTCTAATAATTCAATTTTGCAATTTTTGTTGTTGCTTGTACCTTATAAAATACAAGTAAATGATTACCAATATAAAATACATACATAGCAATATGTACGGATTTTTTCTTTATATAGTGAAAAACATTCTATAGTGAAATTTCAGTCAACATTTTGGTCTTTTACTATATAGAGTGTCGACTGTATATATATATATATATATATATATATATATATATATATATATATATATATATATATATATATATATACCATATATATTCTATATATATATATATATATATATATATATATATATATATATATATATATATATATATATATATATATATATATATATATACCATATATATTCTATATATATATATATATATATATATATATATATATATATATACCCTATATATTCCATATATATATATATATATATATACTCTTCTTTCTCAGCCTTCCACCATTTACTTCTGGATGTAAGCCTCTTTCATGTTCTTCCATATTTGTCCATTCTTTGCTTGCTCTGTCCAGCTTTTACCTGCCGTCTTTCGACTGTCGTCTACCTATGTCTCCTGAGGTCTTACTGGATGACCTTTAGTTTCACAAGGTATCCACTGTAGTGTATTTAATGTCCATCTGTCGCTATCTTATCTAGGGACATGACAATCTCCACTTAAGAGCCGCTATCTCCTCCACAACATCCGTCACTTTGGTTCATTTCCTTATCCCTTCACTGCTGATTCGATCCTTCAAAGATATGTTTAGCATGGCGCCTTCCATTACCCTTTGAGTGGCTCCTAACCTGTTTGCAATCTGTCCTCTCAAAGCCAAAGCCTCCATCCCGTGTATGGCAACAAGTAGAATACATAAGTTTATATATATATATATATATATATATATATATATATATATATATATATATATATATATATATATATATATGAGATTGGTCGGATGTAGAAAAAGTATCGGGGCCATCAGGCTTTAAAGTTGACATATTTATTGAGTCAGTCTAAAATCTTGACCATGAGTAAATCATCGAATAGTTAACACTTTGGAAAAAATTGAGCAAAAAAAATAGCCATGACTTGACTAGGAAACTAAACGACCACCATCAAATAGTTTTAAATCATTTGACAGGATACAAGAAGCTCACTGGGGGTCATATAATTTAACGGTCACAAATTTAATTGACCGAATTTCCATCTGTGAAACATTGTTGAAACGAAACTAAATCGATTCATCTTTGAAACATCCCAAAAATGGATCACCTAACAAAATAACGTCGGAAAGAGATAGTGGTCGAAGACAAGCAAAGCTGCGCAAACAGTAATAAAGCCAGAATTAACACCAAGGAAGGTGTGTTCGGTGGGTTTGGAAGGTAATCGTGTATCGTGAGGTACTACAACATGGCCAAACGATTGGTTCTGATTCTACTGTCAATATTTAACGAGATTACAGGGACCAATTGAGTAAAAGCTACCGGAATTGATCAGCATTAGGACAGCGGCCGATCTTGTATATTTTTGACGACGCGGCAAAAATGAAAAGAAAGCTTTGGTGGATAGTTTGTGCAGCCACCATAAAGCCTAGATTTGGGGCCAGTAAATTACAATTTCTTCAGTACTTTCTTAATGGCGCAAGGTTGACTTTAAAAGAGGCTCGTGAATGTCACGTAGTTCGTTTTTCACCTAGAAATCTCGTAAGTTCTATAGTGACAGGATAACTGTTCTACCAGAAAAATTGCAAAATATCATAAACTAAAACGACACATATCTTTCATTGATAACCTACTTGAATTTATTTTTCTTTTCGACCAGTGATTGTATACTTTGTGGATATCCTTCAAAAAACAACATTTAGGGCATCGATTTCCTTTCGAATTTTACCGAAAAAACGGATGAAGAATTAAAAATTATTTTGGGTGAAAATCGTGTATCATACAGCACATTAAAAAGGTAGTCTCAACTGTTTCGAAAGAAAAATTTCAACCTAAAGATAACAATCTCTGGCTATTTTACGATTCATAAATTGTCAATAATCGAGATGAAAAACTTAAATCCCTAATTATTTTTCGATGAATTACTCAAACATAATCCTTTCTATCACGAACATTATTTATTCAATTTAACATAATTCACCATTAAATGATCCTCATTACGTGAATTGTGGAATAAGAAAGTTATTGAATAATTTCTGCTTCCAAGTAAAACTTTTAATTGTGTCAACTAAATAAAAGTCATTAATTTATTCAGATCGAAAAGTTGTTTAATGTTTTAATAATTACTCAGACTTCATAATCTTTTCATTTATGAATTGCACTTCTTTCATTTCGACATAATTCCTTAAGTGACTTATAAAATAGGCATTAAATAATTTTTCACTTCCATGAATGGCTACCAGCTTTAGTTGTAACAACCCACTATTGCAAGTCAATTATTATTTCAGATCAAAAATTTAATTTGCTGATGTACCACGATAAATTCCATCCATCAAAAAAAAATATTCGTGAAACTATAAACATCATTTCGTTATTTTAACGTGTTTTATTAACACTTCTTCTTCTTCTGCTTCTCCATCAGCTCTCATCGATCCATTTCTGAATATGGTCCTCTCCTATAGTCCTCCTCCATCTATTTTAGTCCTGAGCCATCTGGTACCACTTCTTTCCAGTCGTCCTTTTTAGGGCATCCGACCATCATTTTTGGGGTCTTTCCACACTTCTTTTTATTGTACATGGCTGCTAATATATAAGTTTGTTTGTCCATCTGCTATATTTCTGTCTTGCTATATACCCCGTCCATCTCCATTTTTGGATCAAAATTGTTCTGGTGATATCAGTGACTTTAGTCTGCCGTCTTATGACTTCGTTCTTTATCCTATCCCTTAAGCTTACTACAAGCATTGTATGCTCCCTTCCTCTTTTTATAATTTTAAGGCATTGCATACTTTTTTTAGTTAACGTCGTGCTCTCCATGCCATAGGTTATTACTGGCATGATTCATGTTTCGTAAACCTTTGGTTTCAAATTTATCGAGATCTGTCTGTTTTTAAAAATGTATGACATTTTTCCAAATGCAGCCCAGATTAAGCGAATTCTGTGTACAGCGTCTGGTCTTTGGTTGCTTTGCCAAACAGCAGCATTAACAACTAATAACTATTTATCCCAGTATAGTGAGGGACATTAGATTTTCCGCTTACTGCCTTAATGGTCTTTGTTTAAAATAAAAACATCTAATGTTTTATTTACTAATTTCAAATTATGATTTTAAATCCAATGTCCCAACAAATTATTTCATTTACATTTCCACCAACCAGATATTCATAAGATTGACAGAAAGATCGCCGAAAGCGAGAAATAGTTAATTAACGAATCTGGAAAGTTTAACAAGACGGAAAACAAACTTCGTAGGCGACTTTTGGAAAGTTTAATTGCTTGCTCAGTTTTTACTGCTTTTTTTTGTCTAAACCTGGTGTTACAAAGAAAAACAAAAGTATTAATGTTTCTTATAACTTTTTATAACGTTCCTAGATTTTGTTGCTTTTGTTTTATTACTCAACACTATTTGGATATGGTCGTAAAGGATGCTAGATCAGGAAGGTTAAACTATTCAGAATATTGTCGATTAGTTATAGTAAAAAAGGACACGCCCTTGAGCCGTTCTTTCGTACAGCGCACTGATACTCATGACAATTGGACTTGACTCATGAGACAAGTATTTTAAACTCGTGTGCGGAAAAAAAAAGAATATTTTCTTAGAAGAGAGAGAATAGTTAACCATTAAATTTAAGTTAACGACATACTACCATAACATAAGCGCAATTAAACAAATCAGAAATAATTTTAACACTCTTGTTTATATGGAAACTAAATATAATTTAAATTCAGAAATCGAACAATTCTGAATTTAAAGAGGAATAAGGCAAGGTTACTTTATATCAAAATCAAGTCAATTTAAAATCATTTATCATTAGACCTAAGCTTTATTTTACAATATTTAAAAGAAAAAAATACACATCTAAACATTTAAAAGAAAAAAAAAACGAAAGATGAAAATAATTATAAATTAAAAAATTATAAAAATATGGAAGTAGTGACGAAACTGAAATAATATATATATATATATATATATATATATATATATATATATATATATATATATATATATATATATATATACATATACTTATACATATATATATATATATATATATATATATATATATATATATATATATATATATATATATATATATATATATATATATATATATATACAATACAAAATAATACAATAATTATTTCAATAAGTTTTTTACATTATATTACAATACATAAAGTTAATATAATTCAGGTATTTCCACATCATATCCTTATTGTCTACTACGGAACAAACAACTTCAATTCGTTGGTCTGTATTCGAAGTCCTTCGTTCCTTGACCGGTATGGTAGTAAACCTATGTTCCAGAAATTAAATATTCGTTTTAATACGTATTTTACAAGTGAAAAGAACACATTCGATTATAAGAAGTATTCTATTATATAAGAAGGAGCTCATGAGGGGAAACCAAAAGACGGAGCAACCACGAAAACCTACGGACCAGGGTTGCAGCCTGGAGAAGCAAAAGAAGTCGAAAATTAGAAATATAATATATATATATATATATAAGAATAGAAAAGAAAATACAATATGACATATAAGAATAGAAAATAGGTCGAGTTTTAGTAAATAATGTTAATTTGTCTACGTAATATGCACATGCATTTAATTTTTTCCTTTTATACGGTTTCATTAACTTTTTAAAACTATCACAGTTGTGAATGATAAAATTTTTTATTTCGAAATTTAACCGCCCATTGTATTCATTTTTTTCAATTTTTGCCCTATATATACCAAATATATATATATATATATATATATATATATATATATATATATATATATATATATATATATATATATATATATACATATATATATATATATATATATATATATATAATATATATATATCTATATATATATATATATATATATATATATATATATATATATATATATATATATATATATATATATATTATATATATATATATGTATATATACATATATATATATATATATATATATATATATATATATATATATATATATATATATATATATATATAATGAAATAGACATAATAAAGAAAAAGCAAACTACATACATATATTTCACAAATAGACAAACGAACATACACCAGTTTCACTAGTCACTTATTAAAAACTAAAAGCATATTTTGAAACTAAATACTGAACTTGCGCAATTAGTGTTCCGTAGGTTGATTGCTTTTGAAATAAAAATTTTTGTTATGGAGGTATAAAATGATCAGTGACTTCACAAAACACACCTTAAATGAGTTTTCAACAAAGTTTGTTTCCGATCTTTAGTGAAAACTGATGACCTTGAAATTTTTGTTTTTTTTAATATACCAGATAAATTATTAAAGGTAATGCACTCGTGGTAATTTTTGTTCAATTTACACCGCATGGAGAATATTCCAGAATTTTTTCAAAATTTTCAGTACTTTTCGAGATAGAAAAATAATACAAAGAAAAGGGTGCGCATGTAAGACATTATATATATATATATATATATATATATATATATATATATATATATATATATATATATTTATATATATATATATATATATATATATATATATATATATATATATACATATATATATATATATATATATATATATATATATATATATATATATATATATATATATATATATATATATTTGAGCTCATGTTTTTACAAGCTTTCATTTGAACAAATAAATATTAAACTATTTTACATCATAAAATTTTTCATTAAGCAAAAGCAATAATATATTGTTGTTCTTTTAAAACTATAAATGGTTAATTTTTTTTGGGACACAGTTGACAACTTACGAGTAACAGAAGAATATTTTGGTATAACTAATTATTATAATATTAACTCCATTGGTGTCGTGCTGGCATACGGTATCGAGGGTGTCGGGTTCCAATCCCGGCAAGTCAGTGTACTTATTTATTAAATTTATTTATGGCTTTCCCACCTACATAAGTAGTAGTTGTTGCAGAAATGTAATAACGCCCATGGCAGCAATACCGCTTTGTCTAAAGGGTGTCGTGAAATACAAATGCATTTTGGGAACTAGGACAATGTTAACGGATATTACGACATGCTCACTGATATAGATCCGAAAATTGGTAATCCCTATTTCGGCGGGGAGGTGACCAAAGTGATAATGTAATACTTTAGAGATAGAATTGTATTTACTTTTTCTCATATACAACGTTAACAAGCATATGTATTTATACCGCGTCATAAGCTATCTTTCTTAAAATAATATTTACAGAATATTCTGGGTTTTAAATTATTTGTTGCTTCCACACATCTTTTCGGAGAACAAAAGATGCTCAAACTTTCGGCCCCACTCCCCCAGAACTACAACGTATAAATCATTTTAAATGAAAGTGCGTAAAACCTACTTCCTAGAACCCTTGGCGTGGCTATATTTTAGAAGAGGTAAAGAGAAGCATAATAAATTACAATTAAGTTTAGTCTCTCTTAAACGAGTTCCAAATTAAAGATGTAAATCTACAGTTAGCCCTATGATTTTTGCTTGTAACAAAGTATTGATTTTTTAATTGAAAATATTGACACATTTTTGGAAAAATAATTTATAAATTCTATTTTCAAAAGTTAAGAGGGTAGTTCTGTCTACTATGTTTTAGCTTGTTAACCGCGAACCAGATAGTGGGGAGATGATTAACATAAGTAATAATTAGCAGTGGTCGAAGTACGGATCTCTGAGGGACTCCACTTGAAATACTCATACACCTCGTATTTCCAAAATTTCGTTTTTTTTTTTTTTTTTTTACGGATTTTTATTCTATATACTTCTAAGAATTATTAAAAATAAAAAAAAAAATTAGGAGAATTCCATTCCATTACAAAGTTGTAGTATTAAATGTGACCTGGCGTCCGATTGGGACCGTTACCTGTTTTCAGACACGGTCTGCAATATTACTCAGTCAGTTTTTAATATTTTTAAAATTTTAAATAAATAATTACTTTTTGCACAAAATGTCGAGAGGTTTTTTTTTAAATTTTTCTAATAAACAATTACTTATAAATAATTAAAAATGAATTTTCTGGTCGAAAATTGCATATTAAAGTTTGAAACACTGTAAATTTGAAAAAGAAACTCTTCGACAATTTTTAACTACTACATTATTTGTTTTCTTTTGTTTGCTAAAGACCTAAAGCTTTTCAGCACATAAGAGACGACTCTAGTGATTGCCTTTCATTACAACATTATATGAAGTCGTTACAGCATTGGTGTGAGTTGAATAGGCTGCCACTAAATGCCGGTGAGTGCTTCTTTTTGACCTACTCGAATCAATTTAGCACCATTGGCTTCCAATATAAGTTAAATAATGAAGATATTGCATGCTGTAACACCTTCAAGGACCTTGGAATTATTTTTGATCCGAAACTTTCGTTTGCCCATCATATTAATTGGAACTGCAGTAATGCGATGAGGACGTTGGGTTTCATAATACCTAATTATAGTGGTTTTTTATAATAGTAAAACATTAAACACTTTATATTCGAGCTATGTGCTTTCATGACTTGAATATAGTGCAATTATTTGGAATATAATACACGCCAAGTATATTAGGTAGAGAATGTTCAAAGAAAGTTTGCCAAATTTCTTATATTAACATATGATGGAGTATACCCTGGTAGGGGTGTCGATGAAGTCATTATAACTGAACGTTTTCAGCTTCCTTTATTACCGAATCGAAGAAATTACCATCTGGTCTGTCTTTTTTATAAAATTATGTAAATCTCTTATTGACTCTCCTGACTTATTGTTTCAAGTAAATTTTCATATTAATACTTTACTTTTCTTCTCTTCTTCTCTGTCTCCTTTGTATTATGTTATTTATGCTTAATTGTCTTGTAAATGGTATATCTGTCAGACAATAAAGATTATTATTATTTTTTTTTTGTTATCCTTTTTTTTTTGGGCAATGTGATTCCATGTTTGGCAAATCAGCACAAACGCTATTAGCATTGTGTACTAATTAAGGCATGACCTGACAATATTACATGTTTTCAAAATCACTGATTTCTGGATGTTTTTGTGTATGTTTGTGTTAAGTCCTAATTGTACTAAGTGTGGTATGAATGTTGTTGGTGTAAGGCTTGTAGCTTTATTTTCAAGTATGGATGTTGGTGTGTATTTGTAGTAGAGATCTGTGTTATCTATGAGTTTGTATGTTGTGGCTAGTGCTTGGTGAATTACTCTTGCCACTGAGTCATGTCTGGCTGTGTACTCCGTTTCGGCTAATATTTTACATCCGCTTGTTAAGTGTTCGATCGTTTCTTTAGGCTGGTAGCATTTTCTGCATCTGTCTTCTGTAATAGTTGGGTCTTATATATTATATACTTTTGGTAGTTGCTGGTTAATATGACTTTATCCTGGATGGCAAGTAAGAAGCCTTCTGTATTATTATTACCACAAAAAAGTTCTTCTTTCTCAATGTGGTTCCATATTGGGCTGACGGGCCTAAGCCAAGTCAGCACAAACGCTATTACCATTGTGTATCAAGAAATGACCTGACATAACTATATGTTTTCAAAATCACTGACTTCTGAGTGTTTGTGTGTATGTTTGTGTTGAGTTCTAATTGTACTAAGTGTGGTGTGAATGTTGATGGTGTAAGGTCTGTGGCTGATATGACGAAGGGGACAATGATGATTTTTTCTTGTTTCCATAGCCTTTTTTACGTGGCTTGGTTTGGCTTTGGTGGTTCGGTTTGTACCGCATCTGTGTCGGTTGTCTTTGGGATTGATTTCGGTGGGTCCAGGCGGCGAGTAATTTTTTTCTTAGTGATTTCTTTGTCAGATTTTGTGATCTTATTATAGCAACGCATGACGTGTTAGTTGATTTCTGTGGTGCAACTCATACGTTGCTTTGATTTTCCCGCCTTGGTGGGTGTCGGCTTACTCGCCGGCACAACACTTTTGGCAGGTCCATTTTCTTTTGCCCGGTCTTCATAGTTCTGGCCAAGCTGCCTTTTCCCGCGACGTCCTCGACCGTTACATCGCTGGCCCGATGCTTCTTTAATTGGTTTACTGTTGTTTGGGGTGTTTTCAGTGTTCTGTGGTGTCAAAAGCTCAAAGTGTCCCAACATTGGATTGCCTTTTAGTAGAAGATAAATAGTTTTTTTGGGCTTATTGTTTAAAAGTTATTATTGTTCTTCCTTGTTTTGAGAAGATATTAGCACATACAACACAACATGACTCAGGTACCTCGGGATCTCCATACTGGGAGAATCCTGAGATTCCCCAGCCCCTGAGCCCCTGATTATTATTATTATTTTACAAAATTAATTTTTATTTTTTTACATTGGATTATTTTTTTGTGAAGTTATCCTGCAGATGAGGAGATACCATAGTTTTCATTAGTGGTCCATTTAACCTGATAAAAAATAATGTTAACATTTAAAACATATTTTAAAAAAAAATTCTTATAATTTAAAGTATAATAAAAATATATAATCGCTATTCTTTTGTATTATTCACTTAATGCTTTTCAAGCAGTCTTTTATATGGAGAACATCTTCCGTTTGGAATAATTTGCCCATGGCTTTGTTTCCCACCGAATACAATTTACAGCGATTCAAGAACAACTTGAATCGCTTTTTCCCCAAACATGTCGCTCCTGGAACGCTTTAGGGAATTCCCTGTAGCATGTATGCTAGACCCATAAAAAAATAAAAAAATAAAAACCTTTCAAATATGTTTTTTTTTAATAAACATATTTTCTGTCGCGCTCAGTTGTATGTAGCTCCTTATATTTAAACGAACCAATGCTAGAATGAATCTTTTCATGTTAGGAGAGGAAAATATATTCAAAAAACAAAAACTTTTAATAGAGTAAAACACTTTATTTTATTCACTCATTTAATCAAAATAAATTAATCCATATGATTTGAAGATATGAGCCCTTATCTTTAGAATGGTTAATTTTAAGTTGTCAAAAAACACTGTTCATAGTCCCAATCATACAATATGACAAATCAAATTCAGTCAAAGCTCATGTTGACTAAATTTCAGAGGCAGGAAAAAATAAAAACTAGAACCATCAGCTGTTCTTCTTCTTCTATGGTGTGTCATATAAGTAGGCATACTACCTGTTTTATCCCCATTAGGCCTCTTCCGAAATGGACGTCCAGCATTCCTTCCACCTTTTCGAAGGTCAGCCCCTAGTTCCTCTATCGCAGGGTTTATTGAGATCGGCCCTTTTTACTAGTCTGTTGTCGTCCATCCGATCTACGTGTTTATTTCATTGTTTTTTTCTTGTTCTGGTTCATTTGGATATTTTTTGGATCTTACTTAGTTGTTGTAGATTCTGTCGTGCATAGTTTTTCCATGTATGTCCCTAATTATCTTCATTTCTGTTGTCCTCATCATTTGTACCGTTTTACATGTGTCAGCTCTTGTTTCTACAGCATATGATCGGTGTCACTGTTGTCTTGTATATTCTTATTTTACTTTCCACTGTGAGTTATTTATTTTTCCATACTATATCCGTCAAACACCTGCTATTAGTGATGCCTTCATAGACTGTTTTTTATTTCCCTGTTTGTTGTTGACATAGGATATATAGGACTTCTTATAATTCATTCTGTCTGTTCTAAAGTTACTTCCGGATTTACTTCCTCCACTTCTTCAAGTATGGTTTCATTATTTTCTTCTTTATATAATTTCACAAAGTATGTTTGCCATTCTCGAATTGTAATTTTATGAGTTTTATACCGTGTACTTTATATTAACTTTGTTCCATCTCAACATTTTCCAGACTTTCTTCGATCGCCATACAGATCATTTTCCATCTCTTTAGTAAATTTCTCTCAATATTCTTCTTTAATTTGCCTCCTTCTATTCATTAAGTTTCGTTCTACGATATATGTACTCCATTTGTCTTGGGTGTTGTTGCGTATATAATGTATATATGCCTCCTTTTTCTTCTTTGCCAGCTCCTTTATTTCTGGCGTGAACCAAGCCATTCGTGGACTACAAATACCAAACAAGGAGCACTAATTTAATTGAACCAATGCATCTCTCATAAATACTGGGTGATATTGATTTGTGATATTTTGTTTGATCGTGATGAAGAGGAACGTTCCTTGAATACATAAAAACTCATGTTGATGATGATAAAGACTCAAGTCATCGAAACACGTGCAAGTTGATTAATTTGTCTTGAATAAGCGAGTGACAGAGAAGACAGAGTCATTTTATTCTAATAAATATGTATACTTAATTTTTTTTGCATAACTATAACTGGTCAGAAAATATAAAACAAAAAAATTATTTTTAAATTTGCCTGAAGAAAATATGAAAAACAAAACTAATTTTAAGTACAAACAGAAACTACAATGTAGAATAACAAACACGATCCAATCTAGTTTCCGCAACCGATAAACATTATCTGAAGCAATTTACAAGAATAATATTTTCATCCTTAGAGAAACTAAGCAATATTTTATGAAATAAAGTGAAAATAGTTTACAGTTCATATACCTTTTTTATTTTGGTTTTTTCTGTTTATAAAGATTCATGAAATGCTGATCAAAGAGGTAGAAGATATCAATACCAGACGGGATAAACTAAAAAGAAATTTTAAGAATTCAGCAGTGGAAGCACAATACTTTTATTAAACTTTTGATATAATTTTATTACCAACAAAACCGCACAATGTCAAAAGATCTGGAATTTATTTATTTTCATCGGTAACTGCTGCTTCAGAAGAACATAAAATATGATCTTAAATCCGGAAAATGGAAAATAAAAACACTCCCAACATAAAATAAATATTACAAAATTAACTATTTACCGTTAAGTGTCTAAAAAAATAAAACTTAGAAAGTTTAAATTTTTAAGGAAAACTTTGTCGTTGAGAAATTTACGCATCTAGCAACTGCCGTAAGACAAGCTGAGGCTATAGGCGAACATCGTAGTTGGGGTATTTAAGATTAGTTCACTAACAAATTGCTTTTTTGCGTATCTTAGCTAATCTTATGTAAACCAACTTAATTGATGTGTTACCAAAGCAATTAAAATTATTCCAAACAAATTCCCCTCTAATTACTTACATATAAGCTTACCAAATATTAATTCTGAGTCTGTTGACTTTAATCAAGATAAAAATCGCCTGTTTCGACAAGTTGATTTAGGCGTTAGTGATACGGCATTTCATTGTTAAAAATGTTTGTAGCCCAACCATCTGAAATGTTTTCGTTTGTTTCGGCGTAATTGTGAATTTTTTAGTTTTTTAGCGGTTACAGTAAAAACCGTTTATTCATTGTTTTTAAATAACAATAGGAAAGTTTACTGTTAAGCATTTATGTTACTGAAATCGACCCATAACAAGATAAATACGAAACCATCTTTTCAATTCTCTTCCCCATTCGTTTAACCCATTATATATTTTACTAAGAGTAATCATGCTTATAATTTGTTTACTATCGCGACCATAAACCTGGCAAAATTTTTATAATACTATTGATACTACATATTATTTAACGATCTCCGCACATATGACCTCCTTTCCCTTTTAAAATTGAAAGTAATGAAAAACTAACCAAGTATCAAAATATTTGGCTCTATAAACTTCAAAAAGGGCCATATATCACGATATATATGAAGCCACTCCTCTTATCTTATCCCCCATCCCTTTAACCTCGTATATGTTTCACTATAAATGATGCATAAAACTTGTTTTTATTACCTCAACTAGAAACCCGAAAAAAAATTTTCCCTTGAAGCAATAAGGCTAAAAAATTTCATCGCTACTTCAAGTACTGTTTATGTACCGAATTTAAAAGTGATATCTCATTTGACTCGAAAGTTATTGTTCCAAAAGACCGATAGATAACAAAACCTATGGGATCAAGAAAGTGTATTTTTTCGTGAACTGGAAACCCTAAAACGGGGGAAAAAAAAAAAAGAAAAACCTTAGAGAGTGGTCTTGCAAGAACTCAATTCTTTCTTTTACCATGGAAAGAAAAAAAAACGAATACGATGGTAGGATACAACGAATTGTATAAAGTACGCATACCTATTACTCCATCGAAAGCTGACACAGCAGCTTTCGAACCGACAGAGTGGCTGACACAGTCAACGCTTTAAAAGCAGGTAGCGCTTTTTCGAGGAATCCTTCCTCATGTATATATAATTATTGTAAAGCAACTGAAAATAGACAGAAGTCCATATTCCAGCAGCTTACTAGCTGTTCTCTTGTCTGTCAAATCCATCCTGAGACGCGTTTCGCCGTATCACGGCTCGTCAGTTCAGGTTGCTTTACAATAATTATATATACTTGAGGAAGGATTCCTCGAAAAAAAAAGCGCTACCTGCTTTTAAAGCGTTGACTGTATCAACCACTCTGTCGGTTCGAAAGCTGCTGTGTCAGCTTTCGATGGAGTAATAGGTATGCGTACTTCTCTTGTTTGTCAACCCTAGCCTGACTGACGAGCCGTGATACGGGCGAAACGCATCTCAGGATGGATTTGACAGATAAGAGAACAGCTTGTAAGCTGCTGGAATATGGACTTACGTCTATTTTCAGTTGCTTTACAATAAAAAACATATATTTGGCGACTTACATCGGCATTAAAAAATGTCTCTTATTTGACTCATACATGTTGGAACGTGAAGAATTTTTCTCGTTAATTATTTTAAATTTGTAAAGAATCTTTAAACCAAATTATCGGGTCTTCCATTAAGGACTTGACAACTTTTTTTTTTGAAATAAAACGCAACCCATTTGAGACATTTCGAAAATTTTACTATCGGCTTTAAGTACAATCGAAACATTTATGTATGGAATTCGACTTCATTCATATGTCCACCACGGGCACGTTTGCAGCAGTCGATTCGTTGAAAAACCCAATTTTCGATGACTCGGCCACACATTTCGACGGAAACGGCCGCTATCTCTCTTTCAATATTGGCTCTGAGCTCTTCTAACGACGCAGGCTTGTTAGCATAGACCAATGATTTAACGTACCCCCATAAAAAGAAGTCTAGAGGTGTTAAATCACACGATCTAGGCGGCCATTCGACGGGACCATTTCTCGATATAACACGTTCACCGAATTTAGATTGCAGTAAGTCGATTGTTACACCCGCTGTGTGGCTTGTGGCGCCGGCTTGTTGAAACCACATATCATTAATGTCTAGCCCATGCAATTGATCGAAGAAATAACGTTGCAACATGCCTCTGTAGCGATCTCCATTGACTGTAACGTGGCGGTTATTTTCATCAACGAAAAAGAACGGCCCAATGACACCACCGGCATGAAAACCGCACCAAACAGTAATTTTTTGTGGATGAAGTGATGTTTCTTCAAGCACATGAGGATTTTCACCTGACCAATAACGCATATTCTGTTTGTTGACGAAGCCGTTTATCCAAAAATGCGCTTCATCACTAAAGATGATTTTGCGAGGAAATTGGTCATCTTCTTCCAACATTTCTAGAGCCCAATTCGAGAACGTACGTCGCTTCATATGATCGAGTGGCTTTAGTTCTTGAGTTAACTTTAACTTATAAGAGTGCAGGCCAAGATCCTTTTGCAAAATTCGCCATAGTGTGGTCTGAGCGATGCCCAATTCTTGAGAACGCCGTGAAATCGACTGTTTTGGTTCGTTTGAGATGGACGCTTGAACGGCAGCAATATTCTGGCCACTTCGACCAACCCGTTATCTCACTGGCACGGGAACATCCAGCAGCGAATATGTCAACTCAAATTTTTTCACTAGACTATGAATTGCTTGTCTACTGGGACGAGAATTACGACCAAAAATTGGCGTTAACGTTCTTAAAGTTGCAGTCACCGACTCCAAATTTTGGTAGAAAACTTTAATTATTTGTAAACGTTGTTCGTTCGTGTACTTCACCATGATGAAAATGTTGTCTTTACTGAATGTTTTGACGTTGACAGTTCGGTGATTGGCTTAAGGGTACGTTCACAGTGAAATTTCAAAGTTGTCAAGTCCCAAATGGAAGACCCTTTATAATCGTGTTTATTTTAGTTTAACTTTTTTTAAAAGTATTTTTATTTTTACGCTATGTGTTATTATAACGCTTTCTGTTTTCTAACTGTGATTTTTCTGTGAAGCACCATCACTGCGGCATTTTATTTTTGTGCTTATTGTATTTAAAGAGTTAGTTTTTGATTTATTCCTATATATACGATACAAAATTATTCCTCTTCTTACGAGGCCGTCTCCTCACGAAGATTGGCGATCGATATAGCTAAACGAACTTTAGAAACTACTGCTAGAAAAATATCACTTGAAGTACATCCAGACCACCTCCGCATGTCTTGCTTGCCCTTTATTTTGCCTTCAGTAATTAAACGTAGCAATTCGTATTTTGGGTCCCTTAATATATGTCCGAAGTATTGAGTTTTTCTTATTGTGATAGTTATTAGGAATTCTTTCGCTTTGTTTATTCTTTCTAGTACTAATGCGAAGAAGGCGCACCCTACCCTTACACTAGCTACTGGTTTTCTCTCATCGCCTCCCCTCCTGGCAGGGACCAGAACCAGAACGGAATCCTAGTCCTTCCCTTCTTTTCTTCTTCCTTTCCTTATATTCTCCCAGGCTCTGAAAAGTAGCCATGCCAGTACTAGACCATGGAAAAATCAGTTCCCTACGGGCTTGACACTAGATATTTATAGGCGGTAATCGCTTCTTGATTTCACCGGTTAAAATACTGCGGGAGTGTTTTTATTTTCCATTTTGCGGATTTAAGAACATATTTTATGTTCTTCTGAAACAGCAGTTACCAATGAAATTAAATATATTCCAGATCTTTTCACATTGTGCAGTTTTGTTGGTAATAAGCACTTATGGTTTGAAGGTTGGTACTTCCTAAAAATCATATGGATATTTTGATAAAGGCGACATCTATGTGTCAGACCAAGAACTTTTCAGTCTACGTGTTACATATATATATATATATATATATATATATATATATATATATATATATTATATATGTTATATATATAAATTAACTGTAAAATTTCGAATTTGGACCTTACTGTCGATAGAACTATAGTTTTATTCGAATGTATTATTGTTAGTACGTATTTTTCTTTTAAAACGAGCTGTTTTCGAAATAAACGAATAAAAAATCTTAAAGCGAGACATCAAAAAAAAACTCGGCTACTGTTATGACAAGTAAACTGTAAGTCACAAACAAAATCCAAGTAATTGCAAGAAAAATTAAAACACTAAAGAATTCTACTAAAACAATTTCTCGACGAAATAAACTTTAATTTAAATTTCGGCAAAACAGTATATCCAATTTATTCAAGAATTGTCTGAGATTTGTCGGTATTCATAACTGAAATAATATTACTGTGCAGTAGAGACGACTAGTTTAATATCGGTGATATTTGGGTATTACGAAAATGTTTTAGAATTCGTAACATTTGTTGTTGGATGTAAGTACCTTATAAATAGAAATGACACGAATAAAGCAGATTGTTTTTATACTTCAACACTGGAGACGCATTCTGGGCGTGTTAAAGCTCCTAATAAAATGATGTTAATAGATATTAAAATTTTATTTTTATCAGTATGCTATTACGTCAGAACTATGTTCGTATCAAAACGCATCTTTAAAACAGTTTATAGTATACCTAATTTCAATACACAAGACAGATAGTATTTCCAAAAAAAGAACTATAAATGTATATTTGTGCAGGTAAAATCTTTACATTTTTAAAAAATTCGCTTTAAAACGACGTAAGTAAAGTAACTCTATATATTTAAGTCTTTAGTTAATCTTCTCCTTCTTTATATACCATTGCTTCTCGAAGGCAGTTGATAGGCCTCTTCAAGTTTCTTCCAATTGTCTCTATCCTATGCAAGATGGAGCCATCTACTGCCTGCAATCAACCTGATATCATCAGTTCATCTTTTCATTAGTCTCCCCGGACTTCATCTGCTCTCCCAAGGTCTCGATTAAGTGATTTTGTTATCCATCTACCATCATTCATTCTAGCCACATGCTCCGCCCACTGCCACTTTAATTTTGCCACTCTTTCAGCGGTATCTGTAATTTTTCTGTTCGTCTGATATTCCCGCTTTTAATGTCTACATCTGTCTGTCCATGACCCATTGAGTACGTTGGAGCCGCCAAAGACAATTTTTTGTAAGGGTCATGGTTTCCAGCCGATACGTACTTACTGAATGTACTCGAACACTTTTTTTTAAGGTACTGGGGATATATATTTTTTGAATGAAATCCAGTTCTTCAAATGCTGTCCAGCTGACACTAATTCACCAACTTTCTGTGAAGCTTAATTAAGTTATTCTATCATGATTCTGAGTTCTTCTAGATTTTCGTTAATCAGTACTACATCATTTGCGAATTGCAAGTGATATAAATATATGCCATTGATTTTAATGCCCTACTTCTTCCCACTCAAGACTTTTAAATATATTCTTCAAGGTCAGGGTAAACAATTTTGGTGAAATTATGTCGCCGCGACTGTTACACAAAAATAGAGGTAATAAAAGAGAGTATCGCAGACTACATACAAATACAGAAAGACATTCGAACAGCTAAAGATAGATGAAATGGTGAAAGATGTAAAGAGATAGAAGAGTTACAAGGAAAGTATGATAGCTTTAATATCTATCGAAAAATCAAAGACTTAACTGGTGAACGAAAACGAAATGGGCGTTTAATAGGTCATCAAGGAAACGTTGTTATCGATAAAGAAGAGGAGCTGAAGATATGGCAAGACTATATTACAGAGTTATTTTCTGATGCAAGACTAAATCGGTCACAATGCTCAACAGACGTGTTTGGGCCCTCTATTACCACCCATGAAGTGCGCATTGCATTAAAATCAACAAAAAAAAATGGAAAAGCCACCGTTCGCGATGAATTCCATGGGGAGTTTCTTGAGCTCTTAGATGAGAATGGGATTAAGTGGCTTACGGTGATCTACAATGAAATCTATGATTCAGGCAGAACACCAGAAAGCTGGTTAAAGTTTGAGTTTATAAAGATCCCAAAAAATGCAGGTGCTAAAAAATGCGAAGAATATCAAACAATTAGCCTCATAAGCCGTCTTTTAAAAGTATTTCTGAGAATCATTCACAGAAGAAAATACAAGTTGTATGAAGAAAACATGTGAGCTGCACAATTCGGTTTTCGTGATGCCATGGGGACCAGAGAAGCATTGTTTTCTATGCAGGTTTTGATTCAGCGATGTAGAGGCGACAATTGTGACGTATATTTGTGCCTAATCGACTATCAAAAGGCCAACATCACAAAATGGTCGGAATTCTGAAAGAGCTAGATGGAATGGATCTGCAGATTATTGGCAACCTCTACTGGAACCAGATGGGGTCCACTAAAGCATATCGCAGAATTTTGAAAATTTCTTATACTGACCAAATTACCAACGAGGATGTCTTACGTCGCATGAACAAGAAAATTATGGAAACTGTTCAAGTAGGAAAATTGGATTATTTAGGACACATAATGAGAAATTCCCACAGATATGGATTACTACAGCAAATACTTCAAGGAAAGGTTTTTAGAAAAAGGGGACCAGGACGCAGACCTATCTCCTGGCTAAAGAATCTGCGAAATTGGTTCTCAACATATACTACCGGTCTTTTCAGAAGTGCAGTGTATAAAGTAATAATAGCCAGAATGATTGCCAACATTCGCACCGAATAGGCACTTTAAGAAAAAGAAGTGCCGCCCTGCCTAACACCTGTCTTGATCTTTATGGGTTCTATTTTTTTTAATCTTCATCTAATTTAACCGTTAATGTCAATAACCAATGAAAGCAAGGTACAGCTTAATATTATATTCACTCGCTTTTTCTATTAAAAGGTATATGATCTGTTGTTCCAAATTCCTTACGAAAGACCACTTGTTCGACTGGTTGGGAGTTATCGAACTTATTTGTTAGACAGTTTGTAACAATTTTAGTAAGAAGCTTGTACAAATGCGCTAAAAAGCTGATGGGGCGATAGTTTTCAAGATTTTCGTGATCGCCTTTCCTGAATAAAAGTATAATCTCACTGTTTTGCCAATGTACAGGTATTCTTTGTTCTTCAATACGTTTGTTGAGTAATATCCGTATCGCTTCAAAAAGTTTCCATTTTCAATATTTCAGATATTATTTTATCTTCACCTGGGTAGCAGGTAGATATTAACACAGTCCTAGTGTGGGACAGATCTACTTCAGCGAAGCGACCTTGCCCACGTGAGACTTAATTTCCCCTTCTGCCCCTAACCCTATTCTCAACCAAGATCTATTTATCCTTACTCATCCTTTCCCTCAACATACCAAACTCTCTACCAACCTGCAATGGCCAGCGTCGTGGCGTATTGGCCAACACTCTTCAAGATGATGAGAATGTCGATTCCTTTACTTAATAAGTTTCTTCTCTTTAACTAATGTAATCTAAAACGTAGTAAGAAAAAAACAATTTTTCCATGATTATTCAATAGAATTTCAATTGGAAATTTGATCCGTACACGCTTTTATTCAATTTAAGACAAATGATTTAATTGATTTATGAGACGATTTTACAAAATTACCAATATCCATCACGGAAATAATAAATCCTGTCAATCCAAGGCAATATTTCAATACTTCTCCGATTTTAATTTTAACTCTTTTCAGCTGGCGCTAGTCTGTAAGCGAGAACCAATTTTTCACTATATTCAAGGTTATCCCAACTCTTGCCTTACGAAATAACAAATATCTTTAGAGTGCTAAATATATTACAACTAGTAACATTTATTCCTTATTATAAATGTTACATACAAATAAAAAAAATCATGAAGTAAAACAGGTATGTTTAACATAAATCACTTGATAATATAATACAATATATATACAATGCTTTTTCCGCACACATGCCGCTCCTGGAGCGCTTTAGGGACTTCCCTGCAGCACGTGTGCTAGACCCATAAAAAAAAAAATTATATATTTGTTTTGTTCTCTTACCTGTGCGAGTAAATATTATTTTGCATGACTTACATTTTATTTTCCTGAGAATGCTTTTTATGAAATTTTAAACTACGTTTATGATATGTATAATGATCGGAGAGCCTGTGTCGTCATACTGTAAGATTTACCGAAAACATTTGATCTAGTAAATCATAGGCGTGTTAGCATGTCTACGGTCATATTTGTATCGTTTGTATTTGTTATAGCAGTAGTTTATGTGAATCTAGTCTGATGAAAATGGTAACTGGAGTTTTTGTGCGGTCAGTACACCGTTGCTATTTCGTATTTATGTTAATGCTCTTCTTAAAGATGTAAGGTATGGTGACGATACGACTTTCCTGTTAGCTCATAACAATCCCCAAAAACTAAAGGCAGAAAACAAAAATTTTATTGAAAATTAACGAACTAGTTTTCTGCTAAAGACTAAAAGTTAATATTGAGCCAATCTTGTAGTGTTTAAAAACAAATAGTCTGAGCCACTGTGTCAAAACAAATCAATTTTTAATTATTAAAATCAATTTATTAGAAATTTTTAAGGCAATTTAATTTCAAACACATTTATAAGAGCCTAAACTTAATTTTAATTTAATATACTTCTTCATAGCAAAACAAGGATATACAAGACAACAGTGAGACCGATCCTCACATATGCTGTAGAAACAAGAGCTGACACATGTAAAACAGCACAAATGATAAGGACAACAGAACTGAAGGCGCTTAGAGATATACATGGAAAAACTAACCATGACGGAATCCGCAGCAAAGATCTACAAGATCCAAGAAATATCTAAATGGACCAGAACCAGAAAAAAACAATGGAATAACCACGTAAATCGGATGGACGATAATAGACTGGCAAAGAGAGTCAATCTCAATAAACCTGGCAGTAGAAAAACTAAGGGTAGACCTCCGAAAAGGTGGAAAGGAATCATTCATTTTTTTGTAATCGTCACGCGCTATGCATGATAATTCTCACTCCTAAACGTCGAAAGTGTTTCTCTATTGAAGAAAAGAGTGCATTCATTCAACGTTTGAAAGCAGATGAATTAAAGTGTTACTCGCGAAGGAGTTTAGTGTATCTCATTCTAGAATTTCGACAAGAAAAAATAGCAAAAGCACGATTGAAGATTTATTTAATGCTGGTATTTTGAATTCTAAATGAATTAAGAAATCTACTTAGGAAAGAGGGAAACAATTATTGTTAAGGTGGTTAAAAGTGTAACGAAATCAAGGAATACCCGTAAATGGTCCTATTTTATAGGAAAAAGCCCATTTTTTTTACTTCGCAGTACGCCAAATTAGATCCGATTCAAAACTAGACACAATATTGTCGCCGGCAAGATAAGTAAAGAATCATTATCGGCGGTCCAAATGACGTCAGTGATTGCTACAAGATTTACAGATGATCAGATTTTTTAATGCTGATGAGACAAGGTTGATTTATAGACTGACGTCATATAAAACTTAAAAATTTAAAGGAAAAACGCGTGCTGGTGGAAAGAAAGGATAACTATTATGGTTGCAGCGAATATGAATGGCACGATTAAAAAAAATATTGGTGATCGGTAAATCTCAACGCCCAAGATGTTTCAGAGGCGTGCATTCATTACCAATAGATTACGAAAATAATCGGAAAGCTTGGAAGACATCTGATATTTTCATAAAATGAGAAACGTTCCTGGGATCGTGAGTTGACAGCGAAAATCTTGAAGCAAATACAAATGCCAGTAATAATATTACTAAAAGTACTTTACTCGACGCCATCCTGATGATTTATGATTAAACTTTAATAAAGTATAATAAAGACTTATTTTAGACACGCCGAATTTACAGCAGGAATCGATCAAAGTTCCAAAAACTCTTCTGTAGACTCCGACGACAAAGGCAACATACTGCTTTCTGTTTGGGCAGGTGCCAATAACAAGCCAGGAGCTTGAGCAATATTCGGATGGCGATAATAATATTGTCACATGTAAGGATCCCTTCGATGAGTTCATTGTGTAGAATACGAGTATTATTGCCGAAGGTGATATCGATAGAGACAATCGACTCCGAGCATCATTGAGGCCCTGAAAGTTGCAAAAATTCTAAGTGTCTTCGTACGTTCTAATTACGTGGATGACAATATAAAAACAACACCAATTTAATACCCTATTTCTATAATAAGTTGAGAGTAAACCAGAAACATATCAAAATTATGGACTTTTTAAGTCGATAAATGTACATTACATATGAAGTTTAAGAACTTTTCTATATGTCACTTTAGAATTGTTAACTTTTGCTATAAACATAGTTTTATAATTTTTTTATATTTTGATTAGCCCTGCGTGTGTACCGAACCCATGTGTACACAACACATGTTTCAATAAAATCTATTTAATTTGATGTCGCTTATAACGTTGTCAGGTTAGTATGACAGAATATAGTTGTCCCTTGGCCGTCTTTTATAAGTGGACTCCACTGTATGTATTTTCTCTATTTATTTTACAGTGTCTAGTGCTAAGATATGCATTACTTTTAATTTACCGACAAATTGACTGCTTTTAGGTTTTGTTACCTTTTTGCCATTTGAATGTATATTTTGTAAATTATTTTATACAGTCAGTCCAAAAAGTCTCCAAACACCACCTGCTTTCTATACTATTTTTTAATTTTGTTTAACGAATTAATTGACTATGAGAAAACATGTTTAAATTAATATTTGAAACTTAACCAACGAAGATTAGTATTAAAAAAACAACTAAGAAACATTTTATTTAGAAGTTAGATCATTGTTATAAAAATGTAAACAAAATTCATGTAAAAAAAGTCTCCATACAGTTAACAATTACAACAACAAATAACAACTTTTAAATGAAATGTATAAATATTTAGTCGAACCCCCGTTGGCCTTGATAATCTCCTGTAACATTTTTTTCATGCTTGCAACCAGTAACTTCTGCCGGCATGATCTCCCATTCGTTTCAATATTCTGTTTTTTAATTCTTCTCTCTTTGAAACTTTATGTGTGCAAACGCACCATTTAAGTTCTTCCCATAAATGCTCGATGGGGTTAACCTCGGGTAATTGCAGAGATGTATGAAGCTGCTGTCGCACATTATGGATCATCCATTCTCGCACCAAGTTTGCAGTATGTTTCGGATCATTGTCCTGTTGGATGAATCTTTCTTCGAGTTCTAATTTTTGGACACTTTCTCTCAAATTGTCTCTCAGAATGTTCAGATAAACATGCTGATCCATGGTCCCATTAATAAAATGTAAATTTCCAACCTCTCCAGCGGAGATGCATCCCCAAAGCAGAACACTGCCACCCCTTTATCTCACCATGGAACAAAGGTTTTTTAATATCGAATGCGGTATTCTTCTTACTCCAAACTTTAGTTCTGCCATCAGACCCAAAAAGGTTAATTTTAGTTACATCACTAAAGATTACGGATTCCCAAAATTCAGGAGATTTAGTAACGTATTCTCTAACAAAAGCTAACCGCTTTTTGCGATTAGCTTCCGAAATTAACGGCTTCTTCCTGGCTGCATACCCCTTATAGCCTACCTTGTGTAAACAATTTCTTACTATTTGTGAACAAACATGTTTCGACAATAATTCCCGTACTTCTTCTTTTAATTTGGTGCATTTTTCTTGGTATCTATAACTATTTGTCTACCAATCCTAGCCTCTTCACTTGAACTCAGTTTCTTGGGACGACCGGAGCGTGGTCGAATTTTATAGGAACCCGTTCAGTTATGCTGGTTTTTAAAATGTACTGAACACTAGCATGCAACTTTTTAACAATTTTTCCTATACGATTTTCCATCTTTTTCCACAAATCAATAATGATCTTTCGAACATGAAATGGAATTTCACAATTTCTCTCACTCATTTTTAATACTACTTCGAAAACACACTGCAAAATTACTAGCAACAAGTGACAGATTAAAAAGTATGGATGAAAATTACTAATTTGTTTTCAGTTTAGCGACCAATAGATAGCTTGATAAAATGCAGCTTATAACGTGTTTTTTTCAATGCAGTTGTTGAATGTATGGAGACGTTTTTGACATTAATTTTGTTACAATGATGTAACTTCTAAATAAAATAAACCGTAGTTGTTTTTAATACTAATCCTCGTTGGTTAAGTTTCAAATATTAATTTAAACACGTACTCTCGTAGTTCCGATTAATTAGTTAAACACTCTAGTGAACTGGTTTCTCTGGAAACTTTGATCTAGTAAACTAATTTCTTTGAAAAGTTTGATTTCAGATGATCCAGCTCCTAGTAATCATGCACACTGCAATAATTTTTTTAAAAAAAAAGGCAAAACGCTTTCCCTTAATTTTTTTAAAAATAAAATTACAGAAATTGTATTTTAAGCTATGTATATTATATATAAAATAAAAATTTGATTTATATAGTGAATAGTTTCACTAAAAAAAAAACCTAAAAAAAAAAAATGCTTTTTTCCGCACCATGAGTAGGTATTTGCCCGTAATTTAATTTTTTTAAGTAGAATAATGTGACTCTAAACTTTAAAAATTTTAGAATTTCCGTAGTTAGTATAAATAAATAAAATAAATAAATATTATCTTTATTAAGATGTGAATACATGTGATGTGAGTACATATTATCCACACATCGTGTGGTAGAAGAGGCGAGATTTAACCATCGATTACTCTTACATCTAACCTCCTCAACACACAATGCGCTTACAAACAAAAATCAAACAACAATTATAGACTAACATAGTAAAACTTAATTAATAATTGAGAAGAGACATTAAAAAGCAAATAAACTTCATCTGAAAATTCTGCTTATTCAACATACAGTACACTTTTTTAGATCTGGATTCACGGTATTGTATATAAGAAAAATAGTATAAAAAGCAGGTGGTGTATAGAGACTTTTTGGACTGACTGTATGTCTAAAGCTTCTACAGAAGGGACAATGATTTAAGTGCTATATACGATTTAAAAAAATCATGACTGAAACAAATCTACTCAAAATAAGTCCCTTTGCCTACAATAACATGTTTTTGGCTTACATTTTTAAAACGTATACGTTCTGATATTATAGCTATATATTTAAGCTAAATTTTATACAAGAGTTTAGGGATTATTTTAGTTGGTTGTAATAAATGTTTTTGACTACGTAATTACGCTAATATACTTAATCCAGCATTACTCGAGTTTTATTCCATTAAAAATATTCTTTTGTAAAACACTTAAAAAAGGCGTTACACCAAGTTTAAACTTATCAACTAGGAAAATTTTCGGTCCCTTATTTCTTTTTTCAGATGTTTGAACCAAAAGATATATCAGGGCGCTAAATTTTGACCGTAGAGCGGATGTTTTAATTGGTTAAATTTATTGCCGTCGGCTGGGTATTTATATATATATATATATATATAAATATTTATCTATATATATATATATATATATATATATATATATATATATATATATATATATATATATATATATATATATATATATATATCAACGATATTCTACAGCTGACGCTGTCTTCCTTCTCTCAGCCTTTGATTCCATCCGTTTATATCTTCCCAGTCTCCATCTGTTAGACCCCTGTCCTCCATAGCCTCGTCCACATCGTCTATCCACGATCGTCTGGGTCTTCCTCTTTTTCTTCTCCACTCCGTTATTTTTTTTTATTCACCTATGATCTTCGCTCCGTCTTATGTGTCCATACCATTTTAATCGTTTTTCTTCAAGGGTGTTTATTGCGTTCTCTTTAATGTTCATTCTGCTTCTTATTTCTTCGTTTGTTATTCTCTCCATACGTATCATTCTACAACATCTTCTCCAATACTCCATCTCTACCGCGTTAATTTTAGATTTATTTCTTTTGTTGATCGTCCATGTTTCTGACCCGTATGTCATTATGCTTTGTATTATTGATTTGTATACGCGTGTTTTATTTCTCTTTGTAATGTGCTTGTCCCACAGGATCGAATTTAATTGTCTTATGCATGTCCGCGTTTGTCCTAATCTAACTTTAATCTCTTCTTCTGATGTTGCGTTTTTTGAAATGATGGTTCCTAAATATTTAAATTTATCGGTTTCTTTGATTATTATTTCGTTATCGACTTCTAGATTCTCCACATTTCCCTCCTTTGTTGTTAGATATTCCAAGTGGAATTTAACGGTACAAAAACTCAGGGCACTTTTCTCTAAAAAAATTAACGTTGCTGAACCCGACATAGTTATGTCGGGGCACTCCATCCCTCTAACATCGTCACTCAATTTGTTGGGCGTTAATTTGGGGGCAAATATGTCCTGGCATGAACATGTGGCAGACATAGCAAGGAGAGCCTCTTAAAAGTTGAGAATATTATTTCGAACCAGAAAGCTTTACACTCCACAACAACTGTTAATTCTTTACAAAGCTCAAATTCGACCAACTATGGAATACTGCTCCCATGTTTGGAGCTTCGCTCCCAAACATACACTGCATTTATTGGATTCTATTCAGAGAAGAGCTGTTCGTCTGATTGTAGACCCGGAACTGACTGGCGGCCTTGATTCGCTGGAACATCGAAGAACGGTTAGCGACTTGAGCCTGTACTATAAGTATTTTCATGGAAAGTGTTCGAAGGATGTGGCCCGCTTAATTCCTCCCAGAGCGATGCATGTTAGAAGTACACATTGCGCTAATACTTCACATCCGTATGAGGTTTAGCTTGTTACTCCTCGTACAACGCTTTTCAAGCAGTCTTTTATATGGAGAAATCATCCCTTTGGAATGATTTGCCCAGGACTGTGTTTCCCACCGAGTACAATTTACAGCGATTCAAGAACAAGGTGAATGGATTTCTTCGCACACGTGTCGCTCCTGTAGCGCTTTAGGGACTTCCCTGTAGCACGTATGCTAGACCCATAAAAAAAATATATATATCATAAAGGTAGATAACTCAAGTAACACCCTCGAAAAAATATTTTTTTAATGTTGAAAGGAACTTACCTATTCTTATGACGGGCGGTAATCCACCAGACACCAACGAAATCCAAACGGTAGCAAGAAAAAGCAAACTCTCCATGATAATCCACAGATCTATCGTAACATTTTATTCACACACACTTTTACTCGACTTTAGCTAAACAATATATCCAATTATATCCAAGTATTGTCTGGAGTTTTAGCGGTATTCATCACTTAAATAATATATATATGACTTTCCAGTAGAAACAGCTAACTCAATATTTAGTTAGGATGATAAGGTTCATTGCTCCCTCGGCTTGTCCGTGTAAGATGTATACAAGGTCTAATAGTCGACGTGTACTTTAGCACAAATTCACCGAGTTATATGATTTATACTATCCTAACTAACTTAAATTGGTTAGGTTGGGTTGGCTGGCTCGTTGGGTACCTGGAACAAACAAAATATGGGTAAATTTTGGATATAACTCTTGATAACATTAATGATAATAAAGGGTCTCTTACATGGTCAGTTTGTTTGTCAATTGAGGGTCCGTTTTATGTAAATAATTGGGTTAACTACGGACAATATTTTGCGCTTTATCGTTTTTGTATTAAGGGCATATACCTAGTCATGGAGCCGTGTTTTTTTGAGGATTTTTTAACTACACTATTCATTATATAAATCAGGTTTTCTATAATATATATAAAATGCAACGTATCTCCGTTTGTCTGTCCGTTAGTGCGCTTATCACTAGAGAACCACTTATTCGATTTATGTGCTTTTTTTTAAAACATACATATGTTCTCTGGCCAGGTTATAGGCTATATTTTATTACGTTAGGTAACATAAGGAATAAGCAGTGAAGATAATAGTGAATCAAGTCGGAAAAAAGTTTGCCGCTAGCGCGTTCTCTTGCAATACACTGCCTAAACCATTAAATATGGAACAATATCATGTAGTAAAGAATATCTATATTATTATGAAATGCAACGTCTCTTTGTCTGTCTGTCTGTCCGTTAGTGCGCTTATTACTCCAGAACCACTTATTCGAATTACGTGTTTTTTTTTATAATTCATACATTGGTTCTCTGGCCAGGCTATCTATTATCTTCTATCTATAATATATGTAAAATGCAACGTCTCTCTGTTTGTCTGTATGTCTGTCTGTCCGTTAGTGTGCTGATTACTCGAGAACCACTTATCTGATTTACGTGCTTTTTTTTTAAACAGACATATGTTTTCTGACCAGGTTATAGGATATATTTTATTACGTTAGGTAACATAAGGAATATGCAGTGTCGAGAATAGTGAATCAAGTAGGAAAAAAGTTTGCCGCTAGCGCGTTCTCTTGCAATACACTGCCTAAACCATTAAATATGGAACAATATCATGTAGCAAAGAACATAATATACGCAACATCTCTCTGATTGTCTGTCCGTTAGTGCGCTTATGACTTCAAAAGCACTTATCCGATTTACGTTTTTTTTTAATTCATACATATGATCTCTGGCCAGGTTATATAATAATAATAATAATAATGATCTATATAATATATATAAAACGCAACGTCTCTCTGTCTGTCTGCCGGTCCGTTAGGGTGCTTATCATTCGACAACCACTTATCCGATTTACGTGTTTTTTTTTTAATTCTTAACTTAATATTTATCAAAAAAAAAATCTATAATATATAACACGTAACGTCTCTCTGTTTGTCTGTCTTGTCTGTCCGTTAGTGCGCTTGGCACTCAAGAACCACTTACCCGATTTACGTGTTTTTTTTTTGTAAAATACATATGTTTTCTCTGGCCCGGTTATAGAATATATTTTATTACGTTAGGTAACATAAGGAATAAGCAGTGACGATAATAGTGAATGAAGTCCTCGCGAGCGGAGCCGCAGGCTCGGCTAGTTATTTTATATAATAATACATAGCTTAAAATACAGTTTGTGAAACTTTAATTTAAAAAAAATGGCAGTGCTGCACGTGTTCCTCTGTGACTCTCTTTTTTTAAGGAACATTGCAATGTGTACGATTACCGGGAGCTGGATCATGTAAAATCAAAATTTTCTGAAAAATTAGTTTACTAAAGGATCAGTCTTGTCTTTGAACGAAGGAATTTTGATTCTATCAAGAACTTTATTTTTAATTAACAAAATGTAAATGTTTAAATCAATGCCATTTCATGATTTTTTTTTTTTTTTAATCTTTTATTCAAAGACAAGAGTGATCCTCTAGTGAACTTATTTCTCCGGTAACGTTGATCTAGTAAACTAATTTCTTTGGAAAGTTTGATTTCAGATGATCCAGCTCCCAGTAATCGTGCACACCGCAATAATTTAAAAAAAAAGGCAAAACGCTTTCCCCCCATTTTCTTTTTTAATAAAATTGCACAAATTGTATTTTAAGCTATGTATTATATAAAATGAAAATCTGATTTATATAGTGAATAGTTTCACTAAAAAAAAAAAAAACCTAAAAAAAAACGCCTTTCTTTCCGCACCATGTATTTGCCAGTAATTTGATTTTTTTTAGTAGAATAATGCGATTCTACTCTAAAAATTTTAGAATTTCGGTAGTTAATAATAATAATAATAATAATAAACGTCCTTATTTTATACTCGGCGAAATGCAGCAGTGCTGTTGTTAACCGAGTTCTCAAAAATATACAAAATAAATACAAAAAATAAAAAATTAAATAAAAATACAAACTCAAATACAATTTAAGAAGTATCCATTAGTACTTAAACCCTACTTACTCTAAACTAAAAAAAGGAAAACGTTGTAATTCTACATCATATTGATACCCATATACAAACCATGATCCCTACCTTACCCTATAAAAGGGACATAATAACAACAGTCAATAAGTCTGAAATAAAATCTCCTTTAGCTGCCTTCTGAAAGCAAACCTTCAGGAATTTCGTTCAGAAGTTTAGAAGATGTAAAACTGTTTAAACCCACTTGTACGATGTCTAGGTATTTGAAAGCGATCGTTGTACCTAGTATTACGCTGATGCACTGAACTTCGATGATGCAGCACTTCACACAGATACTGTAGCACTCCGATCCTCAACAGTCTATGCAAAAAGCAACCCAGATGTAGCCTTTCTCTATCCTTAATACGCAACCATTTCAGCTCCTTCAGCCTGCCACTCACATGATCCCTCCCCCTGCATCCAAAAATAAAACGTACACAGGAGTTCTGAATTTTTTGCAGCTTATACTTCGACATAAGTTCCAGGCACGGACTGTAAACAAAATTACAATAATTAGAGTGAGAAAGGACAAGAGTCTCGCACAAATATTTTTTAAAGCTCAAATTGAGGAGTGAATAATACGCCCTTTGAGCTACAAAAAAAACCTGCTTTCTAAACCTGAGCTTACTATCAAATAATATTCCCAAATTTTTATATTCAGTAACAAACGGAATTCTCTCCTGGGCCATATTTAAATTGAAATTTATTTGTTCCAAAATACAGTACTGCCGACTTTCTGGGATTTATCTTCAAACCATTGTTATTAGAATAGGTAAACATCGAATTTAAACAGTAATTAATTTCCTGTTCCGCCTGTAATGCGTTAAGACTATTAAAGCTCCTTAAAATCTGACTGTCATCTGCATATTGTATTAGCCTACAATTATTAACATAACAATGCATAGCCATTGTATAAATGGCAAACAAAAATGGTCTCAAAATTGACCCCTGAGGGACGCCTCTATCTAAAGCCAAACTTTGTGACACGCGGCGATTAATCAGCACGCGCTGTGATCTATCCGCCAAGTAGTTCTTTAATAAATTTATTGTTCGTTCTTTAAAACCATAATAGTGAAATTTGGCACACAACAAGCAGGGATCCAGCGTGTCAAATGCTTTGCTGTAATCGAGAAAAACCAAGGCAGTTGTCTCTCCTTTATCCGCCGCCCCGAGGATATCATCCAAAATGCATAGCAAGGCTGTTGCAGTGCTAAAACCCCTGCGAAACCCCGACTGACCTTAAAAGAATAAGTTATTATTATTAAAATAATTAACGATTTGTTTAAAAATTATTTTTCTCCAAAATCTTAGACAGAATACTCAAAAGACTATCGGACGCAGTTCAGAGTAATCCTTATGGGTAGTTAGTATAAATAAATAAAATAAATAAATATTGTCTTTATTAAGATATGTGTGATTGGTTACTCTTACATCTAACCTCCTCAACACACAACGCGCTTACAAACAAAAATCAAACAACAATTATAGACTAACATAGTAAAACTTAATTAATAATCGAGAAGAGACATTAAGATGCAAATAAACATCATCTGAAAATTCTGGTTATTCAACAGCTCTTCCTTATATAATCGACGAAGTTGGTCAATAGTACCCTTTTTCAGATCTGGTATTGTATATATTTACTACGTTGAAACAAGGCAGTGCGATGCTTAGGCATAGTCAAGCAATCAGGACGTCTAATATACCTATCATGCACAAAATTTCGGGACACTACTGTACATACTGCAATTTTATTCTAATCTTAAAATTAAGGATAAAACGATATGCATATAAAATCTTCATTTTTGCATAACTTTTTTTTGTAGGAGCACCCTAACATGTTCCCTGAATCTGCGATGTGTATCAATGCAAAGACCCAGATTCTTGGCACAGTCGGAAAACAGCAAATTTTGATCAGCCAGCCTTAGTTTCAAAGCCATGCTCAAGGTTGGTCGCCGATTTTCCTTGCAAAATAATAAAACTTGCTGGATTTAGCTTCAAATTATGTTCATCCGAGTAAGCTGACAAAGCCATGAGATCCTGATTTAAATTTTCAGCTGCAGACTCAGGATCTGATGGTTCAATGGAATGAAAATGTTTTCTCCGGTTTTTCGTCTTTTTCTACGTGCTATTGTAATCTGTGTAGAACTTTCTTTGGTACTCTTGCATCGCCCATTTATTGAACGTGCCAGTACCAAATCAGTTGTGTTCTGTCGGTGTCATTTCATGCAGAACCCATTGTTTCGATTTGACGTTTTACTTCGTCGTTCTAATTCTATTTCTTCAAGGTATCCTGAATATTTGTCGGAATAAATCCATATTAGTGGTTTCGATTTTTTTTCTATTGATTTCCGTAATTCTTTAGGTCTCCATCCCGTAAAGAAAACTGCCTTTTATAAGAATTTCGTTCTTCTTTTGCCCAATTTCATCACTTCAGAGAATTTTATTTAGATACCCGGTTTCTCTTCTGGCTTTTTTTTTATTGTCCTGTCATCTTCGCTGTAGGATGCATTTTCATCTGTGTTAAGCCGAATGGTCGATGGGTCTGCTCCTATGGAGAGACATACACATTTTTTGTGTATTAAGTTCCAGACTCCACTTTTTGTACTCTTTTTGCAGCTTCTGTAGCAAATTATAGAATATATGAACACTTTTCTCACAAGTCGATACCCATCCCCCTGCATTTTCTTCTTCATTTGCTCAGTGTTCTTGACATGTATAGCTTTAAGACAGTTGGAGATGTGCAGCAACCTTGACTTAGACCTTTATTGATTGTAAATTTATATGAACATCTGTTACCCATTTCTATTTTCAATATTGTGCCGTCATATAAAGATTTTAGAGCTTTCATTAAAGTGTGATTGATATTAGTGTTTTGAAGTTCAGTATATAACTTTTTACTGTAACAGTATCATAAGCCTATCGTAGGTCTAACAACATAAGATGGGTCTCCTGGTTGGTATTTAATCTTTTGTCTATGATTTGTGTAAAGCAGAAGAATTTGTTAGTACACGTTTTACCAATTCGTAATTCAAACTGCTCCTCTACTTCTTGTTTTTATATTCATCGTCTATAAGATCCGTAGGAATTCTGCGCTAGAGACGTTTCAAAGTAATGGTTAGCGATATGTCTCTGTAGCTTGAGCAGTCGAATTTATTTTCTTTTTGTGAATGGATGAGATTTTTTCATTTAGTCGAAATATCAGCTGCGTTTAATTACTGATTTAAACAGCAAGTTAGCCTTTCAATGAGCTTAAACCATATGTAATTAGTTCTGTAAGAATTCCTCCAGAACCTCTAGCAGGTCTATTTTTTAGTTTTTTTTTTATGTTCTTGAGTATTGCATAGTCAATGTTAATTACTATCTCTCTTGGTATAATTGTCATGTATGCATCCCTATCTTCTGCCAATAGTTGTTCATTATCGTTGACCCATTTTTTCGTTGGTATTAATAGTTAGTATTAGTAGATATTAGTTGCTAATAGAACAGTATCATCAGCATACCGTATGTTATTCAGTGTACTCCCATTAATTGTTATTCTTTCAACGGATCCATTGAAGAAATAACAGCTAATGGGAGTACATTGAACAAAATGCGGTATGCCCATGATACTGTTTTATTAGCAAATAATATCAAAGATCTCTAGCAATTGATCAATCGAGTCGTAACAGCCAGCAAATGATTTGGATTAACCATGAATATATGAAAAATCAAGTGAATGGTAATAACAAAGAAAAATCTGCCACCAGAATCTCACGCATACACACCTTTAACGAAGCTACGTAGCAAAAAGCTGTTTAAAAATAAATATATGCTACCGCTAAATTAAAGAATTATTTTAAATCTTATTAATATTGAACAAAACTATTATTTCATTGCAATTATTTACTTAAAAAAAGGGATATAGAATAGTAATTATATGTTATGCAGATGACGCGATAATAATGGCTGAGACCGTGAACGATCTGCAAAGGCTGCTATATGAATTCTACATAGCAGCAAAACAATATAATATGTGAATCACAACTGAAATAACCAATACAATAGTAATAGCAAAAGAGTAGATTAGGTACAAGCTGGTGGTGGAAGATAAACCAATAGAAGAGGTGATGGAGGTCGATTATCTGAGCATCAAAATATCTAGTATCGGAAAAATCGAGGAAGAAGTAAAACATGAAGTTAACAAGGCTAATAGGATAGTGGGATGCCTCAGTGATACCATGTTTAGAAATAAATTCTTCTCCGTGGAGACCAAAACTAGGGCATAATACGACCAGTAATGGCTTACACATCTGAAACAAGACCCGACACGAGTATAACACAGAGGATGCTGGAATCAACCGAAATGCGAATACAAACAAGATGATGTACAAACAAGACACTGAGGGATACAGAAGGGAGTAAAGATATAAGACGCACATGTAATATAGAAAATATCAACCAGTGGATAAGAGTAAGAAAAGTGTAATGAGATCAACACATAGGAAGAATGGCAAATAACCGGATAGAACGAATAACAAGAGACAAGTCACCGAATGGCAGAAGATCCATGGGACGTCCAAAAAAGAGATGAAGCGACGATCTATAAAGCAGGGAGCAAAGAAAACAGGTAATAGTGTCTAGCTGTAAGTCGGAAGAAGAAGAAAAAAACATTTTACCAACCACTTAGCAGCCTTGTAACCGTTTAAAAGCGAGTTTTTTGTTGAAACTGAACATAAGACTTAATTTTTTGATGTCAAGTCAGAATGAAGAACTTCAAGGAACACTGAAAATAGTAGTTTTGCTCAATATTAATAAATATTAAAAACAATTTTTTAATTTAGCAGTTGCACATATTTATTTTAAACATCATTTTGCTACGTAGCTTAGTTGCGGTTTTTTCTGTAAAAAGCTCACTGTGGATGTCTTTTTTTATGATTTTTTTGGATTCAGCATAAAAGAATACTTAAGAAGACACGTGTCTCACTTAAAAGAATTATTTTTATTGTGTACCTGTGTTATTGAAGGCAAAATAAAGGGCAAACGATCAATCGGAAGATGACAGAATTCTGTGCTGAAGGACACAAGAAGGTGATCTGGATGTGCTTCGAGTCACATTTTTCCAGCCGCAGTTTCTGAGGAGATGGCGTCGTAAGATCGTAATTTAAACTTCGTTTGAAACATGTAAAAAATGATTTTGTACTAAAAAGACCCGATACTTTGTAATATTTACTGCATACACATTTCCTACGATTCAAAAATACATTGTATTTTATATATTATACTAGCCGTGCCCGCGGCTCCGCTCGCGTGGTCTTGATTCACTATTAGCGTCATTGCATATTTGTTCGGATAAGTTGTTCTCTAGTGATAAGCGCACTAACGGACAGACAGACGGAGAGACGTTGCATTTTATATATATTATAGAAGACTATAGATAACCTGGCCAGAGAACAAATGTATGAATTAAAAAAAAATCTTATAAATCGGATAAGTCATAAGCGCACTAACAAATAGACAGAGAGATATTGTATTTTATATATATTATATTCTTTGCTACATGATATTATTCCATATTTAATGGTCTAGGCAGTCTATTGCGAAAGAACGCGTTAGCGGCAAACTTTTTTTCTGACTTGTTTCAGTATTATCGTCACTGGTTATTCCTTATGTTAACTAACCTAATAAAATATATCCTATAACATGGCCAGAGAACATATATATGTTTAAAAAAAAAGCACGTAAATCGGATAAGTAGTTCTAGAGTGATAAGCGCACTAACGGACAGACAGAAAGAAAGACAGACAGAAAAACGTATTTTATATATATTAGAGGTAACTTGCCCAGAAAACATATATATTTAAAAAAAAAAAAAAGCACATAAATAGGATAAGTGGTTCTCGAGTGATAGGCGCAATAACGAACAGACATACAGACAGACAGATATGCAGACAGACAGACAGATGTTGTATTTTATATATTATAGAAGATTATAAATAACCTGGCCAGAAAACAAATGTATGAATTAAAAAAAAAAACATGTAAATCGGATAAGTGGTTCTCAATTCATAAGCGCACTAACGGACAGACAGACAGACAGACAGACAGAGAGACGTGGCATATTATATATTATATTCTTTACTACATGATATTGTTCCATATTTAATGGTTTAGGTAGTGTATTGCAAGAGAACGTGCCAGCGGCAAACTTTTTTTCCGACTTGATTCACCATTATGGTCACTGCTTATTCCCTATATTACCTAACGTAATAAAATATATCCTATAATCTGGCCAGAGAACATATGTTTTTTTTAAAGAAAAAAAGCACGTAAATCGGATAAGTGGTTCTCGAGGGATAAGTGTACTAACGGACAGACAGACAGAGAGTCGTTGCATTTTATATATACTATAGATACAGATTATAATTATTATCATTATATAACCTGGCCAAAGAATATATGTAGGAATTTAAAAAAAGACCCGTAAATCGGATAATTGGTTCTCGAGTGATAAACGCACTAATGGACAGACAGACAGACAGAGAGACATTGTTTTTTATATATATTATAGATTATAGATATTCTCTGCTATATAATATTGTTCCATATTTAATGGTTTAGGCTGTGTATTGCAAGAGAACGCGCTAGCGGCAAACTTTTTTATATATATTGTAGATGTAATAAAATATATATCTATAACCTGGTCAGAGAACATATGTATGAATTTAAAAAATCACGTAAATCGGATAAGTAGTTCTCGAGAGATAAGCGCACCAACGGACAGACAGACAGAGAGACGTTTTATTTTATATATATTAAAGATATAGATTATTATTATTATTATATAACCTGGCCAAAGAATATATGTATGAATTTAAAAAAAAGACACGTAAATCGGATAAATGGTTCTCGTGTGATACACGCACTTATGGACAGACAGACAGAGAGACATTGCATTTTATATATATTATAGATTATAGATATTCTCTGCTACATAATATTGTTACATATTTAATGGTTTAGGCTGTGTATTGCAAGGGAACGCGCTAGCGGCAAACTTTTTTCCGACTTCGTTCACTATTATCATCACTGCTCATTCCTTATGCTACCTATCGTAATAAAATATAGCCTATAACCTGGCCAAAGAACATGTATGTTTAAAAAAAAAAAGTACGTAAATCGGATAAGTGGTTCTCCAGTGATAAGCGCACTAACGGACAGACAGACAGACGGACAGATAGAGAGACGTTGCATTTTATATATATTATAGATTAAATTGGATTAGTAACGTAATAAAATATTTCTAATATCAATTCACATACACACAAGTACAAAACTGCCTGATTTTACCAGCGATACAAAGAGGGTTAAAATAGCACAAGCAAAACTTATCGTATTGTGAAAGTAATATTGTTGCTTTTTAAATGAATTGTTCATCCATTTAGTACATTCCAGGCCAAATTGTTTTTTCTGCCTTTATTCAAACCGGCTTTGAAATACTTTTACTTTGTGAAAATAAAACGCAAATCCGTATAACAAGTGGGCGTTATTCTGTGCCGTAACAATATATTGTAAATTTGTGTTTAGTAAAAGGAAATATAGGTCCAATTAAGATTTTTTTAGAGACTTTGCCATTAACGAAAGAACGGCAATGAGCTTTACCATTTTTATAGTAAAGCTGTTTATTCAGTATTTTTTTCGCAAATACAAGTTACCAAATAAAAAATGAATTTGATTATTTTTTTTTATAAGTCTAGCACACGTGCTGCAGGGAAGTCCCTAAAGCGCTCCAGGAGCGGCATGTGTGCGGAAAAAACAATTCACCTTGCTCTTAAATCGCTGTAAATTGTACTCGCTGGGAAACAAAGGCTTGGGCAAAATATTCCAAAGGGATGATGTTCTCCATATAAAAGACTGCTTGAAAAGCGTTGTACGCGGAGTAACAAGCTGAACCTCATACGGATGTGAAGTGTTAGCGCGACGTGTATTTCTAACATGCACCGCTCTGGGAGGAATTAAGCGGGCTACATACTTCTAACCCTTTTCATAAAAATACTTGTAAAACAGACTCAAGTCGCCAGTCGTTCTTCGATGTTCCAGCGAATCAAGGCCGCCGATCAGTTCGGGTCTCCAATCAGACGAACGGCTCTTCTCCGAATAGAATTCAACAAATGCAGTGTGTGTTTGGGAGCGAAGCCCCAAACATGGGAGCAGTATTCCATAGTTGCTCGAATTTGAGCTTTGTAGAATCGACAGTTGTTGTGGAGTGTAAAGCTTTCTGGTTCGAAATAATATTCCCAACTTTTGAGAAGCTCTCCTTGCCAGGACATATTTGCTCCCAAATTAACGCCCAACAAAATAAGTGACAATGCTAGGGGAATGGAGTGCCCCGACATAACTATGTCGGGTTCAGCAACGTTAAATTTTTTAGAAAAAACTGCCGCCTGGATTTTTGCAGCGTTAAATTCCACTTGGTTACTATCACCCCAAGATAGAATTTCTTCCAGGTCTTTGTTAAGTTGAACAACCTCCTGCTGTCTGCGGATATTCGCCTGAGTAGCCGATGTCCGAGCGTCCAAAGCGAATGAAGAGATAAGTGTACTGTCAACTGCAAAGCTGTAGATTGGACTCCCGGTCTTTTCCAGCGGATCGTTAATGTAAATAAGAAAGAGAGTAGGAGACAGTATAGAGCTTTGGGGCAAACCAGCGTTGATAGTGAAGGTGTTAGAAAGAAATGCATCGACCGTCACTCGTAAAGAACGCTCTCTGAGGAAACATGAGAGCCACAAACAGAACTTTTCAGACATACCATAAGAGCGTAGCTTAGCCAACAGTCCATAGTGCCAAACACGGTCGAAGGACTTGGATATGTCAAGAACAACCGATTATGATTATGATTATTGATTATGATTATTATTGCTCAATTTTTTAAAGAAAGAATTGCCGCGTTATGGTGAGGCAGGGAAGGAGGTTATAAAGAGCCGAACAAATTAAAGAGGCTCCTCAAAAATAAGCCGTGAGGTTTACCAATCTAATTTACTCGATCCTTACAGTACCTTGTATTTTCATGGTTGAAAATTATGCCCGAGAATAAAAGTGGGCCGATGTCGAGATGATCTACAAACACAGAATATCGATCAATATTTTCACGAAATACTGACCCATCATCCTGCTTTTAACAATCAGGATAACAGCTGAGATTATTATTTTCGAGATCTCCAGAAGAAAAATATAGTTTTCACTCTGAGCATAGGACGAATTCAAGATTGTCTCAACAAATAGCCGAATCTTTTTTAATAAAAAAGGCACAAGGGGACAAAGTAGGGCACAAGACCTAATGCTAACAATTATCTGCTTTGGTTTTCCCCCTCATGTTACAACACTGGATTAGTTATTCAACTAGATCTGGAAATTAGTGACAGAATGAGTGGGCTTAGAGTAAAGGATATACATATATAATAAGATTTTTTCAAATTCCTTGACTTTCCAAACCCTGAAAAGGACATATGATACATTTGAAGATATCCCTCTAACCGTCTCCTGTTCACTATCTCTAGGGAAAATTGCGTTGCTGGAACAAATTTCAAGAAAAGTTCCTATTATAATATTGTATATACTTCCCCTGAAGTAATATGGCTCAAAAACTATAGGTTACTATTTTAAGTAGCAAATTTAGTAAAAATATCCACCCTGCCATCAAATTATTCATCAAAGGGTTCAGCCACACATCCATCTCAGCACGAGCCGCTCCTATTAGTATAGAAATCGACGTCTTTACCAAATCTGCCTTACCGCGTCGATATCGCATTGAGCTTGAGGATAAACCCTCGCGACTAAGTACTCTAGAATTAAAAGTCCAACGAATTCAAGTCTGGGCCAATATTCAGTCTTCATAAATTGGACTAACTGGGCGACCAATCTATATTGCATTGTCTTCGATTCTTGTGTTTTTATGAAGCCTTGTTGAAATATTCAATGTTTCCTTGAGTAAAACGTACCGTCTAAGTGTTTTATTATAGTCTCAAGGGTATCATTTTGATAGCTTGCTGCAAATGTATAGATGGTGTGAAGCTTTTTTACCTTCATAATCTCGGGCGCTTCTTCCTGAGATGGTTAGGTACACCTTACAATTTTGAAAGTTAAATTTTCCCCTACAGAAAAAAGTTTTGTTCTCTTGAAAGATTACTTACCGATAACTTTCGTTCGGGTGCAATATTCCAGCTATCGTAGCTTTTATTTCACCTAAAGTCCCTATTAACCGTTCTCTAATACTTCTTCGTTAGACTCCTAGTCTAAAAAGTTTTTTAATAGTGCGTAACATGGTTTTCGGCAAGATTTTCATTTCCCTTGTCATTATTTTCTGCTTATAGAGCAGATTTCTGCCAATAGTTTTTTTTGTGATTGTATAGATGGCTTCTTAGTCTATCATCTGTAGAGAACATTCCGTCGTATTGTTTAAAAATCGATAACAATTTTTCCATATCTGCAATAATTTTACCAAATGAAAGATCCCCACTTGTTGTTTTTGTGGGATGTGATCACAGTGATATGTTTCTTCTCAATATTCCACTGTATTTTTTACTGTGTAACAAAGGGGTCGGCAACCTATGGTACGCGTGCCATCTCTGGCACTCCAAGCAATTTTGAATGGCACGCGTACCTATTCAAAGTTTACACATTAATTCTGTAATCTGTGACATGTTTCGAAATTAAGTAAATAATCGAAGACAGTATTACTTTAACGATACAAACAAAAACGATATATTATATAGGTCACTAGGTATTATTACCAAAAAACTACAAAATATATATTTTGTAATTTATAATTTTACTGAATGCATTGGTTTGGGTTTAATTTCGGCAAGTATTAAAGACGACAAACCTCAAAATATAAGCCTAGGCAAAAACACAAATAAACGTCCTCAATTCAGATCAAAAGAGCCGCTATAAGGCGGTATTTGTTTGACTTGATTTCAATCGTTCCGACGCGCGCCGCAACTCTTTTTATATTGCCGAACTTTAGTTTTTGTTAGATTTAACTTCTAGGCGGCCCTTTGATTGCAATGGGCGCGTTGTAGATAATAATTTTTGTTCTAAGAAATTTAATAAATGTAATTATTGGAATTTTCTGGAAACATTATTTTTCTATATGTAGCAAGAGACTACATGTTTGGATCATTTAGTATAGAAGTAAGATCCGTTCCAGTCAATAGTCGTCGAAAAGTTTAAAAATTAAAATTACGTTGCGTTATGGCCACGAAGAAACAGAAGGTAGACGTTCGATCATTTCAAACTTCATGGACAACAGATTACGCTTTTGTACAGCAAAACGATCGGGCCATTTGTGTCCTATGTCGGGAAAACGTAGTTTTCCGGACATCTAGTGTTCAACATTTTCAGATAAAACATGAATCGTCATTTAAAGATAATGCTGATAAAAGAGAGGCAATACAAAGAGCAAGTAAACAATACGAGAAAAAGTCAACATTCTTTAGCAAAGTTTTTCAAAGAAAAAATCAGGTAACTGAATGCAGTTTCAAAATTGCACAATCGTAGGCACAAAAGGGTAGGCCGTTTACTGACGGCAAATTTATGAAGCACATGTTTTTGAGTACTGGCGAGATTTTATTCGACGACTTGCCCAATAAAGATACAATATTGGCCAGGGTTAGGGATATACTTGCATCAGCGCGGACCATCGAGAGAGGAATTACCGAAATGACACAGAATATCCAAAAACAGCAGAGAGACGCTATCAAACGGAGTTTTGTATTTAGTGTAGCATTGGATGAAAGTGTCGATATTAATAACATTGCCCGTCTGGCAATCGTTGCGCGATACTTCGATGATGGCAGTGTGTATGAAGAGCTGATTTGTCTGTTCCCATTGCAGGGAACTACAAGAGGAGAGGATATATTTTCAGAATTTGTTAAACATTTTGAAAAGCGGAACATTGATTTAAATAAAAAATTTTGCGTAACGACAGATGGTGCTCCTGCTATGATTGGGAGACATAAAGGATTTGTTTCCCTTCTTATTGAACGCATGGGTTGATCAGTTTTGAACATTCATTGCATAATTCACCAAGAGAGGTTGTGCGCTAAAATCTCCGCTGGAAGTTTAAAATCCGTGATGGATAGGGTGGTTAAAATACTCGTAGTTAACTACATTGTCGGTCGTTCTTCACTGATCCATAGACAATTTAAGGCGTTTCTGCAGGAATTAGAAAGTGCATATTCAGATATGCCATTGCACAATAATGTGCTCTGGATCAGCCGTGGTAAAGTGCTCTCTAGATTTGTGCAATGTCTGGGCGAAATTAAATCGTTCTTGTTGGAAAAAAATCAAGTGGATGCTTATCCTGAACTAGAAGATAAGAACTGGATCTGTATGTTAATGTTTCTTAATGATATTACAAACCATCTCAGTGAACTCAACTTAAAGTTACAAGGTTCAGGAAAAAACAGTTCTGGATTTATACGAATCCTGGAAATCATTCAAATTAAAAATAGATTTATTTATCAGCGATATTACTACAAACACATATAAATATTTTCCAAATTTAAAAACTTATATATCCAGCGTCGACGATGATGCACTAATAGACGAAATTCTTAAATATATGGCTAATTTAAAAGAGGAGTTTATCGAGAGGGGTCAGGATTTTGATAAACATGGTCCTATGTTCGCTTTTTTAATCAAACCAGATTTAATGGATTTTTCCAGCAGTTGCTTTGACATATCTCTTTTCTCATGGATGGACATTAATGATTTTGAACTTCAATACATTGAATTTAAAAGCTCCGAGTTATGGAACACGAAATTTGTATAATTAAGAAGGGTATTAGAAGGTGACTGCCAGAACCATTCAAACGAGATACTCAGTTGTTGGATGAGTTTACCAGAGAAATTTATTTGTCTTAAGAAAGTAGCGTTTGCCATGCTTACAGCTTTCGGATCGATCATCCTATATCTGTGAACAACTTTTTTCCCATATGAGAGTGATTTTAAACCCGTACCGAAGCAGGCTGACAACAGACAACTCGGAAGCATGTGTGACACTGAAAATAACCAGACATCAACCGGATATAAGAAAACTCTCTAAAGAACTTCAAGCACAGGGTTCACACTAGGTCCTAGGACTAGTATAATAAAATTATTTGTTAAATGTTAACATTTTTGTGTAATTAAACCTTCTAAAAGCAATATTTTAAGTTAATTTAAGGTAATTTTTGTTAATTTTAGTTGTAGTAAGTACCTATGTCGGCACGCAAAATGTTGTATGGATGAAAACTGGCACCCCTTAGTTAAAAGGTTGCCGACCCCTGGTGTAACACATCAGATTGTTTCACTTTAAATTTGTTTCGAGATCTACTTAAGTCGGGCGAAATAAAAACACTCTAGCTTTAGTTGAAGGTTGACAACCAATTAAGTAGGGCCAGAATTTATGGCCGGACTATCTATACATAGTGGTTTATTTATAAAGAGTTAAGCTCCTATGACCGCAGTAAGCTTAAAATTACTAACCACAAAATAACTATTAAAATGGTTTAAATTTGCTAACAAAACCGTTCGCACGACAACTTGAATTAACCGGAACGAAAATTCCCGGAAGAACGTTTTTTAACCGCCCAAAGAATTTATGTTGTTAGCATTCCTTTTTCCAGTTAGTTAGTTTCGGGCGTATCTCAAGTTTCTGTTGCCGTACTTTTAGTTTGCCAAATTAAGCCCCGAACGTTTATTTTAATTAAACGATGTAAACCGATTTTCGTTTAGCTTGTTTGTTCAATACTGTATCTTGAAACTTATTTGATTAAAGAGTCGTACGAATGGCATGTTAAGATTTCCAGGATAAATAGGATCTACAGGTTGTAATCCGATTCCTTCGGGATAAGTGCCGTTAGTTTATCGTTAAATTATATATATTTAATGCACAAGCCTTTCATACGTTAGTATCGTTTTCAAACATATTTTTCCAATATAGTTTTTTGGTTAATAATGCCATATTTTTAGCCCACCAAAATACGTTAAGCATTTAACAACACCCATTTTATTAAAATTATATAAAAAAAAACAATACTATGTTTTAATTTCCAATATATTTAAAGTCACTTAACAATTGTTTCACCATACAATAGCTTCTTCAGAAGTAAATAAGAAAGGAAAATATTTAGTACTAATCCTGGTTATATAGTGCTTAAAACTATCCTTTAATTACCTGAGATTATGCTAATCATTTTATTATATTACTTGCAGACAGAATTATTTTAAGAATGCAAATCTGTGGTACTATTTCCGAGAACTAATGAAGATTAAGTAAGGGTGAATGGTTTAAGTCTACCTGTTCGTTTAATAATTGATTGGAGTTTTTCCGTTTGTTAATTTCAAGACATTCAAGCAAATTTAATTTTTTAGATTTATTTTCTACATGTAGGATTTTTAGCGTATCATCAAAATTATGGGATTCGTTTATTATATGGGTGGCGTAATGTGAATTGTTCTTATTTTTTTTTCAAATAACTATGTTTATGTTCTTTAATGCGAGTTTTAAAAGATCTACCAGTTTGTCCAACGTAGGTTTTAGTACAAGATCCACAATTTAACAGATAAACTCCTGATTTTAAGGATTTCTTAGATTTAGTTTTGTTATTCAAAATTATACCCCCTAAGGAATTACTGGTTTTGAATGCTATTTTATTGTTCTTTTTTATTAAATGTTTGGAAATTGTTCTAGTTATTTTCCCTGTGTATGTGAGTGTACTAAATTTCCTTTTTGTCATTAATTGTGGGATAAATAAGAGAGATTGCTTGTTTAAAGGATTTTTTTATTCAAGATATTATCTATAATGTTGGGGTCATATCCATTATTAATTGCTATTTGTTTGATTATATTGAATTCTTTGTTAAAATTAGTTTTAGTCATAGGGACATGTAACAATCTATGTATGAAAGAGTTAAAAGCTGCCATTTTGTGAGGATAAGAGTGGGATGAACTATTGCGTATGACTGTGTCAGTATGTCTAGGTTTGTGGAAAATCGAGAATTCGTGTTTATTGTTCACTTTTGATATAGATATGTCTAAGAAATTTATATAGTTATTGGTTTCTAATTCTATGGTAAATATAATATTAGGATGCAAATTATTTAGGAAGTTAAGGAGGATTGTTAGTTGTCTATCTGTTCCCGTTTTGAAACTCGCATTAAAGAACATAAACATAGTTATTTAAAAAATAAGAACAATTCACATTACGCAACCCATATAATAAACGAATCCCATAATTTTGATGATACGCTAAAAATCCTATATGTAGAAAATAAATCTAAAAAATTAAATTTGCTTGAATGTCTTGAAATTAACAAACGGAAAAACTCCAATCAATTATTAAACGAACAGGCAGACTTAAACCATTCACCCTTACTTAATGTTTATTAGTTCTCGGAAATAGTACCAAAGATTTGCATTCTTAAAATAATTCTGTCTGTAGATTAGCATAATCTTAGGTAATTAGGGATAGTTTTAAGCACTATATAACCAGGATTACTACCAAATATTTTTCTTTATTATTTACTTCTGAAGAAGCCATTGTATGGTGAAACAATTGTCAAGTGACTTTAAATATATTGGAAATTAAAACATAGTGTTGTTTTTTATATAATTTTATTATGAATTTCCAACAAGTATCGGCTAACATAATCAAAACCCATTTTATTCATTAATAAAAACCGGTCAAATGAAAGTCGGACTTGCGCAATTAGTGGTCCATACCGTGATTGATGAAGTGTTCTATGAAATGAAAATGAATATATAAAAAGCGAGACATCTTTGTAGTAAAAGTTTAAAACAAATAATTACTACCTAAATATTTCTTTAATTATAAACAAATGAAATAAAATATTATGTCTCCGTACCTATCTGTTGGTCACCAGTCATCATGGACATTTATTTTATCTGTATTGGCCAAATGCTTAAAGTAGTAATGTACTGGAAAGTATATGAGCATATTACTAATTGCATCGAATACGAAACGATTGATATTTTACAGCTATTAGTCCTGGTTAAGTTTACAAGAAAAATTTCCACCATATTATCAAGCAAAATATATTTTTTTCATACCGAAAAAATTATCAAAGGTATAATAATTTTCGTTCAAACTATATCTTATGGAAAATGTTCCAGAATTTTTTCAAAATTTTTTGATTATACTCTATTTATTTGAAACTGATAGTAATAAAAATGCCAGTAGATTGACCGACAATGCTCTTTTGTAAACGAAGTTTTATTGCCGATCAAATCATTTTATGGTAAAACTTCGTTACGCGGGCTTTCAGAAAAAGGTTTTTTTTTTGGAATACGCTTATAACGTAATTTTGAAAGACTTGCGAGAAAATATCGAGGGGAGGCCGTTTTTTGCACGTTTTTTTTTTGCATATAAACATGATACGAAAGTCTATTATGCTATTGACAACCACTGATCGAAACTGCTTGGGAGAACTCAGTTCGTTCATGCGTATGCGCCGAGATGAATATGCTACATTTACAATCATAGTAAAATTCTAACCAATAAGGAACTTTGCTGTGAAATTTTCTTTGGGGAAAACACCACGAACAAATCACAAGGTTTTTTTTTGGAATAGGCCTAAAATAGTCTAATTTTGAAAGACTGGCGAAAAAAATCGAGGTAAGGCTGTTTTTGCCAACCTCAACTTACCTTGGTCTCCAGTCACTAATATAGCAAGTATATCATTTTTTTCACGTTAAGGTAGGACATTTTTTTTTCATTATTTAATGTATTTTGTAATTGCTGCTAATTCAGGTTAGTTTCAGTTAGTTCAGGTTAACAAAAACGGTTACCTCCCGATTTTTTCTCATAAATTTTTGAAATTTAGACCATTTTAAGCCTATTTAAAAAAAATCTTCCTTTTTCTGATATGCCCGCGTACCGAAATTTTACTAAAAAAATAACAACAAACAATTTTGTGATAAGATTAGATTATAACTGAAAGACATTTAATAATTTTTTGATAAGATTAGGCTGACCTCTACACCTCACCCATTAGTGTAAACGGAGCCCATTCTTCCGAAAACAACTGGCAGTATCGGTGTCAACAGTTGTCAACAGTTGTCAGTGATATATAGTAGGTTAATTTTTATTTACCAAAAAAACGTGCAAAAACGGCTTCCCCCGATATTTTCTCGTAAGTCTTTCAAAATTAGACCATTTTAAGCCTATTTAAAAAACACCCTTCTTCTGAAAAGCCCGCGCATTTTATTTACATATCTTCCTGTTGCCCCAACTACAAATACATATTTAGAGCAACATGCCCAAGTATCAAGCCAGTTAGTGACAAGTCAGTTAGTGTGTTAACAAAATGTCTTCTCCAGCGAAACGCCGATAGTTCGGGCAGCTAACCCAAAATGAAACGCGTATACTAAAAATGCATTTGACTATGTTAAAAACGATCAATTGTGTGACAAATTGTTCCTTAATGTCCACAGTTGGTAAAGCCACAGTTTACAGAATTTTAAGAGAAGAAAGAAGAGGGGTATAGACTCTTCAAAAAAGATACCAGGCAGGAAAGAACTTTAGCTGACAGACGACACAAAACAAGAAGTAAGGCGTATTGTTCATAACTTTTTCATGGAAAAAAAGAATTCCAAATTTGGATCCTGCAGGCTGCGACAAGCCACCCAAAAAAACCGAAATTGACTAGAGTAAAACTATGGAGTGTTTTAAAAGGTATGAGTTTTTACTGGAAAAAGTGTGAAAAAAAATCTTTATTGATAGAAAGTGGAGAAATTGTATACTGGGGAAGAGGGAAATTAGAAAAGCTTGCTTTGAAGGAAAAAGGATATATTACTTAGATGAGACGTGAGCCAAAAAATTTTGGCAAGACGGGAATATCAAAAATGTTCGCCAAGCATTCCTTGAAGGTCTTTCTACTGGTCTTAAACCGCCATCTGGTAAGGGACGTAGGTTAATTATTACTCATATTGGAAGCGAAAGTGGTTCCAAGAAAACAGGAGATTCTCACGAAGATACGAATTCCGATATATTTCTGTTTTCTTCGGTTCTGTTATTGTAACTGATAATGCAAGCTATCATTCTAAAAAATTAGAACGAGTTCGAACCTTGGGTTGGCTGAAAAAGGACATCCAATCTTGGATGAGCGAGAAAAACATGTCATTTCGAAAAGACAGCGTTAAGAGAATTATTAAAACTTATAAATCAGAAATAAAGATAAGTACATAAGTTTCGTCGTCGACGAAATGTCAAAAAATGTAATATTACTGTTTATCGCTTGCCACCATATCGTTGCGAACTCAATCCGATTGAACTTATATGGGCACAGGTTAAAGGTGAAGTCACCAGGAACAATACGACCTATAAATTAGCAGACGTACAAAATCTTTTTCTGAATGTCATGTCTAATGTTTCCACAGAAAATTGGCGAAAATGTGTCAAGCATGTATTGAGGGTGGAAGTTAAATTGTGGGCTGTGGATATAGCAGTGGATGCCATTGTTGAACCTTTAATTATACATGTAAATTCAAATGAGTCGGAGAATGATAGTTTTTCAAGCATGTCGTTAATACTTTCTTCATTGGCTTTCTCATTTGTATATTTTTTAATTAATAATGTTTCATTATAAAACTTTTTCATTCATACTATTCGCAAATAATACGTACACGCCCAGGCGCATCACCACTGGCCAGAACTATTTCAGACTATTTAGCACCAAACAAAAAAAAAAAGAGTCGTTGTCCTATTGTATTCGAACATAAGAGATTGCGAATATTAGACCGATGCTAGATGGTATTTCAATAAACTTTTTATCGTTTCTGATTTCATACCCCAAAAATAACACTTAAATCAAAATTTAACTTTCAGAACTACACGGCTTTGATTGGATCGTAAATTTATAACAAATTTCAATTTTCTATGTCAAATAGTTTCGGCGAAAATTGGGTAGGACAGATAGACAGATATACATGGAAGTAATCCCATAAGTGTTCCGTACGGAAACGTATTCCTCATATTTCTTATTAATCTTCATATTCTGAACCAATTATCTTAACTTAAAAAATTCGCTTAATAATATAACTATCTTTTACTTCATTTCCACATTAAAAATTTAATGTAGCTACTTGCTAACCTATTTTCGTTAAACTTGAGGTGAGGAGAAAATTTTATTAAAATAGTTGGTACGTGCGGGTGACATTTAGGTAACAAAATTTTAAAACTTTTACTTTAAACTGGGTACATTTTCAAATTAATTTTCTCATAAGAGACGTGAGCAAAATTTTAAAATTAAATTAAAGAGTTTATTTAGAGTGTAGTGGAAAGCAGAGAAACAGCGACACCTTAAGGCAAATTTACCATCATTCTCTAAAAATAGCAGCAACTTGGAGTACAATTAATCGCAAGCAAGTAGTACGTTCAGTTCTAATAAGTGCCGAAAAAGTACTTTGGAGTTTATTTCAAATCATTATTCATAAAAATTTATGTTTGCAACTGTACAATATATAGTCGGTAAAATAATTAAAACTTGTAGCGTCTATTTTATATAATATGCACAGTTTGCATAACACTCCATGATTTGTTTCCACACAATATTAAAATATTATATTTAAATTGTATTCTTTATATATATATATATATATATATATAATATATATATATATATATATATATATATATATATATATATATATATATATATTTATTTATATATGATAGGTCTATTAAATAAAACTCATTTGTTGTTAAAACTTGATATTTCGCCCATTTCTTGTCGGCTTCATCAGAAGTAATACTACAAGATTGAAGCACACTTAATGATCATAAATTAAAAAATGTACAGACTTACCAACTAGAGTAAAAACGACGTAAATAAAAAGGAAGAACAATAAAACATTACATATCAATAAAACATTACATATTAAAAGAACAAACTACCCTCTTTGGTTTACAATGAGTACTGATACCGTGTATATTAGAACCTTTTTGTTGCCCCAGATTGAAAGTGGTCTGGTACTGTAAAACTGTAAAAGTGAAAACCTATATACTATAAAATGAAAATGTGTAAAACCTAACTAAATTATGTAATCAGTTTTACATTTCCTGGAATATCACAGTACAAATTACTTAAATTGTTGGTATCAGTCTTATAGTTAATGGTTTTTTTCTTTCTTTTTTGATGTGAACCATTTCAAGGAATAAGTGTTTCTTGTAGTTATTCTCATGTTCCAAAATTTTATGTTTTTAAAGTCAAACTGGTGTCCCGTCCTCAAATGATGATCTACAGCAGCACAAGATTTCTTTCTGTTTATACAATCACTTTTATGTTGAGTTAACATTTTTTTCAGCCATTGTGAAGTTTGTCCAATGCAATTTTTATCACAGTCCAGGCAAGACATCCTATATATAACATTACTGTTATACATTAATATATATAAAATTTTATAAAAACAACATTATGTTTTAATTTCCAATATATTTAAAGTAACTTGACAATTGTTTCACCATACAATGGCTTCGGAATCTTTAAATATATTGGAAATTAAAACATAGTGTTTTTATAAAATTTTATTATGAATTTCCAACAAGTATCGGCTAACACAATCAAAGATATATATATATATATATATATATATATATATATATATATATATATATATATATATATATATATATATATATATATATATATATATATATATATATATATATATATATATATATATATATATATATATATATATATATATATATATATATATATATATATATATATATATATATATATATATATATATATATATATATATATATTATTGTATAAAAAATAAATTAAAATTTTATCCATTTCGTCAGCGAAAACCCTCTCGAATTGTCAGTGGGTCGTCCCTTTTTTTAAGTGTTCTACAGACAAAGGAGATCTACATTTTAATGCCGGTTCCGAACGGCCAAAGTGAGAGAGCTTTAATAGGCATAATACTAAGGGGGTTTTTCTAGGTACTATTTAAGATCACCACTTATGTTTATTATATTACTGCAGACAATTGTTTCGGCACGCTGTGTCTTCTTCTGGAACAAGATGTGCATGGACCATTTAGAAAAACAAACCAGTAATTCTCATCTACTTAAAAATTTCTTTTATTGGCACCGTTATGTAGATGACATATTGACTTGCTTTACCGGTGCAGATCGACAATTAAAACAAATTCTAGATTATATTAACCAACTACATAATAAGATTACTTTTACAACGGAAATAGAAACAAATAATCGATTAATTTCCTAGATTTAAAAATATCAAACAAAATAAATCGACATGATTTTGAAATCTTCCATAAACCAACATACTCAGATATAACCATCCGTTCACACATAAAATCTCGGTTTATAATAGTTTGATCCATAGATTAATAAATACACCATTAACTCTTTTTTCTTCTTATTTCTTTAGGACTATTAGGATTATGATTTTTAATTTTTTTTTTTTCATTATTTATTTAGGACTGAAAGCAGTTTTAGAATTCCCAACCGTGATCAGTGCGAATACGTTAAATAAGTGTTTGATTGAATGTTGTAGATAAATCTTCTTAACTATCTCAATACAACATACCAAACATTTTTAAAATGAACATGATATATATATATATATATATATATATATATATATATATATATATATATATATATATATATAAATCATTTTAGAAACAATATTTATTTGTAACATAAAATACACTGGTAAATCAACGAAACCCATTCGGGAAAAATTTTCAATCTTCTTTTATATTTTCACCTCTCAAAATGGAAATAATATACGTTTATCTAGAAGTAATATTTACTATATTTTTCTACAGCTCATTACTGTGTTCTCCGCAGGCTATTAAAATAAATGTCAAATCGATTTCCATGGAATGAGTACATCTTAAAATTTAAAATTTCAAAGGCTTTGACTTCAGAAATGAGTTTATGAATGACATACTTTAATAAATATCCTTTTACCTTGTTAAATCTATACGATATACTTTAAATTAAGTTGTCATTTTCAACGTGTATCTGTCACAAATTACTAGAAAGAATTTCAGAATATGAATACGCTAGATATGTTAAAGGTCTTTAATTTATTTTGGGGAAATAAGGAGTTGTTATGATGACTTTGTAGAACAAAAATTGATTAACTTTAATGACTGAGTAAAGAAGGCAAAAGTTAATAGTTAATAAATATCAGTTTTATCAGACTAAGAGGTTAATTTAAGTAGAAACATGTCTTGACATATTTCTTGTTTATCCATACATGACAGATAGCTTCATTTTGCTAGAGCAGTCCATGCTTATGCCGACAAACCTTTCTCGAACTATTAACAGACGGATCATACAAGGTAAGATTAGTCAATCCTGAACTATTTGAATATCACCATCATCCTTCTGTGTAGAAAAAGTAGATGTTAAATATCGATGACAATTCAGCATGATATTTAAAGTAGCCATAAATTTCCCACATACACTGGTGAGTAAAAAAATTGACAAAAACTATTTGGCTTTATTTAACGAGGATCCTAGAATTAAGTGTTCATATATTTTCATGGATTTAAGTATCATTCGAAAGCCCATTCTGTTCTCTTTTTAATGATACCAAATTCCATAGCATACCTCATGGTTTTTACTGATTAAAATGATTGAAAGGGGAAGCAAGGAGAACAAGGATTGAAAATAGGGATAAGAGAAAGGAAAAATTAAACAAATTTTAAGTTAAACTATTAATTTTGTTAACAAAACAAAAATCAATATTTTGCATTACCTCCCCCCGTTATTACTGCTTACAGCTGATTTCTCATGGAGCGGGTGATCTTTTTCACCACTGTCTGTGGAATTCTTCCCCTCTCTTCCGCTACCGCAACCTTTAAGTCCCTCAGCGATGCAGGGACTGGATTTCTGGCTCGAACCCTCCTTTTGAGTTCACTCCACATGTGCTCAATGGGATTGAGGCCAGGACTCCGCGCAGGCCAGTCTAATGTGGGTATTCCCACTTCCGCCAGATATTGCCGCACCTGTGCAACGGCATGTGGCCTCGCATTGCTGTGTATTAGCACGAAGCTATCGCCAACAAACTCAGCGTAAGGAACGACGTGTTCCTGCAGGATATCCTCGATGTACCAGTAAGCAGTTAATCCACCGCTACGAGTCTCATCAGTAACGAAAACTAAACATCCTCCATAGGAAATCGTTTTAGTAATGCAGCACTGCGCGTAGCACTCCTCACGCCTCCTACAGATTCGTCTTCTTCCATCATTGCCACGTAGGCATATTTGGGACTCGTCGGAAAATAAAAGGGAGCGCCATTGCTCTAAGGTCCAGTCGACATGTTCTCGGGCAAATCCACCGATTCGGAGCTCCTGCTGTACCTCAACGCTGGTCAAGTGTTTTGTTGACAATGAAGAAATCGTCTCGCTCCGAGGTACACCTTTTTCTTCCTAACTCTGATCTCCTTGTAAAGGCGCCAGTCTCTTGGTAAGGTTTGTAGACTCTGGAGACAGCTGACTGCTTAAGCGCAGCGCCTACACGTTGGCTATGCCCTTCTTGCAATAGGGTAATGATTTGTGCCGTTTCTTCCGAAGCGGAAGGCATCCTTTTTGTCGTCGATGAGACGTGTTCCGTACGGAACACTTATAAGATCACTTCGGTGTCTGTCTGTCCGTCTGTTACACCCGATTTTCTCCGAAACTATTTGTCATAGAAAGTTGAAATTTGTTAATAATATAGGAATTGCTGGCCTCATCAGAGCCATGTAGTTTTGAAAGTTAAATTTTGACTTAAGGGGTTAGTTTGGGGGGTCAAGAAATCGGAAGTGAAAAAAAAAAATGTACTAGGTAATCGAGTGTGGTGTCAAATGAAAGCTTGTGAAAACACGAGTAAAAAATATATATATAATGTAATACTTGCGCGCACTGTTCTTTGTATTATTTTTAAAAAATCGCGAAAAATCGCTGTCCACCCGCCTTATCTCGAAAAGTACTTTTTACAAAAAATTTTGAAAAAATTCTGGAATATTCTCCACGGGGTGTAGATTGAACAAAAATTATCACGAGTGCATTACCTGTAATAATTTATCTGGTCTATAAAAAAAAACAGAAATTTCAAGGTCATCAATTTTCAGTAAAGATTGGAAATAAATTTTGTTGAAAACTCATTTGGGGTGTGTTTTGTGAAGTCACTGATCATTTTATACTTCCGTTACAACATTTTTTATTTTAAAAGCAATCAACGTAGGGAACACTAATTGCGCAAGTTCAACTTGCACTTGACCGGTTTTTTTTTATCATAAGGCCGTTCCTAAAATATTCTACCCATGCTAAAACATTTTGGGTCAAGGGTTAATTAGTTACCCAAATAAAAAAGGAAGTAGTATGTGAGGCAATATTTTGATAGGAAACTCACCAGGAGAGGCCAAGGAATTGGTAGAAAAACCACGAGGAGAAGCCAAGCAGTAAGTCGTTAGTACATCAGTTTTAATGTCTTACTTCCTTTCTACAACGTGTGTTCCCAGCGACCACGTAACACGAGTGATCCCGAAGTCGGTTTCACAAGAAGTGAATCTAGAACAATCTTTCGATATCGTGCCTTTTTAAAGCCAATTTTTCGTTCTCAAGACTAAGTAATACGAAAAAAAAATTATACTCCCTTCATTCTAAGTTAAAGACTATTCGTGAATTTGTGCACTCTTATAGCATAAAAGGTTATTTATTGAGTCTACTTAATTTAAAGGGTGTAGTACAAGTACGAATTTTTTATTTTATTAATATACTTTTCTATGTATTAGCGTAGTATTTCACTGACCTCCCGTTCTATCTTACAGGATGTAGGATGTAAGTTGTACCTTATTCAATTTTCTAACAACAACTAAATAGTCTTCAGTACTTTTTCATTTTTTGAGCTGAACTTCTTGATTCTTTTTACTCTAAAATGAATGGTGCCCAAAACAGTTCAACAAGGCTTTAAACAACCGTAGAGAATACTTTCAAAAGGCGTACAAAAATTACCTCGATCTCCACTTCTCTCCAAACAAAACGGGCTAGCTTATATCTTATTTTTGTCCTCTCACAGCATTAATATCCACTCAATCCATTCTCAGAATTAAGATATACATAAGGGGCAAGTAGTGGTTCTTATTGAATAAATAAAGCATTTATTTAAAATATAAAAGAAACACTATACCATTTTCCGATAACGTAATTAGTGCGCAGGTATAACAGAAATGTTGATGGTTTAAGTTCCGATAAAGAAATGATAGGAAAATGCAGTTGCATATATTTTTATAGGGATGAATAGCGCGCAACGAGTACGTTGCTGATCGACCAAAAATGGTTTTATTGAGGAAAACCGTTTTTTTAATTAGTAAAACTCTTTGGAAATCCAAATGTTTTTGGTATTATTGGAAAGAGTAGAAAATCAGCATTCTAATGATATCAAAAATAATACCACTGTTTAAAAATTAAATTCAAGGATCGGTTTTAAATGAAGCAAAATCGTTTGAGTCGCTTTTTTCGCTCAGTACTGTAGAAAATATAGGGAAAAATACGGTATAAATGCTAATATACTTGTTAAGAGTTGGCAAAAAAGTTGAAATTCTTACAAGTAGATAAGATAATTCGTTACAAACACTCTTCGATGCAAACGGCGTTAATCGACATCAGAAACAATGACAACCTAGAGGAGAAATAGGGTGGTGATAACTCAAAACTAAAGTTTGCAATAGCAGTCTTCGATACCTGGGACAATAAAAAAATATATCTCAGGAGAAATAGCAGCCATTACGAAAACGATATCAACAGATTTCACAGTTCGCGAAGAGCTTAATTAACGGAGCAACAGTCTAGAAAGCAGGAGGTTCCTGGTTGAAATCCTAACGGATGTTAATTTTTTCTTTAATTTTTAAAAATCTCTCTAAAAGCACTCTCTTAATTTTAATTTCATTTTATATATACTAAAAAACAGTTTTCGTTCAATATACAAAACAAATAAATTAAAATTGCATCGATTTCATTAGCAAATGCTTTCAAAGCTATGATAGGATATACCTTTCATAGAACTTTTTTTATTAAATTGTTTTTCCGCTACATACCAACAAAAAACAATCGAACTGGATACAGAAAACTCACTAAAAAAGCATTTATATTAATTATCAAAAAATATAAAACCACTTGTTTATTTATTTTGCTATGTGGATTTATATATCAATTTGTAAAATTCGTAGAAATACAGAAATAAAATTTGTAGGTGCCTGTTTATTATTGACAATATATTAACAATGCTTTATAGTAATTGCTCTAAATTTCAGGACGGAAAATTATTTTTCCACTTTTATATAAAAATATATTTAGTTTTTAATTCAAAAACACAAGATAAAATAAAAAGCCGATGATGATAGAAACATGATGTATAAAAAAACCAAAAAATTCTACATTTACCGAAAATTCAGTTTTTCAGTTGTTACGATTTTATGCCTGCCTGAAATAAAATCGGAAGATAAGATCAGTTATTTCACAAATAATGCGACTTTGAGTATTGTGATCGTAAATAAATAGACTTGCAGCCTCAAATTCATATCGTCAGCAAGCCACAACGATATAACGTAGGTCTCTTCCAGGCCCTTCGCAGTTGATCTCTTCTTAACTCTCTGATGACAGTTTAAGCCTGCCAGTCTTTTTTAGGTCATCATACCATCGTTGTGGCGGTCTTCCTACCTGTCTTGTTTCTTCCCTGGGTTCCCAACTTGTAATTTCGCAGTTCTATTCCTCTGTGTTTTGTATTCACTTAGTTTTATATTTGATCTTTGTCTTCCCATAGCTTCTAGTTGTACTTGTAGTTTGTTTATCGGTTTTATGTTTAATACTCATATTTCATATCCATTGTCTCGAGGATAAATTTGTTGTTTATGTTGGTTTTCAGCTTAGTGGTTAATGTTGCGTTCTTCAAATAGTTTAGCTTTAGTCTTTTTAGTTACCAGGGCTTTTATCATTCTTGAGACTGAAATCTCCGTCTGGTAACTGATAAAACAAGTGTTCGCCCGTGTACGTTTTCACTTAAAGCTAAAGTATTCTTTTGTCTGTCATTGAAATGGCAGTGTACGCACCACCGCTGCAAACCCAGAACGCCGCCCATAGAACCAATGTTTTTTTTAGAAATCGTATTCTCTGTGATCGAAATATCAAAGTGAATAAAGTAGTACTGCCTTCTATTTTCTGGAGAGAAAACTGTAACTATTTTACAGAGTTTTCGGAGAACCTTATACTACGTTCAAAAATTATTCATGTATATATAATATATATATATATATATATATATATATATATATATATATATATATATATATATATATATATATATATATATATATATATATATATATATATATATATATATATATATATATATATATATATATATATATATATATATATATGTACCGGGTGACACAGCCAACATGTAACAGCCTGTAATTTTTTTATTTTGAAAGTTACATTTTTGCATTTTTTGATACCAGAATGGAACATTTTATCACTTAAGAACTACTTCCGAAGTGACTTCAACTTTCTTATTTTTAATGGAACCCTGTATA
>CM032451.1:69771227-69786227 GCA_019049505.1 Pachyrhynchus sulphureomaculatus
TTTCTGTGTTTTCCTTGAGTTGTTAAAGCTTCCTGATGTCTGCGAATATATGTATCGGCAGTTAGTAGGCGGAAAAAGGGACAACACCATCAACACAGTTTCAGGTTTGATTTTTTATCTTTTCAAATCGTTCATTTTCCATGCTGACTCGTCCGAGTTTAGGGGCTTACCATTCAGTAGTAAGCCACTAAACTCCGACGAGTCAGATTTGAAAATTCCAAGTGATACTTTGGCGATACGTCTGCAAAATGTGTACCAAAATGTAAAAAATGCACGGATGTATTCCCGGACTAACTCTTCTACACATTTCTCTATCCGTGAATCATTACCAACTTAAGATTTTATGCCTCTACGGAGAGGAGCCTTTCCAAGCCATTAAAACCTACGAATAACTATGAGCAAAGAGATGTATCCTACTGTGTGATCTCACTTTCTTGAAAACAATAAGCTACTCAACCCTGCTAGCTGTAAAATTCCGTCATAATCTGTCTGCATGTATGTGTATGTATATACTCGAGAATGATTTCAGAACAAATAGTCTAATTTTCGCAGTGGCACTTAAGTCGGGTTTAATTTTGAAATATTTTTAGTTAATATAGTTGACATTAATTTCATACTTTAACTGCCTTTTATAATAGCCATGGAAACTTTATCCCTTGGAAGCTCTATATATATATATATATATATATATATATTATATATATATATATATACACTAACGTGCATAGAAATCGGCCCACTGTAAACTTTTGACTTTTTTTTTTTTTAAATTATTCATCAGATCAAAAAAAGAAATATGCTGTTTGAAAAACAGTTTAATGTGAGTATAAATTTATCAAGAAGGCTTATCGTTTATATGCGTAGCAACCGGTAAACAAATGAAACGTGTTTATGTGGTGATTGTAACGAAAATAACAAATTTGTCAAATATTAAAATTATTGCGTTTGCAACTGAAATTTGCATATTAATTCGTTTTTCATAATCTCAGTAGTGTTTAAGTGTGTTAGTTTAATGCATACTACACCACAAAAAGCCGCCCAAGTTTTTGCTTTAATCGAAAATGGACTTAGAGCGAGCTGTTGCTAGACAATTGAATATGACACGCGCAGCGGTTCGAAGAGTGTGCAAACGTTATGAGGAGACTGGATCCTTTCATAGGCGACCTGGAACAGGCAGAAGGCGATTTACAACCGCTCGTGATGACCGCTTTATTGTGTCAACAACATTAAGAAATCGTCACCTTAATGCCGTTCAAGTGTAACGACAGCTCCGTGAGGTGCGAGGAGTGGCTATTAGTCAGTGGACAGTAAGACGAAGACTGCAGGAAAATAACCTGACCCCTAAAAAACACCTGCGATTGGTCCAAAACTTACTCCAGCTTATTGGCAAGCCCGCCTGCGTTTTGCACGGGATCATCTGAATTGGACGTTGGAACAATGGGGATCTCTTCTGTTCTCAGATGAGACCAGAATATGCCTCCATGGTAGCGACCGAAGAAGAAAAGTGTACCGAAGACCAAGAGAGCGATTTGCAGATTGCTGCTTTGAAGAGCGGAGTGCTTATGGAGGTGGTTCCTGTATGATCTGGGGTGCAATTTCTATAGGAGCACGAACCGACCCTGAGTTCATTCGTAGGGGCGACCGTGTTCACGGAAGAAGAGGTTTTACGGCTGCTAGATATATCGAGGAGATTTTAGCAATTTATGTGGTACCTTACGTCGACTACATTGGAGACGAATTTACCTTTATGCATGACAATGCAAGGCCGCACACCGCAAGAATCGTGCAAGATTACATTGCAGAAGTCGGTTTTCGGGTTATGGAGTGGCCAGCATACAGTCCTGATCTAAATCCGATCGAACATTTATGGGATGAGTTAAAACGAAGAATTCGAGCTAGACTTCATACCCCAAACTCGATCGCAGAGCTTATTGTTGCAGTAGAAGAAGAGTGGTTTAACAGCCCTCAAGAAACAATAGCAAACTTGATTAGATCTTTGCCTAATCGTATGAGAGATGTTACTAGGGTAAGAGGAGGTCATACCCATTATTAAAAAATTAAGTTTTAAGTTTTAAATTGTCAATAACCCTATTTATGTTAATAATAAAAAAGCTTAATTTGCTTAATGCATTAATTTCACTATGTTAAACATAGGAAGTCGAAATAAGTTTTCGTAAATTTATACTCACATTAAAGCATATTAAATTGTCTTTCAAACAGCATATTTTTTTTTTGATCTGATGAATAATGTTTTTAAAAAAATATAGTAAAAGTCAAAAGTTTACAATGGGCCGATTTCTATGCACGCAAGTTATATATTATATATTATATATATATATATATATATATATATATATATATATATATATATATATATATATATATATATATACGAGGCTGGTTTGAAAAGTCCGTGCAAAATCCGAGAGATGGCACCACCGGCGCGTATCGAGGTCATGTTTAGTTAGTAGCATCTCTTGAATGAACGCACACCAAGTTTCAGCCATATTGGTCTATTTCTTTGTGTTTGGCATTCGTGTGAATCAAGGAAGTCGAGTGATTTTCAAGAAATGGACGAAAAAGAATTTCGTGTGGTGATTAAACATTACTTTATGAAAGGCAAAACGCCTCAGGAGACTAAAGAGAAGCTTGATAAACATTATGGTGACTCTGCACCTTCGATTAGAACAGTTTATAAGTGGTTTCAAAATTTTCGGAGTGGCCATATGGGCACAAGTGACGCTGAACTTTCTGGACGGCCTGTGGAGGTTACGACTCCAGAAATCATTGATCAAATCCATGATATGGTGATGGATGACAGAAGAGTGAAGGTGCGTGAGATTGCTAGTGCTGTGGGCATCTCGACTGAACGGGTACATAATATTTTGCATAAACATTTGGACATGAGAAAGCTATCCGCAAGATGGGTGCCGCGATTGCTCACGCTTGACCAAAAACTGAATCGTGTGAAGTGTTGCAAGGATGGTTTGCAGCTGTTCCAGAAGAATCCGGAAGACTTTAAGCATCGTTTCGTCACTGTGGATGAAACATGGATACATTACTATACTCCTGAGACCAAACAACAATCTAAACAATGGGTTACCAAGGGGGAATCTGCACCAAAAAAGGCGAAGACCGTTCCTTCGGCCGGAAAGGTTATGGCGACTGTCTTTTGGGATTCGCAAGGGATAATCCTCATCGACTATCTGGAAAAGGGTAAAACTATTACAGGTGAATATTATTCATCGTTATTGGACCGTTTGAAAACCGAGCTGCAAGAAAACGCCCGCGATTGGCCCACAAGAAAGGCCTTTTCCATCACGACAACGCACCAGCACACACCTCAGCAGTTGTGGTCGCAAAATTAATGGAAATAGGATTCCAACTCGTTTCACATCCCCCCTATTCTCCAGACTTGGCTCCCTAGGACTACTATTTGTTCCCCAATTTGAAGAAATGGCTGGCGGGACAAAGATTTTATTCAAATGAGGAGGTGATTGCAGACACTAATGAATATTTTGCAGACTTGGACAAATCCTATTATTCGGAAGGGATCAACAAACTAGAACATCGTTGGACGAAGTGTATAAGCCTAAAAGGAGACTATGTCGAAAAATAAAAAAGGTTTACCCCAAACACATAAGTAGTTTTTATTTTTGCACGGGATTTTTCAAACCAGCCTCGTATATATATATATATATATATATATATATATATATATATATATATATATATATATATATATATATACTTACCAAGGGTCAGCATAAAAACTGGAGTTGGTACAAGTGAATACCAGTACTCTAGGTAATCAATTCTTGAAAACATCAACTAGGAGGTATATTAGGGACGAAATGTGTTAACAGATCAAATAAAGGATAGAAATGTATCCGACATTATCGATATCACCATTCCAAAGAACAACAACTTAGTAGAGATGAACAAATGCACAGATTTAATAGAACAAGTAGGAAGATAATGGAAAATTAACAGCATGCGAACGATTTCTATATTCTTATCAACAATATGGATGGTATACAGAGTTTCACACCAAACATTAAGTGAGTGAGCTCTCTATGAATATCTGTATAGGATCATCACAAAGTGTCTAAAAATTTTTGGGGAATATAAACCTAAGAGTCGATAACATGGACATAACATTATGAAACATAAGCATGGCGGAAGTGTGAAGGCAGTGTAGTTAAAACATAATCGTAATAATAATCATAGTAAAACAAAGAAAAAATAAAGATTACAAGCTCTACTGTCTACATCAGTATCCATACAGATAAAACAGTCTCCGCCAATAGACCTGATATTACTTTTGAGTGCAAAAAAGGAAAAATCACCTATCTAACTGACATAGCTGTCTCCAACGACACAAACATCCAAACGAAACACACAGAAAAAATCTCCAAATACACAGATCCTGCAACAGAAATAACAAGACTATGGAAAGAAGAAAAGGTTATCATTGTCCCCTCGTCATATCAGCCACAGGCCTCACACCAACAACATTCACACCACACTTAGTACAGTTAGGACTCAAAACAAACATACACAAAAACATTCAGAAGTCAGTGATTTTGAAAACATGTAATATTGTCAGGTCATTCCTTAATACATAATGGTAATAGCGTTTGTGCTGACTTGACTTAGGTCCGTCAGCCAAATATGGAACAACATTGACCAAATGTGAGAAAGAAGAACGTACCAGTCCTATTCATAGTATAATAACAATATTTGCCTGGCCTGGTTTTCTCCTTGGAGAAATCAGCTCCTGAATCACTGCGAATAAAGTGGGTACGGCCAGTGAACTTTAAGGGGTTATGACTAATATCAGTGACCCATATGGACCCAAACCATTCCGATAGCTCATATAGTATCAGAAATATCAGCTGATAATGGGTCAATGTCTATCGTTTAACTTGGAACATCTTTTTTTACGAAGAACAATGAGGAAGAAGCTCCTGACAACCAGTCTCGATGGCGTAGAAACGATAAGCAAGGTAGAGGATCTGCAGGAGGAATGCCCATAGATGACGACCCTGGCAATGAACAAGAACGATTCGAGTGGACGAGCCGTTGCGTAGAGGATATATAGCCTATATGCATACTTTCTGGTGCGAAAAATATCCAGAGCATCAAAACGTTTCTAGCCAAAAATTACGAGGCTAAGTGGCATATCTTCGCTGATCCGGTTATGTTCGAACGCTTCAAAAACAATAAAAAGAAAAAAGGTTTGCTCACTCACAATGAAAATGCCGAGTGTAGTTATCTTTGGTCCTCTCAGATCGCTCAGAAGATGGATTCGGTAGTTGTCACTAAGCGAACGAACATGAGGTATTATCATCATTTTAGATCAGACTCCGTGACAGCTTGTATGGGTTGAAGCCACAGAATAATTTGCAGTGTCGGATTTTTTTTCTCTTTTAGATAATAATAGTAATAATAATAATAATAATGCTCCACATCAACAAAGGCCAATGGAAGTGCCACCATGAGACAGAAACCATCAACAATGAAACGCTCGATAACATGTTCGATAAAAGAAACATACAAATATCTAGGCTTCCAACAAAGCACCAAACTCAACCACACTCACATCAAAACAGAGCTCAGAACCGAATTCAAAAACAGACTGACGAAACTTTTGCAAACAAAACTCAACTCTAAGAATCTCACTAAAGCCATCAACACGTTCGCTATAACCTATACTCACATATGCATTTGGTATCATCAAATGGTCACAAACAGACATAGAAAATATTCACATCCTTATACGATCTCAATTCACCAAATACAGGAAATTACACCCCAACGCATGCAAAGAAAGACTTACCATCGAGAGGAAGGCAGGAGGAAGAGGAATTATAGACATCAGATCATTACACACAAAACAAATACAAGCACTTAGGAAATTCTTTCACAGCAAGCAAACCAGCCTCCACACAGCGACAGTGAAAGCAGACAAAAACTACACACCTCTCGACTTATCCCGGGCAGACCACTCAGCAGACACACACAGTCACGCCCAATTACAACAGGAAAAGATGAAAACGTGGTCAGAGAAAACACTCCACGGAAAACACAGATACCACATAGAACAAGACCACGTAAATAAAAAACAATCATACACCTGGTTACAGGATGGGCAGCTATTTCCTGAAACAGAAGGCTTCTTACTTGCCATCCAGGATAAAGTCATATTAACCAGAAACTACCAAAAGCATATCATCAAAGACCCGACTATTGCAGAGGACAGATGTAGGAAATGCCACCAGCAGCAGAAAGAAACGATCGAACACATAACGAGCGGATGTAGAATATTGGCCGGAACAGAGTACACAGCCAGGCATGATTCAGCTGCCAAAGTAGTTCACCAAGCACTAGCCACAACATACAAACTCATAGAAAACACAGATCCCTACTACAAATACACGCCAACATCCATACTTGAAAATGAAGATTACAATCTCTACTGGGACATCAGTATCCATACAGATAAAACAGTCTCCGCCAATAGACCCGATATTACCTTTCAGTGCAAAAAAGGAAAAGTCACCTATCTGATTGACATAGCTGTCCCCAACGACACAAACATCCAAACGAAATACACAGAAAAAAATTTCTAAATACACAGACCTTGCAACGGAAATAAAAAGGCTATGGAAACAAGAAAATGTCATCATTGTCCCCCTCATTATATCAGCCACAGGCCTTACACCAATAACATTCACACCACATTTAGTACAATTAGGACTCAACACAAACATACACAAAAACATTCAGAAGTCAGTGATTTTGAAAACATGTAACATTGTCAGGTCATTCCTTAATACATAATGGTAATAGCGTTTGTGCTGACTTGGTTTTGGCCCGGCAGCCAAACATGGAACCACATTGATCAAATGTGAGAAAGAAGAACTTTTTGAAATAAATAATAATATTAATAATAATAATAACCTTAGGAAATAAACTTAGGAAATTCTTTCACAGCAAGCAAACCAGCCTCCACACAGCGACAGTGAAAGCAGACAAAAACTACACACCTCTCGACTTAGCCCGGGCAGACCACTCAGCAGACACACACAGTCACACCCAATTACAACAGGAAAAGATGAAAACGTGGTCAGAGAAAACACTCCACGGAAAACACAGATACCACATAGAACAAGACCACGTAAATAAAAAACAATCATACACCTGGTTACGGGATGGGCAGCTATTCCCTGAGACTGAAGGCTTCTTACTTGCCATCCAGGATAAAGTCATATTAACCAGAAACTACCAAAAGCATATCATCAAAGACCCGACTATTGCAGAGGACAGATGTAGGAAATGCCACCAGCAGAAAGAAACGATCGAACACATAACGAGCGGATGTAAAATATTGGCCGGAACGGAGTACACAGCCAGGCATGATTCAGCTGCCAAAGTGGTTCACCAAGCACTAGCCACAACATACAGACTCATAGAAAACACAGATCCCTACTACAAATACACGCCAACATCCATACTTGAAATGAAGATTACAAGCTCTACTGGGATATCGGTATCCATACAGATAAAACAGTCTCCGCCAATAGACCCGATATTACTTTTCAATGCAAAAAAGGAAAAGTCACCTATCTGATTGACATAGCTGTCCCCAACGACACAAACATCCAAGCGAAATACACAGAAAAAATTTCCAAATACACAGACCTTGCAACGGAAATAAAAAGGCTATGGAGACAGGAAAAAGTCATCATTGTCCCCCTCATTATATCAGCCACAGGCCTTACACCAATAACATTCACACCACATTTAGTGCAATTGGGACTCAACACGGACATACACAGAAACATTCAGAAGTCAGTGATTTTGAAAACATGTAACAATGTCAGGTCATTCCTTAATACGGAATGGTAATAGCGTTTGTGCTGACTTGGTTTTGGCCCGTCAGCCAAACATGGAACCACATTGACAAATGTGAGAAAGAAGAATTTTTTGAAATAAATAATAATAATGATAATTGGGGAGAGATCTAGGACATCTTACCCAGATTATAAGCGGGAACGCGTCCAAACGTGTCACACAGAGGGCAAACAAGATCAAATCTAAGTCTCCCAATAGAAGACTGCCAGAAATCCTCGATACCTTGAAACAAAAACTATCTGTATATGCCGCAAAACTCCGTAGATACAAAGAATCAAATGAGAGGAAAGACACCAACAACCTCTTCCGAACAAGCGAAAAACAGTTCTACCGGAAAAACTATGTACAACAAACAGATAGCAGTGACTGAACCACCAAACAAACAAGAACTCACAGATTATTGGAAAAGTATCTGGTCAGAACCCGAACTACACAATAATAACACCCCCTGGATCAAAGCCGAAGAAGACAAACATAAACATGTGACAGAAAAAGAAAATCCCACATTAAATACACAAGAAAATACAGAAACTATCAAACACACACAACTGGAAATGTCCTGGAATAGACAATATACAAAACTTCTGGTACAAACAGTTTACCACCATACACGAAGCACTCACACACCAAATCAACAAAGCCATTCTACAACCACACACATTTCACACTTTCCTTACACAAGGAATAACATACGTTAAATCCAAAAGCTCAGACAACACAAACCCGTCAAACTACCGATCTATCACCTGTCTTCCAACCCTATACAAGATCATCACAGCCACAATTTCGAAGAAAATAGAACAACACCTAACAGACAACAATATTCTCACAGAAGAGCAGAAGGGATGCAGGAAAAATAGTCCAGGATGCAAAGAGCAGCTGATTATAGATAGCGTGATTATGGGACAAAAAAGAAAAGAACACAGAAACCTTCACATCGGTTACATAAACTATAAAAAAGCCTTCGACTCCATACCCACAGCTGGTTAATCAGGGCCCTAGAAATCTATAAAATCAACCAACACCTCAGGCAGTTTCTCGCGCAAATTATGAAAACACGGAAAACCAAAATACGCCTAGAAAAATAAACCGAACGCATACAAACAGAAGAGCTGTACATCAGACGGGGTATATTTCAGGGAGACTCGCTCAGCGCTCTATGGTTTTGCCTCTGTCTCAATCCACTCTCAAATATACTAAACAGAACAGAGCATGGCTTAAATATCAGACACCAAAAAGTAAATCAACATAAAATAAACCACCTCCTATATATGGACGACATGAAACTCTACGCTGCCACACAAACACAGCTGAAAGAACTCCTCAAAATCACAGAAATATTCACCTTAGATGTCAATATGGAATTTGGTATAAGTAAATGCAAAGTGCTCCACATCAACAAAGGCCAATGGAAGTGCCACCATGAGACAGAAACCATCAACAATGAAACACTCGATAACGTGTTCGACAAAGAAACATATAAATATCTAGGTTTCCAACAAATCACCAAACTTAACCACACTCACATCAAAACAGAGCTCAGAACCGAATTCAAAAACAGACTGGACGAAACTTTTGCAAACAAAACTCAACTCTAAGAATTTCGCTAAAGCCATCAACACGTTCCCTATACCTATACTCACATATTCATTTGGTATCATCAAATGGTCGCAAACAGACATAGAAAATATTCACATCCTTATACGATCTCAATTCACCAAATACAGGAAATTACACCCCAACGCATGCAAAGAAAGACTTACCATCGAGAGGAAGGCAGGAGGAAGAGGAATTATAGACATCAGATCATTACACACAAAACAAATACAAGCACTTAGGAAATTCTTTCACAGCAAGCAAACCAGCCTCCACACAGCGACAGTGGAAGCAGACAAAAACTACACACACGGGCAGACCACTCAGCAGACACACACAGTCACACCCAATTACAACAGGAAAAGATGAAAACATGGTCAGAGAAAACACTCCACGGAAAACACAGATACCACATAGAACAAGACCACGTAAATAAAAAACAATCATACACCTGGTTACAGGATGGGCAGCTATTCCCTGAAACAGAAGGCTGCTTACTTGCCATCCAGGATAAAGTCATATTAACCAGAAACTGCCAAAAGCATATCAATCAAAGACCCTACTATTGCAGAGGACAGATGTAGGAAATGCCACCAGCAGAAGGAAACGATCGAACACATAACGAGCGTATGTAAAATATTGGCCGGAACAGAGTACACAGCCAGGCATGATTCAGCTGCCAAAGTACTTCACCAAGCACTAGCCACAACATACAAACTCATAGAAAACACAGATCCCTACTACAAATACACGCCAACATCCATACTTGAAAATGAAGATTACAAGCTCTACTGGGATTCTTATGAAACATAAGCATGGCGGGAGTGTGAAGGCAGTGTAGTTAAAACATAATCGTAATAATAATCATAGTAAAACAAAGAAAAAATAAAGATTACAAGCTCTACTGTCTACATCAGTATCCATACAGATAAAACAGTCTCCGCCAATAGACCCGATATTACTTTTCAGTGCAAAAAAGGAAAAGTCACCTATCTAATTGACATAGCTGTCCCCAACGACACAAACATCCAAACGAAATACACAGAAAAAATTTCCAAATACACAGACCTTGCAACGGAAATAAAAAGGCTATGGAGACAAAGAAAAAGTCATTATTGTCCCCCTCGTCATATCAGCCACAGGCCTTACACCAATAATATTCACACCACACTTGGTACAATTAGGACTCAACACAAACATACACAGAAACATTCAGAAGTCAGTGATTTTGAAAACATGTAACGTTGTCAGGTCATTCCATAATAAACAATTGTAATAGTGTTTGTGCTGACTTGGCTTGGGCCCGTTAGCCAAACAAGGAACCACATTGACCAAATGTGAGAAAGAAGAACTTTTTTGTGATAATAATAATAAAAATAAAAACTGTTTACCTGATTGATGTCGCGGTACCTATTAATAACAACATGGTGGAGAATTATCAAAAAAAATCGAAGTATGAGGAATTGGCACTGGAAATAAAGCAGAAGTGTCAACTTGACTGGGTGGAAGTGATACCAATGACCGTATCCTATACAGACCGTTTTCCAAAAATCTTGGATGACGGGTTGTCAAAACAGGAATTGCATAGAAATACTTTTATTGATATCCAGAAAGTAGCCATTCTTAATCCATGCCACTTGGTTAGGAACCTTTTTCCAAACGGTGGCTAAAACTCCTTTTGTTAAAACTATTCGGGGTAGGTACACCAATAAAAGCATGCGTGTCAAAAGATAATAATAATGATAATAATAGCCTTTATTCAAATTTAATTAGAGAAAGAAAATATTAGATTGTTACAGTTACACTTAACTCACTAATTAAAACGAAACCTCCTCCAAAATAACAGATTATTAACGAATTCACAATTAGAACATTTATTTTCTTAAATGAATTTCTAATTTAATTAACAAGAGAATCCTTTGTTTTTCATTTAGTGTTATAATTTAATTAATTAAATTACAGTAATTAATGAAATTATTTTGACAATTATGAAACTGTTTCGCCCAAATTAGAACATTTTGTACTTATAATTTTATATCTGCTAATATTACTACCTACAATACAGGTTAATCTGTCTCTTATTTACAATTTTCCTCTGACTCTGATTTCCTATCTCAAATTTTGTTAGTTGTTTTTAATTCTTAATTAGGGAATTTTTCTAGAAGAAAGGGACGTTTTTAAAAATACAGGTAACAAAAATTATGTACAATCATCTGCAATGACGTAATTTCTTCTTCCGGTGTCAGTATGCCACACGCTATTCATTCATGTCTTTATCATTTATCACAATATAGCTGAGTGCCCTCCTCAGAATGTCAGAATGTGTTAACAGCGGTTATAATAAAGCACACAAAGTTTCCTATGTTGTAGAGCTATGAAACTTGTTAGTGTGTGCTGATCTTCTATAGACAGCATGATTTAGTTGTCCTTTTGCTATCCTCTACAAAACCACTTATACGAAGTATATTTGGTTGCTTTCTTTTAGTTCCAACCAAACCCAAAGTTTTGGTTTTAGTGCAGCTTTCTTTAACGCTTCTCGGTCAAAGTAGAAGAAGTTGATTATGGCCGGTGACAGAGATGACCCTATAGCGGCTCCATTTATTTACTTTTATATTTGGTTGTCAAATAAGAAGTACACATTTTTGAGGTAGTCTGGCAAGATCTATTATGTGGTCTGGAACTTCTTCACTTTGCGCAATTTGTTGGAGAGCTCTCGACAAAGGAAACGATGCAATAGCAAGTCTCGACGTCAAGTCTTCGTACTCTAGCATCCCAGTAATGAATGTAGTTTAGGGAGGCATGAACACATTATTGAAAGTGGATATGTATGTCTGAATTTGACGGAAATTTAAAAATATATATATAAAAAAATTAAGTGGTCTAGTACATCTCTTTCGGATAATACGAAATACTCACATTTTATCCGGAATTTTCAAAGTGTAAAATATGGATACTCTTTCTAAGGGTCATCTACAAATCAAGTTTATTTGTGCATATGACAGTCAAGGTGGCAACTACAGTATTTTTTATATACCGGCGAATTTTATTTTGAGAGAGTAGCAAGATTCAAATATCTCAGTTTTCTTCTTTACAAAAGGTGAAGCAGAGGTGATTTCTTTTAAATTACGCTACGGGGTTTTTACAAGTAAATCACAAAAATTTGGCAATAGCATTATCACGTCAATTCCATTAGATTTTCAGAGAAATATTCTTACCTAGTATTTTTTAGAGTGTGCCTATATTAATAATAGTACGTAATAAGGTGTAACATTTGCCTTGTGTAGTCCACTATAAAGTCAGTGTATCTGTTTGGTTATAAATATTTTACCGTTTTAGATTTGCTATTTTTGTTCGATTTTCAATGGTATTATGAGATAAAGCCTCGTGAACACTGTAACCAACACGACGGTTTTTCGGCAGGCAGGTCAGCTACAGCACGGTATCAGTTTTCGGTAAAGAGTGTCTAACGATAGGTGTTTTATTTTAATTCTGTGCAGCTTTTAAAACGCTGCATGCCAAAATCGCAATTGTCTCTGCCATTTTGGGTTAGAAAACTCTCCTATGGGTGAGACCTTATTTTTTTTTACTATTTCGTCCCTATTTGGTCCATTCTGGAATTCTCAATAAAAAAGATCGTTTTTTTTTACAGAAAATGGGTCGACGTCTTTTTGAGTACCACATTGCGCCCAAATACCTTTGGCCACATGCTGCAGAGCATGCATGGTAAAATCATTTGACAAGTCTGAGATGTTTCTAGTGTCGTAAAATGTTTTCTTTTACTTTCAGGGTTTTATTACTTTTACTGCCACTTTTTTCTTCCATAATTTTTACCACTAGTTCCTCTTCCGGCTGTAGGTTTATATCAAGAGGTTTTCATTATTTTTTTATTACTATCTTCTTGGTCTTTCGGATATTCTCCTCTTTTTCAGATTTTTCTTGCGCCCCTCTTTGAAGTCCCATAATTAAGACTTTAGCCTAACTTCCTAACCAGAAGAGCTCTTTCATCAACAGTGAAGAGAGATTATATATATATATATATATATATATATATATATATATATATATATATATACATTAAAACTCCGAGTTTTAATCCGTTCGTCTAACAATGAATTTGCACGACGTTTCGTCAAAATCTCATTTGGCATTTTCAAGTGCTCCCGCTGGTGCTGTTACTCGATACTGTGATCTTGCTGCTGCTGCCGCTCGAAGCTAACTGCTAGTTAGAGTTAGCTTCGAGCGGCAGCAGCAGCAAGATCATAGTATCGAGTAGCAGCAGCAGCGGGAGCACTTGAAAATGCCAAATGAGATTTTGGTGAAACGTCGTGCAAATTCATTGTTAGACGAACGGATTGAAATCTGGAATTTTAATGTATTACATTTCACCATCCGTGAAAAACCTCTATTGTAACATATATATATATATATATATATATATATATATATATATATATATATATATATATATATATATATATATATATATATATATATATATATATATAATCTTTTAATTCTATTGCAGCTTATTACATTTTAATATTTTTTTACTACTATACTCGTTTACAAGTCTAATATGTAGAAATAAATAAGAGTATGTTTTATTGTCTAGTATAGTGATATCTCAATTCTGCTCATTTTAACAAGGTTCAAAGGATTTAGCATTTCCTATTTCTAGTTGCTAAATAAGTGATGCCCAAAATAAATAAAAAAAAGGTATATTTAGTAACGTGTTTACAGCTTTACAGCATTCTCTACAACATAAGTGCAGCCGTTTAACACAGACAAGTTTTTGTGAAAAGAAGCCGCCATAAGCCTTTTTTAACTCACCTTTTTCTTAAAACTCTACCGCTGAACACTCTATTGAGCAAAAATAAAATGCTGCATATTACCAACTCTAACATAGGGTGTTGAATCGTGGTTAGTTAAAATTATAATCTAAATCGAAACAAGACCTTTGAACTGTCAACCCTTAGTAGACTACTATGTGTTTCCTAAAGTCAATTGATCTTTTCATCCGATCTAATATATATGTGTATATATATATATATATATATATATATATATATATATATATATATATATATATATGTATAATATATATATATATATATATATATATATATATATATATATATATATATATATATATATAATATATATATATATATATATATATATATATATATATATATATATATATATATATATATTATATATATATATATATATAAATATATATATATATATATATATATATATATATATATATATATATATATATATATATAAATACGTTCGTCAATTAGATACATGTTTGATTATCGGGAATCGGTCTGGACTGTAAATAAAACTATTTTCTTCTTTAATACTCAATATTTTGTTATCGTTTGATAACTTCTTCAGGAGTAACTACAATATTAGATTAGAATTAGAATACATAGATTAGGTATATTAAAACCAATGCTATTTTTTGTCTAGGTA
>CM032451.1:69791227-69939093 GCA_019049505.1 Pachyrhynchus sulphureomaculatus
GAATAAATCGAATTTTGTAAAAAAAAATGTGTTTTAAGTAGCTAGACCAAAAACTTTTCAGCCCACGTGTTAAATTAGAAGCTCTATTGATCTTTGCTTACTAAAGGCATATTTAAGGTCGCTAATAATATTGAATCCTTCTAGATATTTTATAAGATGAGGATTATCTTTTCCATAACTTTCGATATTACTGAAAGCTTTGGGACTGGTCGGTAGTTATCTAGCAAGGTCTTCTTGCCTTTTTGGATATCTACAGAACTGTAGCGCATTTATTTTCAGGAAGATAGTAGGATAGTTTAAAAAGTCTAAAGAAAACTGGTGTTAGTTCGCTAGAATAATGAATGTTTAACGGTTTAATTTGAGAATAGATCCAAATACACAGGGCCTCCACGTGCAACAGTTTGTTGATTTTTTGTTGTTGATTGCAAGTAGAGTGATCCAATATTTCTACAAGACTTGAGAGCCAAGTTAAGCTAATGGAAAACCTACTGTCTAGGTCGTGGTACCCGTATGGTCAGGAAAAAAGTTCTTTGCTTCATATTATGAATTGTTAGGGTAATATAACCAAATAACTAGTAATTACATAGAACTGAGTAAATGAATGTAGTTCGGGAGGTATCTTAACTACAACATATTATCTTGCATATGACGCATTGTTATATTAACTGTTTTAGCAGCAAGCTAAAAAAGCTGAAAGCGAGACGCTCGAAAACAAATACCTAAATAGAGAGCTATAGCGGGCGTATTAAAAAAATAGTCCCCTTATTTTTGAACATTGTAGTAATCATTAAATAATAACAAATATACTAGAAAATCTTACTACCTCATTTCTACACAACAGTAAATCCTGAAGTTAGCTAGCAAATTCGTACCTAACTATTCGCAGACCATTCAACAATAATACGACAGCACAACCTACCGGAACTGTAAACTAAACCAAAAGTGTCCTCATGTCATCCAGCTTCGTAACGGGAAAACGGAATTTCGTTCCAGTGATATATCACAGAACGACTGAATTGCAACAATGCACTGTGCGACATGCTGCGGCGTAAATTAGGCTTGAATATGTGCAGAATGTTATGATGTTTATATAATATATATAAGATATGAAGTACTTAGCGTTTATAATTTAATAAACTCAATATCGTAAGATAGCCCTCCGCGCCACAATTGATAATACAAAATTAACCTGGAAGGCTGCTGTCGTTTTCAACACAAAACAACCCTAAATTGAAGCAAGTGCATAACTGGATCTTAAGAAGCCTAAGTAATGTAAATATTCAAGCATTTGTAGGACTCATGTCTATCTAATAGCCCTCTGGGAAACAGAACAGGAAACGATAGCTACGAAGCTGAATCGGCTATCGAGGTTGGCTTGTTTATGTCCTACTGGACGCCCACCACAGCTACGGAATAATAATTCTAGCACTAATATCCCTAGATATTTACCTAAAAGATAATATTTATAACGAGTAATAGCGCCTATCAGATGAGAACAAATGGGGAATAGAAACTACAAGCTATACAGTTATGGATCTAATCGACGACAAACTCTTGGATATGCAATCTGAGTATATGACAACGGCGTATAAATTCCAGCAACCGGAATTGGATGCAATCCAAATCTATGGATAGAGGCGAAGATTCCGACGAAGGCAACGGGTCTGATCCATTACACAGGCGGATCAAAAAACTTCGGGCGGAGTAGATACCGGTCAATATGCAGAAAACCCCAAGTGGAGCTTTAGCATTCCAATAGGGACAAGTACAATAATATTCTGTAACAACCCTCTATACAGAAATTCACGCAATACAAGCATGTGTTTACATGAATATTAGACGACGCTACCGCAACCAAGAAATATATATTCTCTGAGACAGTCAAGCTTCTCTGTAGGTTTTAAATGCCTATCAGGTTAACCCAAGATCATGATGGAGTGTAGACGTGACCTGTTAGAAGTATCCTCCAAGCACAAGATTGTTTAACTCCTGTGGTTTTCAGGATATTCGGGGATAACAAGTAATGGAGAAGCAGACGAATAGTAAAATTCGGAGCTACAAAACCATAAGGGGGTCCAAAACTAGAATTTAGTATACCAAAATGGATCGTAAAAACGCAAACAACAGATGTTCATATCAGAAACTTCTAGATAGAGGCTTGCAACATCTGACCTTTGTTTAACAAGGGCTCAAACCAAACTAGTGATGGGACTGATCACCGACGACTATTATCTGAGGAAACATTTACAAAAAAATGAGTATCCACAATGGCCCCACAAAACGCAAACTATGTGGTGAAGACGAAGAACCCTCTATGCACATCCTATATGAAAGTCCAAGTTCAACTCGGAACAGATATAAACTGTTCGGAGATCTACATCGTGGGTATAAATTACGACATAAAGGGTTTGGAAGTAAGCTAAGTCTTCTTAAAGAGAGGATGCTCATATAACCAAGACAGAGCAACCCATTAAGCCAAGAGGCTGGAGTGTAAAAACAGGCACAATCGCTTATCCCGCTTACAACCAACCAAGAACTTCGGAAGATGTACATTATTTTAGGCACTCCTATACTAAAGTTACCGACAATCTCAGTCCTCTTCTAAGCCATTGTAAAGGAGCAACAAATCCAGATATGTTTTTGGTACATCAGCGAAGCAGTAACGCGTTTCGATGGTACAGCATTGGGCAATATCCATATTTATATATATATATATATATATATATATATATATATATATATATATATATATATATATATATATATATATATGTACACTCCGCCTTCTAATAGAAAAAGCGACCGCTGCACCTAGCCTTCATCAAATATCAGAAGGCTTTCGACTCCCTGGAATATTAGGCAATTATGCTGTCCTCATGCCAGAATAGACTCAAGATATACGAACTCCTAAAATTCATATGTGAAAATGCGACAATAACGGTTAAATTAGATAAAGAGTGAAAAACAGAATACATAAAGATCAAGAAAGGTGTTAGGCAGGGCGACACAATTTCACCAAAATTGTTTATCCAGGAGAATTAAAATCGATGACATCTATTTACATCACTTGAAATTTGCAGATGATGTAGTACTGATCAGCGAAGATCTAAAAGAACTCAAAATCATGATTGAACAACTTAATCAAGCTTCACAGAGAAATTACAGATATAAGTGAAAGAGTGGCAAAATTAAAGTGGCAATAGGCGGAGCATGTGGCTAGAACAGACAAAAAAATTACTTAAATGGAGACCTTGGGAGAGCAGATGAAGTGTCGGAAGACTAAGAGGTACCTTAAGACTTACGCTCTATCATGTGGGATTGAAGCGCCCCGTCCCAATCACGCGTGAATGAGTGCTAGTTTAAATTCGATTATTCCCTCGGTTTCTGGACGTGTTAAGACCCGCAATACTTTCTCCAGTGATTTTGCACAGGTAAAGAGTGTTGTGAATTTTATTTTAATTTACTTTCACGCGATATAGTTCGTACAGTTTGAATTTATAAAGTAAAGGACGGTAAGTGCTTTTTAATTAATTATGTAGATATGTAAAAGTAACTTCATATGCGTATGTCTTTACCCTTTTTTTTATTGTTTTATAGGTTACATGACAGATGATTCACGGTATTGGTCTAAAGAAGTTGTTACAAATTTTATTGAAACATATAAATCTCATCCATGTTTATGGAAAATTTAATCTCGAGATTATACAAACCGAAATTTAAAAAATACAGCGTACGGTAAAGTAGTGAAATTTTGTAAAACATTTAATCTAGAAGCAACTCGCGATTATGTTATTAAAAAGATTCAAAGTTTTCGTTGTTCTTTCCGAAAGGAAATTAAAAAGATGGAGGAATCAAAATGGAGTGGAGCTGGTACAGACGAAATTTATATCCCAACACTATGGTACTTCGACCTGCTACTGTTTACAATTAATCAGGAGCTACCAACACCGAGTATATCTAACATTGGACACCAGGAAATTAAACAGAGTATGCAAGAAGAAACAGCATGAGATTTCGAAATTCGGGAAAAAGTTGAAGGTGATAGTAAAGAATGTAATAACACACAGGTAATAATTTTTAGTATTTAGTAAAAACAAAATAATTCATGTATTAGGCTTTTCCTTTGGATAACATTTCATCCTGCCAATCAACTGTTCCATCTGAATTAAAATAATGAGCATAGTTATCTCGGTTGGTTTTTGCGGCTATTGTAGAAATATTTTTTTTACTCTTTTGTAATTTTATCACGTCAATTGTATTTTTTCGCCAGTCACCCATCTGCAATTCATTAGTTATCAAATTTTCCTGATCAAATGATGTTAATGTTGTATATGAAGTATCACGTTTTGTAAGGTAATTGTGAGGAGCACAAATAGCAAGTGCAACAAATGCATTTTAAGAAACATTTCTTGCACGCGATAATCTATAGTTGAACATTCTTTTAATATAGAAAAGATCTCTTTGGGGATATGGTTTTAAAAAATGTTCACATAAAGAAAATGCCTCGTCACCCAAAAATTCAAAATTAAGATTATGTTCTGTTCATTGTTACTTGGTAAATGTAATTGGCCTAAAACAATAACACCACGTTTATAAAAATAACAGGTTACCATTTACTAATTTCTGATAAAATTCTGTGCTTTCTATTACTCCTCCATCGGATAATCTTCCATTTTTTCCAATATTGACAAATATAAATTGATAATTAGAGCCCACTAGTGCCATTAAAACAATACTATAAAAATTCTTATAATTATAATATTGTGCTCCTGAATGAGGAGGAGGTACAATGCGTATATGTTTGCCATCAAGGGCTCCTCCACAGTTTATAAATTGCCATTTCTTTTTAAATCCAGCTGCTACTTCAAACCAATCCTGCTGTGTAGACGGGAACTAAACTTATAATATATTTTTTAATTTTCTTAGATATCTGTAGAAGTTCCTTCAGAATCGCCTTCAACATCTTTTAAACTTCCAACAAGAGCATCTGTACCAAATAAAAGAAGCAGGAGTTACAAACAAAATAAATCGCATTTAGACTTTATATACTACTGTAAAAATCAGCTTGAAAAAAATGATTATAATGACGAATTTGATGCAGCAAAAAATTCGTGGGCCAAAAAAATGAAAAGGATGAACCCAACTCAGGCTATTTACGCAGATATCCTTATAAATAGAATTATAAATCAAGGATTATTAAATCAATTAACAAATATAACTGTTATAACAGATCAAGTACCACCTCCACTCTTTTCACCTCTTAGCCCATACAGTACCGTTTCATCAAATTCTTCTTCAGCTTAGTAAGGAGGAACACCGCAATTAGAACCTTCAACCGGTTTAACATCCTACTATGAACAGGCTGGTAGTTATTTTCAGGTTCTTCATTAATACAGATTATATTACTTTTGTTTACAGTACATGAGAAGTTTATATTTTGTTATTAGAGAAATGTTTATGTTTATTTTTTAATAAAGCAATCAGTTTACCTTTAAAAATGTTCTTCTGAAGACTTCATATATGGCTTTATATGTCTCAGGTATAATTTTACATAACGATGGTGACGATATTCCAGTAGAAAATTTTAAATCTTCAAACGGACGACCTATAGCTAAGAATCTTAATGTAGTGGTTAATTTTTCTTCAGTCCTTATGCTCTCACGCATTTTTGTATCCTGCTTAGAAATGATTAGAGGAACCAAATCCAACAAAATGCGAAACGATGTAGAATCCATTCACAAATAGTTTCTGAAATCCGTGGGAAAACTCTTACGCAACTCATGTAACAGAGGCATATGTCCATATTTCTTGCGATTTTCCATTCATTTCTTTACCCAACACCTTTTTTTTTCTTTTATTTGAAATATTCAGATACACAGCCAAATACAAAGCGACTTTCAATTTAAGCTTTTTAATTATTTTCTCCATTTTCGACAAAACGTCAGTAAAACTGTTGATAATTTCAATACTCCACGAGCCAGGAAATTCACTTGGGAACCTATATGCTTTTCAATTTACACTAGCAATTTTATCATCCAGTACAGACTACAGACTAAAACCGTGCGACTAAAGCGTTGCAAAATTTTTAAGGACAGATGTTTAGGACGCGATACTTTTGGCCGCGCGAAAATACTCATGATTGGAACGGGGCATTTCAATCGCACGTGACAGAGTGTGAGTGTAAAGGTACCTAATAAGAAGATGGACTGATCTACACAGGATAGAGACAATTGGAAGGCACTTGAAGAGCTGAAAGAATCTAAATAAGGACTGAGCTGATCTACACAGCTGTCGAAAATTGGTTGGTTTTACTCTGGTAAATCATAGTTTGAATGAACAGTCATATTTTTAATTATAGATGTAGGAAATCATCGCTGCTAATGATGCTAATAGCTTTAGCGAAATGCTCGCCAAGTGCAAGAATAAAATGGAGCCGTTGTTTAGTGTCATTGTGCTAAATATTCCAAGATGCCTAATGTTTTAATGTCAATGTTAATTTCCTGTGACAAAAACAGTATTGGCAAGTGTTCTTATAAGTTGTTGAAATAGTTTCATAAATACCGCGATATGTAGGAAAATTTAATGTCGCTGAAAAACCTTCCATATTATTTTTACGATATTTACATTGTTTTCAAACTAGTTTTAATCAAATGCTCTAAAATGAAACTGCATGAAAATTGGATTCTACTTTCTTTAGTTATATCCAGACATACACACATATATACTGATGTTAAAATACGGATGCAGATACACTAAAATATTGTCATTATATTAAAAAAGTTAGTACCAAGTAAGCAAACAAGCCAGCTAAAGAGACAACTTCGTCCTCTCTTATTTAGTATAATCCCCGCAACAAGAAACAAGTAAATAAAAGGATTAGTGCCCTTTAATTTTCCCCTTAACGTTAAAACTGCCCTGAATTAAATAGGTATTGATGTTTTCGAATTTTAGAGGGATCCATTTACCTACAAAGTTTTCCAGAAATAATAATGGAAGTGCCCTCTGGCAAAAAAAAAATGGAAATTTGAGGATCGTTAATGAATAAAGTTTAACTTGTAGGTTAATGTTGAAAAAATATATTGCGGTCTGTATGTACAGTAAATTTTACTGTTAATTCGCAGGTTTTGTGATTTGAGGAGGGAATTTTTAGTAAACAAAAAGTTTTTGGTTGATGTTTTGTATTTATTAATCTTAAACATAAAATTTTATCTTTATATTGGATTGTTTTTTATATAGGCCTTTATAGATTACGAAAAGGTGTTTGACTCTATAGAACACTGGACCATAAGGACAGGACTAAACCATACACGAGTGGACTCCCGTTATACAAACAAACATACAGTGTGTCAAGTAAGAACGTATCCGCGATAATTCATCTTTGGTAGATGCAATTCTAGCGATTCAACAAAAAATCGGTAGATGAAACCTTTGTCTACGACGCATCTTAGTAAAAGTATTAGTCAGTTCCAAACTTTCGCCGAAATTAAGTAAAATCCAAAATGAGTCACTTGTTTGCGCGTCGGTTCAAGGCAGTCTTTCTTTGTTCCTATCTAAAGGGACATAAAATGACACATTTCGCGGCCGCTAAATATATTACAAAGTCGGTATCGTTTGTGAAGAAGTGGGTAAAACGTTTTAACGAGACGAAAAATGTTGAAGAAACCTTTGCTGGGCGAAAAATCACGTCACGAAGCGGCTCGCTTGGGCTCACGTTAAGATATTAGAGTGGCCCTCACAATCGTCGGACGGCAACCCTATTGAAAATGTTTGATCTCTAGTAAAGAGGAAGCTCAGAGGAAAGACTCTGAGTACTTTGATTCAGTTGGCTGGCGAAATTTGACAAATTTGGAGATCATTGCAGTAGTATGCAAAAATCTCGTCGACAGCATGCCTCGAAGATGTCAGGCGATTATTGAAGCAGGAACATATTTTTAAGTATATTGATAGACTGTATATAATGAAGCAACATCATCTGTGAAAGTACACGAAAGCACAGCCAAGTTTCTAATTAGCAGAGGAATAAGAAAGGGAGACACACTATCACCAAAGCTATCCACAATGGCCCTTGAGGAAATATTTAAAGAACTGAACTGGTTGGACAAGGAATCACCATATGCGGGGAACGTCTAAACAATCTGAGATTTGGCGATGACATAGTCCTATTTGCAGAAAAGACAGAAGACCTAAAAACCATGCTAGAAGAACTAGAAAACAAATCAAGAGCAGAGGGTCTAAAAATGAATTTAAATAAAACAAGAACAATATGCCCAGGAAACCCACAAATAATATTAAGAGAAATACCAATCCCATCAAAAACATAAAATGTAAAAAAATGCCAAGCCTCGCAACGCAGTCCTTCCACCACAAAAAGTTGTGAGATCTCATGTAAAACCAAGTCAGTTATTTTAGTTAGTATCTATGGAAGCACCTATTCAACAACTTTGTCATAAATTGTTATCTGTTTAGTTACCTACCAACATTTATAGTGACCGCATCAATATTAGACATCTTTATTTCTATAATAAATATAATGACTTGGAATCATACGGCAACATAATCACATAAGAATAATCTACCATTTCGATTGCTAAGTAAGTCTAAACAGTGCACTTAAGAATAAAGTATTTTAAATAGTAGATTATTCTTAAGTGATTATGTTGCCGTGTGATTGCCAAGTCATTATATTCATTTTAGAAATAAAGATGTCTAATATTGATACGGTCACTATAAATATTGGTAGGTAACTAAATAGATAACAATTTATGACAAAGTTGTTGAATAGGTGCTTCCATAGATACTAACTAAAATAACTGACTTGGTTTTACATGAGATCTCACAACTTTTTGTGGTGGAAGAACTGCTTGACATTTTTTTACATTTTATGTTTTTTATGAGATCTCATTTCTTTTTTTTTTTCTTCTCGGGTAATATTTTTCTACGTCAGCTATGGATTTTCTTAAAGCCCACTCCCTGTCTCTATTGGTTTTTCTCAAAGGCTATGATGTAACAATTTTTGACAAGTCTGGATGATAAGTGCTTCTAAGTCGATTATATTCCACGATTGCGGACTCCTGAGTTTTGATACTACCGAAGTCGACATTAATTAGATGTAATCCGCCCAGACTTGTCACTCTCGAAAGTGCCACGTATGCTTGACCGCATGTGAACACTGAAGCACCGTGGCGATCAGTGCACTGTTTGGACTTAGCCCCTGACTTTTGTACATGGTAATAGCATAGGCTATACATATCGGAAACTGTTCGCGATGAACATAAGCTCTATTAATAATTTAAAATTTAGTTTTGACTGGACCAGGCTCGTAAAGATGTTCATTATTAAATGTAATATGTATTTTTTTAATTTTATTTGTATTTTCAGGATCAACCTTTACTCCTTGTACTATGCTATACCGATAGAACCGTTGACTAAGCCAAGACTCACGTCAATATTTCGTTTTAACATGACTTTTGCTTCTATTTTAATAACTATATTCTCTTCTAGCCCTGCTGTCAAGGAAGCATCATCTTCATACTTTTTTATAATTAAAATATACTTAAAGTATTTCATTTAACAATTTTTTAATTACACGAAGTAAGTAAGTATTATTAAACGAATATATTTGATAAACGAAAAATATTATTAAATATAATATAATATATTAATTAATAAATAATACAAATTATTCATAATTATGGGTTTTTTAGTGCTTAATTAACTTTATACGGCGTATTATTTACCGGGACTCACGGTTGACCTTGCATTATGCTATTTATGGCTGAAGCGCGCTGCGCGCTCTCCGCGCTCTATCTCAAAAACGGTTAAGCGTATAAAAAAATGTTTAGGTCAGAATTTGTAGAGAATTTTATGCTGATTTTTGAAATTTTATTTGACTTTTGACCTTAAATATCTTAAGACGCGGATACAAGATTTTATGAGACTTTTGAGACAACTTTTAGAATGCCAAAATAAAGGTTTATACAAGTTTAGAGCTTATTATCTCTCATTCCAAGATTGATCCTCTTTTTTGGTTAAGTTAATTTAGAAAACGAGACTGAAATTTCGGGATGTTTCAGTTTGTCCTTCCTTTATAGGCTAAACACTAACTAAATTCAAAATTTGAAGTTTGTGTGTCTGCTAGAAGTACCTTAGAATTTTGATGATCGGTGAGTGTGTCAGTGACAAAATTAAAGAACTTCGACTGGCGATAGTTCGTAAACTATAAGGTATAAATAGTAGGTAATTTAGGAATATAGCTAGTATAGCATGTCCTCTTGGTCACTGAAAATTCAGGCTTCTAGCTTTATCCACAACGAAGTTACAGGGGGGTCGAAAGTGCCGTGAGTGGCTTCGAGAAAAGGATGGTACGGCTGTGCTTTCTGCTCGACTTGGCGGGGGCACTGCCATGCCCCCAGATAAATAACGTTAGCACATAAATCTTGGATATATAACACTGGGTAAGAAAAACAAAGAAATACAGAGAGAGCGCCAAAGCCGATTGGTGTGGGAAAGTTTTAAAAGATTATCACATATATTAAAAAACAAAAATACAAACAGCAATGGAGAAATCACTGTTGGGAATTACATTGAAAGATAGGAAGCGGAATGAATGAATATGACAAAGAACAAAAACCAATGATACGGTGACACAGCTAAAATGGAAATACGCAGGGCACGTTACCAGATCCAAAGAAAATAAATGAAACGCCAAAATGGTGCATGGTCGGGTAGAGGAAGACCACGAAGATGGTACAATGACATTAAGAAGACTGCAGGACTACCGTAGGTAAGGAAAGCCGAAGATAGAGATCGATGGAGACAATTAAGAGAGAGACACAATAATGGGTTCAAAAAGGCTAAGGGAGAGAGAGAGAGAGAGAGAGAGAGAGAGAGAGAGAGAGAGAGAGAGAGAGATTGGACTGTTAAAACAATGAGTACACAAGTTTGAGAAAACTGGTTCGACTGTGAGTAAACCTCGGCAAGACGACCAAAGATATTAGGTAGCAATGCTAACCATTAGTGCAGAAGAGGACGTGATGATATTGTGCTTATATCTAACAACAAAGAAGAATTGGAAGAAATGCTGACCGAACCTAATAACAAGTCCAGAGAGATTCTTCTGAAGATAAACATCGCCAAAACCATGTTCATGGTAAAAGACGACTGTGATAAAGGAGCAGTACTGAACACTGAAAACGCAAAAATCACAAGAACGGCTTGATACAAATATCATGGGCGTGGTCGGCGTTTGGCAGATTGCGGAACATCTTCCTTTCGAATCTACCAAATGCATTAAAAGCGCACACATTTAATCAATGCGTGTTGCCAGAATTGGCATATGGAATGGTAACGTGAGACTCTGGGAGGAATTAAGCGAGCTATATCCATCGAAGACTTTCCATGGAAATACTTGTAGAATAAACTCAAATCGGAGCAGAGTCCCAAACATGGGATCAGCATTCCATAGCTGGTCTAATTTGAGCTTTGTACAGAATTAACAGTTGTGGAGTGTAAAGCTTTCTGGTTCGAAATAATATTTCCAGCTTTCGAAAAGCTCTCTTTGTTATGCTTGCAACATGTTCATGCGAGGACATATTTGCTCTCAAATTAACGCCCAACAAATTGAGTGACGATGATAGAGGAATGGAGTGCCCCGACATAACTAGTAGGGTTCAGCAACGTTAACTTTTTTAGAAAAAACTGCCGCCTGGGTTTTTGTAGCGTTAAATTCCACTTGATTACTGTCATCTCAAGATATAATTTTTTCCAGGTCTTTGTTAAGTTGAACGACTTCCTGCTGTCTGCGGATATTCGTCTGAGATAAGCGTACTGCCATCTGCAAAGCTGTAGGTTGGATTCCTGCTCTTTTCCAGCAGATCGTTTATGTAAATGAGAAAGGGAGTACGAGACAGTATAGAGAATCAACGCCCTGGGGCACGCCGACGTTGATAGTGAAGGCGTTAGAAAGAAATCCGTCGTCTGCCACTAGTGAAGAACGCTCTCTGAGGAAACATGAGAGCTATGACACTGTACATATAATATTTATAATTTCCGTTTTGTTAAACCTGGTTTATAGAATAAGATACACATTATTATCTTGCGATTTACTATTAAATACTACAAAGTGTGCTTGTTAGTCAATGGAATTTTAAGTAAGTTATGTATAAGACCCCACGCCTTATTATTTATACATTCCAGATACTTAAGAAACCCATCAACTAAAGCATTAGCTATTATAAATCACCCTCAAAAGGGTCCTATGAAATGGAATTAGCAAGAAAGTGGTAAATGAATAGTCTGGTTAAAACTGTCTAGTTTAATTCTGCTGATTTTCGAAATGGGTAAATAAATCTTAATTTATTTGGCTCGTCTTTTAGTGGGATTGTTTTTTTCTTATATTAAACGGTGTTGTAATTGGGTCAGAGAGCAAAATTTTCAAAAAATAAAAGTATCGAGGGCAAAATTAACTATAACTGAAAATTTGGAAAGACTTATTTTTCGAAAAATAAGATTTTCAAGAGCAAAATCTCGTAGAAATACAATTTTCAAAAACTTATTTTTCGAAAGTAAAACTTTATAGTGGACTTATCAAATAACTAAATTTTTGAAAAAATATCTCTCTTTTTTCTTCACTTAAGTTTAAAACAAATTAATAAATTAATTTAGTCACAGTAGTGGAATTTGTGCGTTTATCCCAGTGTAAGGCTGATTCAAAACGACCCTTACCTTCTGGCTTACCTGTTATATTCCTACGTCCCAGCTGAGACAATCAGATCACATTGCTAACGTTAAACTGCATGATGTGGACTCTGGAACTTATCTAGTCCTCTTTTCCAACCACCACCTTGTTAACGACTCCTTCAAAACCTCTGACTCGATTCCCAAAAATGTAAGGTTTATGCATTAAAACAGTGTCATTCTTGCAAGTTAGCGTGCACCAGTTCGGCAGTGACATCCCCACTATGTTGGAAATGAATATGACTTATGTGCATACTCCTTATGTTGAGATTCTCCTGGAACTGAGAGGGGGGTAACGGTTCTAGGTCTTTCTGGAACCGCAAGTTGACATCCCTGAAGCGTTCTATTGTACAGGGTGAGTCAACGATAGAGTAAAGTTCATCCTCATTTGTTGAGGGAATGACAAAAAAATGTTAAATACAATAGCTTTAGGGAATGTTAAGGTGCACAGTTTAAAATTATTTTTGAGTATACAGAGTATTCAAAAAAGTATGGCCGATATAACATATGTTTTTTTAAATGGAACATCCTATTTTCTAATTTATTTTTAAGTTGTGCGTAAAATTTTATAACTTTTTTATAAATAATATTATATGCCTAAATCTAGTCGTTTTTCTAATATTTCGTTTTTTTTTTTTTAAAAATACTAGTTTTCAGTTTTATAAAAAATTGCCAGTAGCGCCATTGTTTCTGAAGGTGCAATACTCATAATTGGTACGAGCGTTCTATAGAAATGAAAAAAAGATATATGTAAAGAAATTTGAGTTAGTTACTACAGGGTATTCAAAATAAATTTATGCATTTCGCCTATTTTAAATGAAAAAATCTCAATTTTTTTAGGTGACACACCCTGTATATAAATTTTTTTTCAGATAGATTTTTTAAAAGGAAATAAGTCTAAATTGACTAACTTAGACCAATCAGCCTATTATTCGTAATGTACAGGGTGAGTCAACGACAGAGTAAAGTCCATTATCTCATTTGTTTTGGGGATGACGAAAAAATGTTAAATACAATAGTTTTAGGGAATGTTAAGGTGCACAGTTTAAAATTATTTTTGAGTAAACAGGGTACTTTAAAAAAGTATGGCCGACATAACATATGTTTTTTTTTAAATAGAACATCCTATTTTCTAATTTATTTTTAAATTTTGTGTAAAATTTTATAACTTTTTTGTTAATAATGTTATATACCTAAATCTAGCAGTTTTTCTAATATTTCATTTTTTTTTTTAAATACTAGTTTTCAGTTGTGTAAAAAATTGTCAGTAGCGCCATTGTTTCTGAAGGTGGACTACTCATAATTGGTACGAGCGTTCTATATAGATGAAAAAAAAGATATATATGTAAACAAACTTCAGTAAGATGCTACAGGATGTCCAAAACAAATTTATGCATTTCGACTATTTTAAATTGAAAAATCTCAAAATTTTTAAATGGCACACCCTGTATATTATTATTTTTTCTGATAGATTTTACAAAACCTTCCAACTTTTATTAAGTATATCATATACCTATTTCTAATAGTTTTCGATTTATTTTGAATTTTTCAATATTTACTTTTGTTTTTAATACACTTACGCTATAACATCATAGTTGCCAAGACAAAACAAAAATGTAGGCATTGTCAAATTTTGACGTGTCTATTAAGTAAGTAAAAATAGTTTAATTTATTGTAGTAAGTGACATATAAAGGTAATAGTTATGGATTTTCCTAAAAATGAATTAATTGATATGGTTTATATACTGGCCGAGGCGGGAAAAAATTGTCTTTTGGCATTAAGGCTTTACGGAGCAAAATACCCTAATAGACGTACACCATCTGGAAAATCTTTTCAGTGCTTAGTGGAACGGTTTGATGGTAGTGCTAGCGTTGAGTATACAAAACGGAAAGTAGTAAACCAGAATGCTACCAATGAGGAAAAAGAAATGGAGATTTAACTTCATGTAGAAGATAATCCCCAGGTCAGCAAGCATCGACTAGCTGACTTATCTGACACATCCTAATCTACGGCTAATCGCACCACGAGAAAATATAAGTATCATCCCTTTCATATGGAACTACACCAAGAACTTCAAGACCGTGATTTTGAACGACGAGTAAACTTTTGTACCACCATGAATGGAATATAGAGGCCGATCCAAATTTTTTATCCAAAATAATGTTTTCTGATAAAGCTACTTTTCGCAGTAATGGAGCAGTTAACAGCCATAATATGCATTATTATTTAACAGTCAATCCCTTTTGGGTCCAATAAGTTCAAAACCAAAACCATTGGTCGCTAAATATGTGGTGTGGAATATTAAATTTTCGAATTATTGGTCCATATTTTTTCCGCGAACCGCTTAACGGGCTTATATATATAAATTTTTTGCAAAACGAATTACCCCAGCTTCTTGATGAAGTTGATAATTTTGAAAGGGAACAAATGTAGATCGGTAGGGACGGATTCATTCAGTGCCCCCCTCGATCATGTGACTTAACACCTTTAGACTTCTTTTGTGGGGCTACATTAAAAATCGTGTTTATGTGAATCCTCCGACAACATCAGTAGATATGGAAAATGGGATACGGGATGACGCCCTTTATGCTAAGAAAAGTGAAGGAAAATATAGTAAAACGACTAAACATGTGTATTTAAGCAGACAGGCATATTTTTGAACTTTTTATTACGTCTTAATAATTAACCATTAGATAAGTTAAACGATATTAAAATTATTATTAACTATTTGTTGATGTTTTCATAATAGCGTAAGTGTATTAAAAACAATGCTAAAAATTGAAAAATTTAAAATAAATCGAAAACTATTAGTATATAACATACTTAATAGTTGGAGGGTTTTGTAAAATCTATCAGAAAAAAATAATAATATACAGGGTGTGCTATTTAAAAAATTTGAGATTTTTCAATTTAAAATAGTCAAAATGTATAAATTTATTTTGAACACCCTGTAGCATCTAACTCGAATTTCTTTACATATATCTTTTTTTTCATCTCTGTAGAGCGCTCGTACCAATTATTAGTATTCCACGTCCAGAAACAATGGCGCTACTGACAATTTTTTGCAAAACTAGTATTTAAAAAAAAAAAAAATTGAAATATTAGAAAAACTACTAGGTTTAGGTATGTAACATTATTAATAAAAAAAGTTATAAAATTTTACGCAATATAAATTAGAAAATATGATGTTCCATATAAAAAAACATATGTTTTATCGGCCACACTTATTTGAAGTACTCTGTATACTCAAAAATAATTTTAAACTGTGCACCTTTATATTCCCTAAAACTATTGTATTTGACATTTTTTCGTCATTCCCAAAACAAATGAGATAATGAACCTTATTCTATCGTTGACTCACCCTTTACAAAGCACAAATTCAACTAACGATGGAATACTGCTTCCATGTTTGGGGTTCTGCTCCCAAACATACACTACACTTGCTGGATTCTATGCAAGAAGAGAGCTGTTCGCCTGATTGGAGACCCGGAATTCAGAAGAAACCTTAATTCCTTGGAACATCGAAGAACGGTTGGTGACTTGAGTCTAATCTACAATTTTTCTCATGGAGAGTGTTCGATGGATGTAGCCCGCCTAATTCCACCCAGGAAGCAAAACATGAGGCGTTAATACAGCAATCCGTATGAGGTCACTTATCGCACAACCCTTTTCAAGCAGTCTTTTGTATGGGAAACCTCATCCCTTTGGAATAATTTGCCTAGGACTGTGTTTCCCATCGAGTACAATTTAGAGAGAATCATAATCAACGGGAGTCGCTCTCTCCTCACACACGTCCCTCCTATAGCGCTTTAGGGATTTCTCTGCAGCACGTGCAACAAGTCCATAAAAAAAATAATAATTTCTGGATTAAAAATATTTATTATTTTGAATATCTCATCGATTATACTCTACTATTTGTAACTTCTACTTAATATTGTATAGATATTTTTTATTAAACATTGTATACTTTTGAAGATTTTTAACGCCTGTAAAAATAACAATTTTTACACTTTGATTGATTACAGGAACCGTGCAGCTCTGAGCAAAAATTTTTGCATATTTCTGCCATATATAGTTTCTACCGCTTTATCAAAAAACATCAACGTCTAGTTCAGCCGGAAATAAACATTTCAGACTTATAGTTGACCCGGAAGTAAACCAAAGAGCGAATTTCTCTCTATGTTTTTCGTTTTTTGAATAAATATCCCTTTTCTGTCGTTTAAAAAAAATGTTTGTTTATGTAATTTGTTTGAAGGAAAAAAATAATACATAAAAATGATTTACTTTTTCAACAGAACAATAAATGGAAAGAAACAATATATATATATATATATATATATATATATATATATATATATATATATATATATATATATATATATATATATATATATATATATATATCAGGGTTCCCTAACTGTCCGTCGAGACGCCCTGGGGTATCGTGAGGCTATCCTAGGGAAGTCGCGAGACGATACGCGCAGCTCGCCTGCACGTGACGTAATGAGCTAGTGCGCGGCGCGCTTCTCATTAGCGACTCAGTAAGCTCATAGAGATATTAGAATATAGGAGAGAAAGTTTATAGCCTGCTGTAAGCAAAAGTGTATAGTCGTTAAAAAAAGAAAAGGAAATAATATGACACAATTCTATATCTCTTACTCTGCGCTGGAGCGCTGAATTTCGACGCCGAGTAAGAGTGACAGAATGACTCTTACATTATTTATTTCTCTTTCTATGAGCACTACGCTTTTCGCAAGAACTTACCTCCTATTCTAATATCGCTATAAATAAGCCCGCCCCTCCATTTCCTCGCACATTTAGTTCGTTCATCGTTCTGTCTATTATTCCAGCGCTTTATTTATGCGTCGATTACAAGCGTTGATGAATGCAGTGCTTTGATTTTAAGTGTGTTGTATTTAATTTACTCGCGCGTATTTATTACTTAAAACGGATAACTTTATTCAAATAAATAGAAAACGTATTGAAGACGCAGGAGAGAGTAGAAAAGCAACTAGAAAAACGAAAAAAGTACAGAAACAAACCAATATTTAGATTTTGGATTTACATACGTTAGCAAAGGAAATATGGAACTTCTCCAATGTGTTGTTTATCATAAGGTGCTGGCAGCTGAAAGTATGCTTCCTAATAAATTGAAACGTCATTTAGAAACAACTCACAGTAATTTACAAGGAAAGTTGCGAGATTTTTTTGCAAGAAAATTGCGAGAACTGAAAGATCAGCCAACATCCTTGTTTTCCAGAGCATCTATTCCTTCCAAAGCACTGCTCGCCTCTTACTAGGTCGCTCACCGTTTCGCCAAATATAAGAAACCACATATTCCTTTTTCTAACAATAGCCAAATATAAGAAATCACATATTCCTTTTTTTAACAATACGATTAGTCGTCGCATTCATGACATAGCTGAAGACATTAATGAGCAAATTATGGAAAATCTTTCCGGTTTATTGGCCATTCAACTGGATGAAGCGACAGACAGTAATAAGGACGCTCAATTAATATGTTACGTGCGGTACATGGAAGAAACAAATGTACGTGAGGATTTGTTATTTTGCAAAATAATGACTGATACCGGTAAGGGTAGTGATTTGTTAGAGATCACAGATTCTTACATGGTGTGTGTACGGATGGAGCTCGCGCGATGTCAGGGCAGTATGGAGGACTTCAAGCTCTTATTAAAACCAAGGCTCCAAATGTAAAATGGACATATTGCGTCACACATACGGAGGCACTCGCTGCAAAAAAATTTCATATTTAAAATTATCAAAATGGTGAATTTCATAAAAACAAGACCTGTGAAGGCAAGATTTTTTTATAACCTTTGTGAAGATTTGGGTGCCGAGCGTACATCCTTACTTTATTACTGTCGTTGGTTGTCGAGAGATAACGTACTCTCACGTGTACATGAATTAAAAAATTAGTTGTACACAAAAGTTTAAAAATACTGACTTCTTAATAAAATGGCAGCGTTTCAAAAGAAGTTGCTGTTGTGGAAAAGAAAAATAGAAGAGGAGCAAGGAAATACTGACTGTTTTCCTGTTTTGAAAGCTTTTCTGAAAGAAAAATCAAGGTTGCAATTGATATTTATCTAACACTTATCAACATTAAGCACCCATTTTAATAAATATTTTCCAGAGAATCTGAATCAATGTTTTCTAATAAATAATAATTACGACTCTATATTCTTTGGAGTTTTTGAATAATAAAGTAATTTTATTGTCTGCTAGAGCTCCACACAGGTATCTTCCTTTAGAAGAGCGTCGCATAAAAATTGTAACCTGTAAAGGGAGTCGCAATAAAAAAAAGATTGGGAACCGCTGATATATATATATATATATATATATATATATATATATATATATATATATATATATATATATATATATATATATATATATATATATATTTTTGAAAATTCTAGGAGTATATAACCCCTTAATTTTTATCCATTATCTTTTCTTTCGTCATACAAATATATGCTCCCACTGCAGATAAACAAGATGAAGATGTCGTGCAATTTTACCAGAAAATAACACAAGTTCTAAAAACAATACCAAAACGAGACTTGACAGTCATAATGACAGACTTCAACGCCAGGAATTTCCGTAGGACCATATGGTCTAGGTGAAAGAAACAACAGAGGCGAACGACTAAACATTTTCAGAGGAGAAGTAGGTTATCTTATCATTAACAGCTTCTTTAACCTACCACCACGACGATTATGCACGTGGAAGTCTCCACTAAACCTACCAGACCATATCACCAGAAATCAAATAAACTATATTCTAGTGAACAGATACAACACTATTTCTAAGACGTTTAGTCTTAGAAATAGTGTTGTATCTGTCAAAACATATCCCAGTGATGACATAAACTCGGATCACAATGCCCTTGTGGAGGTTCTAAGAATTATCTTGATAAAGTGAACAAGTTAAAAACAGAAAAAATATACGATATGCACCAACTTAAAAACGAAAATGTAACAAACATAATTAAAAAATATCTTAATAAAGAAATCCGAGACAAAGAGCTAAACGAAAACATAGAATCTGAAATAGAGAGTTAAATGAAATAAGAAGGGGGCTAAAGAATAAATATCTAACTATGGAACAAACACACAAACAAACAAAGGGCGAAATGGATGACAGATGACTTTCTAAGACTAATGGAGGAAAGACGGTTGCAAAAAAAAAACAGAGGTAACAAAAGAGAATAAGGCAGACTATACACAAATACAGAAAGAAATTTGAATAACTAAAGATAGGTGGAATGGTGAAAGATGTAAAGAGATAGAGGAGTTGCAGGGGAAGTGTGATAGCTCTAATATCTATTGAAAAATCAAAGACTGAACTGGTGAACGGAGAACAAAATTAAATGGACGTTTAATAGATCATCAAGGAAACATTGTTATCGATAAGGAAGAGAAACTGAAGATATGGCAAGACTATATTACAGAGTTATTTTCTGACGCAAGACCAGATCAGCCATAATCTTCAATAGAGTTATTTGGGCCCTGTATTATCACCGATAAAGTACGCCTTGCAATAAATCAACTAAAAAACGGAAAAGCGACTGGTCCCGATGAATTCCATAGGGAGTTTCTTAAGCTCTTGGATGAGGATGAGATTAAGTGGCTTACGGTGATCTACAATAAAATCTATGATTTAGGCAGAATACCAGAAAACTGGTTAAAGCCTGGTCTGAGTTTATAACGGTCCCAAAAAATGCAGGCGCTGAAAAATGCTGAGAATATCGAACAATTAGCCTCATAAGCAATCTTTTAAAAAGAATATACAAGATGTGTGAAGAAAACATGTCAGCTACACAATTCGGTTTTCGTGATGCCATAGGAACCAGAGAGGTCTTATTTTCTATGCAGGTTTTGATTCGGCGATGTAGAGACGTCAATTATGACGTATATTTGTGACTGATCGACTATCAGAAAGCCTTTGATAGAGTCCAATATCACAAAAAGATCGGAATTCTGAAAGACCTTGGGCTAGATGGAAAGGATCTGCGGATTATTGGCAACCTTTACTGGAACCAGATGGCGTTTACTAAAGCAGAAGGGGGGCGCTCAGAAGCAATATCGATTGAGTGTGGAGTAAGGCACGGTTGTGTCTTGCCTCCACTATTTTTTAATGTATTCTCTGAACAAATCTTCAGAGAGGCACTGGAAGAGGTTAATGAAAGAATACTGCTTAATGGGGAACGAATAAATAATATTCGTTATGTTGACGATACGGCTGTTATGGCTGATAACATAAGATGATAACATCTTATGACAAAAAAAAAACGAAGTCAGTAATTGATACGGCTTCGAACTTAATATCAGCAAAACAAAGTACATAGTAATCAGCAAGTCTTCGGTGCTTGCTACCTTGTTGATGGTTAACAATCAACAAATATAAAGAACTCCACAATATTTATATCTAGGTACCATGATAAACGAACAGTGGGATCATTCGCAGGAAATTCGTTGGCGTATCGAAAAAGATAGAACATTCGAAGCCAATAAGCACTTTAAGAAGAAAAAGATTTTTTCTTTTAGATAAATTAAACATTTTTTAAAAAACAACGGAAAAGGGATATTTATTCAAAAAACAAAAAACGGAGGATAAGAATTATCCTTTTTGTATTGATATCGGCGAGGATGTCGTAATATCCGTCAACGTTGTCTAAGTTTCGAAACATACATCTGTATTTCACGGTACCTTTTAGACAACGCTGTAGCGCTGCCGCGGGCGTTATTACATTTCTACAACAACTACTACCTATGTATGTAGCCAAGCCAAATATACTTAAATAAATGAATAAATAGGTACATTGACACACCGGGATTGGAACCCGGTGATATCGTATGTTCCTACTACTACTTCCTAAATTTTGACATTTTTAAAATTATGCAAAATCCCTTTTACCAGCCCTTTCGTTATTCTTATTCCAACAATGTTGCCAAATGTACATCTTTCGTTCTAATAACATCATAAAACGTGCTTTTATCACAACCGGACTTTCAAATAACTATGCCAACCATGTTTTCTTATAGAAACTGATGTAAATTTATCTCATAAAAAAGTTTGTTTTTTACACTTTGCCAGCAGCAGTATTCATTTTAATTAAAAAGGCGGCGTACACGTTTCGAGTGGAGCTGACATTTTGAAATGAACAAATTAGGTTATGTTTACCATTTTTTTTCAAACGGTTGACTGAATCCGTCGCCAAGGTTGCTTCAGAAAGTTTCATTTAAAAATATTTAGTGGTTTTCCCATTATTGCTGTTTGTCTCAGTAATTATTGAACGTAGCTCATACGACCCGCCACTGGTTTTCGCGTGCTCAGTAGTTAAATTCATAAACAACTGTAGCATCATTTGCTGCTATACAAGCCCATCATTCTAAACAACGATGAGTAAAAAGGGGAATGAATTGGGAGATTATGAGAATGAAAAACGGGGAAAAATTATTTGTTTTTTAATGTTTATGTTTGCTTTTATGCTTCCTGTTTTGTTAATTATCATATTTATTTGTTTGTTATTCGAATTCTGTTTTGCCTTTTCGATCTTATTTGGAGATGATTCTGAGAATGGTTATTTAAGAGCATATTACCTAACAATATAAGAACTAAAATTGAAAGGACTATGCTAAATAACAGTAATAATAATAATCTGTAATTCCGTATTAAATTAAATAAAATCACTTTAAAGTTGTGTATCAAGATTACTGGAAACATAGGAATCATTTCACTCAAATCCTTTAAGTTCGTAGACGATACAGCTGCAAAGTTTTTAAGCATTTTGGGCGTATTCCACTTAATTAAGATTGCGTTCGCCAATGCTAAAACTATCGGCAACGTATAAGATATCACGAAGAACATCGCGCGGTCTAAATTGGAAAATTTTCTCCCTCGCCAATTGAATTTCGTTAGTGAATAATTACTTTTAATACTAAACTTCAAAGAGCTTTGTCCCTTCAGCATCAGTTGCTTTTTTGAAGATAAAATTCATTTAATTTATTATAAAATAAAATAGCAAACTGATCATTTTAAGCATGGCATTGTTGAAATAGTTTAGATTATTATCTAAATTCGATTTAATTATTTTTGATGTACCTGTTTACTACAACCATTTGAGTACCTGCTGAAAAAATATATCTTCAGGATTTGCTTATTAGAGATATTGAAGCGTCATTTATCTCTATTTCTCATCAGCTATCCTTGATACATGACGATGTTTTTTTATATTATCTAGCTAGCCATAAAAGTGACTTCATACAAAAAATTGCTTGGATATCAAATTATCGCTGTCGTAGTTTTAAGCACTTTAATGAAATGTTATACCTATTCATTGCGGTTTGAAGTTCTTACGATTTTTTTTTCTTCGGAAAAATTGAAAGTGCAGTATTAAATCCTGTCACTAAGGGAGGAGGAAAACAGACCCAAAGTTATTCATGAAAGAATATTGAAGGTGTACGGCAAATATGGCCACTCTTATTTTCAAGTAATTGCTTCTATGCTTCCTATTTTGTTAATTATCATATTAATTTGTTTATTTTTCGAATTCTGTTTTCTCCTTTCAGTCTTATGTGGAGATGATTTTGAGAATGATGATTTAAAAGCATATTACCTAACAATATAACAAAACAAAATTGAAAGGACCATGCTAATTAATAAGAATAATCTGTAATTCCGTATTAGATTAAATAAAATTATTTTAAAATTGTTTATCAAAATTCGGAGCAATCTTTTAGTATTATGTCTATAGCAGCAACAGTATCCAACTGATGTATGATTTCGGTCTCTGAGGAAGGTTCCTCACATAAGCCGAAAACATGAAGTTCTTCCGACGCCGTTGTGTTATGTCCGACTTTATTTGGTGGTTGTTTTAGATATATTTTTTCTGTGTTGAGTGACGGTTGTTGTTTTATGTGTGCAATTTCTGCTTTAGGTTAAGCATGAATCTTTATTGGGTCTTTATATCTAGCAAGTGGAAGTTTATACTGGGACTCCATGTCCGTTAGTTGCTCCATGATATGTGTTAGTGAGACCTGAGTTCCAGAATTGCTATAAGGTTTATGGTGTCCATCATGCTCAGCAAGACCCGCCCTCGGCCCCAAAGGAAGGCGACCACGAGAATGATAAGGAGTTGGGGGCCAATACAACAAGTATCGCAAGTCCGGGTAGTCTCATTTGATCTTTTCCGCATTATAGTTTGTTGGCTTGATTTGTGTGATTTTTGTAAACTCCGCAATTGTGCAAGAGCAAAGGTTTGGCTTTCCGTGTTTCAGGTTTTTGATCATACTTCCGTCGACGTATCCGTTTTAACATGGATCCTTTTTCCATATATTCAATATTAAAAACGGTCGTAATCAACTTTCCAGAATCGTTGTCTTAATCGGTAATATGTTCCTGAGAAATTTCTTCTCTCCCCAGTTTTTGCTGCTTTCTGCTGTAAAGAGTTTGAGGATCCATCTTGCAGAACCGTTTTTCATCCCTAAATCTTAGTGCACACCCCTGAAAACTTTAGTTTTAGATACTCCGGCATCTTTAGCGAGGATTTGGGTCTTCATTCGTTGATCTAACAGCAGCCTGAAGGTTTGTTCAGCTCTTACGCCTGATGGTTTGCTCAGCTCTTACCTCAACCCATCTTCCTGATATGGAGTCTTCCGGAATTAAAACTTGTTTCCATTGAAACTCGTAAAACCAAAACTTTATTGGAAAATAAGTTGCCATTGCCGTAACCCTGGAATATTCCTTCATGAATAACTTGTGGTCCATTTCTCACTTTAATGAGAAACTGTGCGATACACATCAACAATAATTGGAGAACTACGCAATTTTTTTTCGTGTCGCGTCAATTTCATGGTTACATAAATAACTTAAAAGAACACCCTCATACATACTGTTAAACCAGATTTTAATATTTTCTGAGTTTTTTTCTGCATACTCTTTCACGTCTTCACAACATTTCCTTGTATATAACATAAGTTTAAAACTTTTTCTCCACACCCTAAGTGTTCTAGCAGTAAATCACATGGTATAAAAAGTATAAGAAAACCCCCAGAATACACTTACTCTCATCGAAATTCACGTAAATGTGATTAATTATTAAATAAATCCGTGATCAGGAACGATGGTAAACAATCCAAAACTATTCATACACTATGATATGATCGAATGCTTTGTCCTGGGTTCGATTTTATTTCTTATATAGACTACTGATCCTGTTAATGCTGCCTCTCATTCCAACTTGACCTTATTTGCAGAAGATATCACACTTGCCTCCATATAAAAGCTGGATAACTTACAGACTACTCTCAGCCAAGCCCAAGAGTAGTTTATCCTTTTCTTTTTTAAACAAATATTTCATTTATTAAGTAGGAACCACTATTTGCCCCTTATGTATATCTTAATTTTTGAGAATATATTGAGTGGATATCAATACTGAGAGAGAACAAAAATAAGATATAAGCTAGCCCGTTTTGTTTTGAGTGAAATGGAGATCGAGGTAATTTTTGTACGCCATTTGAAAAAGTCTCTACAGTTGTTTAAAGCCTAGTTGTACTGTTTGGGGCACCATTCATTTTAGAATAAAAGAATCCTAAGTTCAGCTCAAAAAATGAAAAAATACTGAAGATTATTTAATTGTTGTTAGAAAATTGAATAAGGTGCAACTTATACGTCCTGTAAGATAAAACGGGAGGTAAGTGAAACACTACGGTAATGCAAAGAAAAGTACATTAACAAAATAAAAAATTCTTACATGTATTACACCTTTAAGATTAAGTAGACTAAATAAATAACCTTTTATGTTATGAGAGTGCACTAATTCACGAATAGTCTTTAACATAGAATGATGAAGGGAGTATAGGTTCTCGTATCACTTAGTTTTGAGAATGAAAAATTGGCTTTAAAAAGGCACGATATAGAAAGATTGTTCTAGATTCACTTCCTGTGAAACAGACTTCGGGATCACACGTGTTACGTTGTCGTTGGGAACGCATGTTGTAGAAAGGAAGTAAGATATTTAAACTGGTGTAATAATGACTTACTGCTTGGCTTCTCCTCGTGGCTTTTCTATCAACTGCTTAGCCTCTCCTGGTGAGTTTCCCATCAAAATATTGCCTCACACACTACCTCCTTATTTTCATTTGGGTAACTAATCAACACTTGACTCAAAATGTTTTAGGATGGGTAGAATATTTCAGGAACGGCTCGATGATAAAAAAGACACACTGTATCATGGACGGCAAAAAGGATGCCTTCACTACTTGAAGGACGGAAAAAGCCACTACTGCTTGCTGGACCGGAAAAAAGCGCCTAAAATTGCAAATCGCTGTTTATATATCATCGTTCTCCTTCCTTCGAAGTGAAGTCTTCAAAATGCACTAGTTCACTTCAGGAATGCAAAATGAGATGGGAGTGTTAAACTCGCGACTTGATAGACAAAGGCCGATGATGCTCATCTTAATCATAATCCGAACACATTCAATGTAAATGAAATAAGTTAAATCGATCATACGCACCTACTACTGGTTGAGTAACACTGCTTAACCAAATATTAAAAACAGTAATAAGATTTAAATTCACTGCTTAACTTAAATTAACAATTATTACATAAATTAAAGAAAGAAACATGATTTTGTAACATGAGCTTAAAATCTAGGAAAAAATGAATGTTACAACCCAAAACACCCTTTTTCTAAACGACAAGAAAACGGTAAATATATTATTTTCCCAGCGAGCTGTTGAAGACATTGATAACGTTGATTGTGCTAAATTCCTCAGGATATACCTGGACCCGAAGTTGAACTGTATCTCACAGGTGGAGTATCTGGCGTCAAGAATCTCCCAAAAATATATTTGTTTCAGATTAAGGCTTGTTGACACACCCGGTTATCATTACAGCCTACTATGCATTAATCGCTTCTCATTTGTCATATGGACTGATAAATAAAAATAATATCTTTAATGTATATCTATAAACGTCTATTATTTGTATATGACAACAATAATCATTTAAACTTTTCTCAAGCCACAACAGTCCATGACCATAATACAGGACAAAAAAGTTACAATAAAACTGAATCTTTTAGACATTTCTGTCATGCAGCCGGTCTGTGATTTTACGTTGTTATATTGGATTTTTCTATTAATATGTAAATTATGATATTTATTTTTGTCATATTAAGTTAAGACTGTGATATTTATGTATTGTATTTTTTAATTATTTAATATTTTTATTGTAGTTTTATTTATGGAGATGGAACACACTTTAAAAATATGGCCTGCCAGTTTCGGGACATACTCTATACTATAAAATTCTTTTTAGGTACGGTTTCACCTTCGCCCACCAAGTAGGCATGGCAGTTTCATTAGAAATTTCATAAACTATGTAATTTATTTCTCAAGTAACTTGTTACGGTAATATTTTAAAATCGTCACCTCCTCATTTGACAGTTAATGATGTGACACAGTTGCGACATGGTTGTTTTATATTCCTCTCCAAACAAACACTGATTTTATTATACTCGGTAGCCCCTTTTTCGCAATCTGACCCCTGAGAAATCCCCAACAATCTCCCTCGTCATAAAAAGGCCGTCGTAAATACGCATTTTATTTTGAAAATGGGATAAATCTCTTGTATTTCTTTAGTTTTACATTTTATTATTGACTTGTTTAAGGGAGTATTATCTTACACTGTGTCTCATAAATAAGTTTCATTTATTGCGTTAACGCAACGAGAGGAAAGGGCTAGGTCAGGTTTCTTATAGTCCAAAGTACGGTGAGTCTAATGGTTCGAGAAAGAAGCATATACACACTCTTAAAGGGGGGCAATTAAAAAAATTCTCTAATGAGGATCCTTATTTGGTGGAATATAACACGTAGGCTGAAAAGTTTTTGACCTGACACATAGATGTCACCTTTTTCAAAAAATCCATACGATTTTTAGGAAGTACCAACCTTCAAACGATACTTGTCAAAATTTCATCATATTTTGAAGATTAGTTTACAAGTTACAGTGGTTTTAGTGACGCTACTTTTGATATTTTCAAAACAATGGAAAAAATCCAATTTCGTGTGTTGATACACTATTTTTTGATGGGAAAAAATACCCTTCAAGCAAAGGAATCGCTTGATAAGTGTTACCGGGACTCTATCCCTAAAACAACACTCTTCATTTACTGGTATGCTGAATTTAAACACGGTCGTAGAGATACAAATAATGCCGAATGCTCTGGACACCCAAAAAAGGTGGTTACACCGAAAAACATCCAAAAAAATCCACAAAATTGTTTTGGATGACCGGAAAGTGAAATTGCGTGAGATAGCTGACACCCTAAAGATATCAAAAGAACGTGTTGGTCATATTTTGCATGACCATTTGGACATGAGAAAGCTCTGTTCGAAATGTATACCGCGTTTGCTCACAATAGACTAAAAACAACAACGTGTTGATGATTCTGGGCGCTGTTTGGACCGTTTAAGCGCAATAAAAAGGATTTTTTCATGCGACATGAGACAATGGATGAAACATGGATCCACCACTTCAAGCCGGAATAAAATCTGCAGTCAGCTAAGTGGACAACAACCGGTGAAAGCCGTCCGAAGCGACCAAAGACATAACAATCCTAGGGAGGTTTTGGTCTCTGTATTTTGGGATGCGCATGGAATAATTTTCATCGACTCTGCTGAGAAGGGAAAACCATCAATAGCGAATATTATATAAAATTATTGGTACGTTTGAAGGCAGAAATCACAAAGAAACGGCCGAAATCAATGGTTAAGATGGCAAAATTGCATGAATTGAAGTTCGAATTGCTTCCTCATCCACCATATTCTCCAGATTTGACCCCTAACGACTATTATCTATTCGCAGACCTCAAAAAAATGCTCACGGGAGAGAGATTTGGCTACAATGAAGAAGTTATCGCAGAAACTAAGGCCTATTTTGAAGACAAAGACAAATTCTTCTACAAGAATGGTATAGAGATGTTAGAAAAGCGTTTGAAGGAGACTATATTAATGAATAAAGTCGAATTTTGCAAAAAAAATTTGTTTTAAATAGCTAGATCAAAAACTTTTCAGCCTAAGTGTTAATGCATTAGTTTTTGTCAGCTCGAAGTGCAATGCTCGTGGTTTGAAGATTTAGAATAAGTGAAAATAAAATAAAAATACCTTCAGCCAAAAGGAGACTTAAGCCAAAGTTTGATACAGAACGCCATTTGGAACTACTGCATAAATAATTTTATCTTAAGAAAGTATGAAACTATTTCTTTGAGGGCAAATCTATTTTTCATTTATATGAAGCAAACACTCAACCAACAGAAATTTAATACTCTAATGGGTTTCAATTAGTTTCCTGAACGAACAACGTATTCGAGAAGTTCAGTGGCGCCTTGGAACACTCTTTCAGAACCCCACGCCAGCTCAAACTCTGGATAGAACACAAACCACTTTACTACAACCAAAAAAAAACGGTATACACCGCCTGCTGCCTGCGGATATTTGCATGATGTTCAGGTTAGTTCAGGTTAGAAGAATCAAGCATATTGACATCGGCAAAGCTGTAGATTGGATTTCAGGTCGATTCCAGCTGATCGTTGATGTAAAGAAGGAACAGAGTAGGGCAAAGTATGGCACCTTGGGGAACACAGGCGCGGATAGTTAGGGTAGACGAAAGAAACTCGTTAAGGAACGCTCTGTGAGAAAACACTAAAACTATAAACAGCACCTTTCAGACCTACTATAAGAATGTAGTTTATAGCCAATAGTTCGTCATGACAAACTCGGTCGAATACCTTGGAAGCATCAAGTGCAACCATCTGAGGTTTTCCAAAATCTATAATTACGTGGTTTCGAATATGTATAACATAAGATTTCTTGGTAATCTTTGCTAATAATATTAAGTTTTTCTAGATGTTCTAAAAAATGCTAATTGATAGTCTTTTCCATAACTTTTGATATTATAGAGACCACTGTGACTGGTCAGTAATTGATTTACAAGGTCTTTTTGTCGTTTTTGGGTAGCGGTTGAACTGTAGCGCATTTCCAGCAAGGAGTAAATATTCCTTTTTCACTTTCACTTTTGGCATCACATCAGTATCCGTCTGTCTGTCCGTCTGCCACACCCGATTTTCTTCGAAACTATTTGACATAGAAAGTTAAAATTTAGCATAAACCTATGAATTGATGGCTCAATCAGAGCCGTGTAGTTTTGGACGGTAAATTTTCACTTAAGGGGTTAGTTTTGGGAGATGAAATCGGAAGTGAAAATATTTTTTTTACCAGGTTATCGAGTGAGGTGTCAAATGAAAGCTTGCCCACACCTTCCTTTGTATTATATTTAAAAATGGCCAAAAATTTCTGTACCCTCAACCTATCTCGAAAAGTACTGATACAAAAATTTTGAAAAAATTCTGGAATAGTCTAAATAAAGTGCAGATTGAGTGAAAACTTTCACGTTTGGTAAATTTTCTAGTATAAAAAAAATGTGTGCATAACAGAATGGTGAAGTTTGGACTGATGATCAACGGATAAGTACCGAAGACAACATAATTTTATTTTATTTCTTTATAATTAAACGAATATTTAGGTAGTAAATATGTGTTTTAAACTTTTACTACTAGATTCTAGATTGAGCTAGATTTATCAATTAGATTAAAGGACGAAATTTCCGACGTCATTCAACTCAAGACCCTGTTAAATGAAACCCTGAGCATTGTAGATGAAAGAGAAAACTTTAAAATAATAAACCAAAATCCTACATCACCAAAGCTTTACGGCTTGATAAAAACATAAAGAAAATTTACCAATAAGACCAGCAGTATGTAAAGCAACACTCCCTTAAAAAACCTAGGAACACATCTCAACACCATCTTTAGAGAAATAACACAATTCAATCCAAAATGCAACACAAAAATTCTATTTCCTCATAAATAAACTTAAAAATATCTCCATCCCAAATAATGCTCTTCTGGTCTCATTCGATGTAACAAATATGTTCTCATATCCCAAATAAAGATTGTTTAGAAATTATTGAAACTATGCTACAAAGTAACAACATCAATACAATAATATGTAATGAAACGTTTCGAGTTTTGTATAATCGGATATTATTTCCAGTTCAATAATCAATTTTTCAAATAAGGAGATGGTCTTGCTATGGCTTCTTCACTTAGTTCTTTGCTAGCAGAAATTTTTATGTCAGAATTGGAAAATTTTCTAAAAACTCCACACGACATCTTAGTAGGCTCCCATGGAAATGATATTAAACTAAATTCTACTTCAAATTATCTAAATAATATAGACCCCAACATAAAATTCACATTGGAAAAGGAAACAAATAATGAAATAAATTTCTTAGATGTTATAATTTCAAAGAAGGGAAACAGATTAGAATTCGATATTTTCCGTAAACCAACCTTTTGAGATGTCAACATCCCAGCTGACTCAATATACCCTAATTCCCATAAACTGGCAGCTTGTAGATCTATGATCCATAGAGCCTTTAATTCCCTCTTAGTAAAAATAATTTAAAAAAAGAACTGGACACAATCAAAAATATAGCAATAAATAACGGCTTCCAACCTGAAATAATTAACATCTCAATAAGCCGTAAACAAAAGCAAATCACTTTCAGCTTAATTTATTCCGTAAAAGAATAACAAGAAAGAAAAACATTCATACCTCTGACATATTTTGGTCCCATCTCGGATAAAATATTTCAAGTTCTCACAGCCGAAAAAAACAAGAATAGCTTTAAAATCCACTCAAAAATTATCCAATATATTTTTCAATGCCAAAGATAAAACTAATAAACAAAATAAATCAGGAGTTTATAAACTTAAGTGTCAAGAGTGCAATAGCTGTTACGTATGCCAAACGGGAATAAAATTCGCAGAACAAAATGCATCTTATAGGTTAAAAAATGAAAAGTCACACTTTGCTAACAGGCCATCCATTTCCCAATATTAATTGTTTATCAATATTCCATACGGCACCTAAAGGGTCAAAACTTAATTTCTTAAAATCTCAGAATCTATATTTACAGAGATTCAAAGAACCATAAAATAAATTTACTAAATAGTCAAATAGACTTTGGGAATTCTCTCCTTTACCAACTTTTATAGCGCATACCTATATTTTTTCATTATATAAACATAAATACCAAAAAATCTGTTTTAGTCTTGGTTAAGCGTTTAAAATTTTGTTGTACTACGAAATGACAAAAACGCATTTGTAAATCTTTACCAAAAATATATTTAGTGTCAGTTAACAAAGTAATTAAGTAATTTTATTGTCTTTCCTCTGAGCTTTCTCTTTACAAGGGACCAAACATTTTTAATAGGCGTCCGGCGAGTGTAAAGGCTACTGTAGTATCTTATCGTGGGCTCAAGCGAGCCGCTTTACGAGGTGACTTTCGCCTAGCAAAGGTTTCTTCAACGTGCTTCAGAATTTGACATCATGAACACGAAGATATTGTCGAATGGCCTCACAGGACATATTCAAACTCGATTTTCTTTAATTTTTCCGCTCCTTGATGCAGCGTCAATTTCAGGTCGCATGAAAACAAAGACACGATTCGTTTGTCGACTTTCGGAGTGACTTTGCCTACTGAATCGTCAATATTTTTCGTCTCGTTAAAATGATTTACCCACTTCTTCAAAAACGACATTTATTTTTTAATATATTTAACGGCCGTGGAATGTATCATTTTAGGTAGGATGGAAGCAAAGAAAGATTGCCTCGAACCGACGCGCAAACAAGTGACTCATTTGGACTTTATGTGATTTTAATTCGTATTATCACACTTTGGAATACGGAAAGAAAAAAGAAGGCTTTCACCTAAAAAAAAATTAATAATCACACAGTGGTATAACATAATCACGATAAGCCATTCAAAATCATAATTCGTTATTATTAAACCATGTTTAATTACAAGTTTGTCATAATTTTCTTCTCCTCTCTGTTAAAAACAACTATTTCATTAAGACTTACACAATCAAAATATATTGCCACTATTTCACGAAGAATACTAACTTTAAAGAAAACAAGAGAGCTACAAGATGTAACATCCAGGCTTCCGAAAACTAGAATTACGAAGTCGGAGTCACAAGAACGGAGCTTTTGTAAATAGTTTATGATGTCGGGACATGGATGCGAGACTTGCTGCCAGACTCTCTGGACCCGCTTAATTGCCAGATTCAATTTGGAAATGTCGGAAAGAGATGAAATGATACAATACTATAGAGGAGTGGACTTGCAATTATGTTTACATATTTGATGAGTTAAGTTGCCGTCCGAATATACTGGATAGAAGTAATAGAAGTATCCAGGTATGCGAAAATAATTGTTCAATCTTATTACATCTTACCCCCATCAATTTATCTAGACGAAAATTCAGGACCCATCTAGTAGTACCACCCAATCCATTTTTCAGCCAAACTTACAGCTACTTCTATAAATTCTATTTTTTTGATTCTGATTCTCTTTCCTATGTTAATATAATTGCAATATTTCAAAGCTACGCTGTTCTCACATATATATCTCACATTGGACTTATTCAATAAAAACTTATAATAGATTTTTAAAAAAATGATCTAACTTACTATTTCCTTCTGTTACGATAAAGCTTTTAACAGAAATTACAAAAAAATACCTTCATAAGATAGATAGTATTTGTTCAAGAGTGAAAACAATATTGTTATGAATCTAATGGAAATTGCGTGTATAAATGAAAAAAAAATACACAGGAGACTTGCCCTTATTTTTATATGATGCGTATCCCACTAGAATATAGTAAACTAATTTGCCGAAAAGTTTTGCAGTATTCCACGTACAAAAATGTAAAAACAGTTTATATTTTTCCAGTTAGTCTTGAATCGCTGTACTACATTATGAACTAATTCAAAACTTTTCTAGGTTAAGTACAAATTGTAATAAAGTTGCCAGAAAGAGAGAGAGGTGTTATTTTTATGAAAGTTGTGTAATATTCTTTAAAATAAATTATAATTTTATTCTGAAAAACTTAGTAGTAATTTTTTAAAATACAGTGATAAAATACTATTATTAGTGTTCTTTGCAATTTCCATCGAGTTCTACAATAATAATAATAATGTCGAAAACTACTCACAAAACAAATATAAGCACTTAGGAACTTCTTTCGCACCAAGTAAACCAGCCTCCACACAGCAACAGTGAAAGTAGACAAAAACTACACACCTCTGGACTTATCCCGAGCAGACCACCCAGCAGACACACGCAGTCATACCCAATTACAACAGGAAAAGATGAAAATGTGGTCAGAAAAAACACTCCACGGAAAACACAGATACCACATAGAACAAGACCACGTAATTAAAAAAACAATCATACACCTGGTTACAGGGTGGGCAGCTATTCTCTGAAACAGAAGGCTTCTTGCTTGCCATCCAGGATAAAGTCATATTAACCAAAAACTATCAAAAGCATATCATCAAACTATTACAGAACATATACAGAAACATTGAGAAGTCAGTGATTTTGAAAACTTGTAACATTGTCAGGTCATTCCTTAATACACAATGGTAATAGTGTTTGTGCTGACTTGGCTTGTGTCCGTCAGCCAAACATGGAAACACACTGACTAAATGTGAGAAGGAAGAACTTTTCTGTTTAATAATGACGAAAATAACATTTGGTATCATCAAATGGTCACACAGACATCGAAAACATTCACATCCTTATACATTCTCAATTTACCAAATACAGGAGATTACACCCCAACGCATGCAAAGAAACACTTATCATCGAAAGGAAGCCAGGAGGAAGGGAATCATAGATATAAGATCACTACACACAAAACAAATACGAGCACTTAGGAAATTCTTTCACACCAAGCAGACCAGCCTCCACACAGCAACAGTGAAAGCAGACAAAAACTACACACCTCTCGACTTATCCCGGGCAGATCACCCAGCAGACACACACAGTCACACCCAATTACAACAGGAAAAGATGAAAACGTGGTAAAAAAACACTTCAAGGAAAACACAGATACTACATAGAACAAGACCACGTAAATAAAAAACAATCATACACCTGGTTACAGGATTGGCAGCTATTCCCTGAAACAGACTTGCCATCCAGGATAAAGTTATATTAACCATAAACTATCAAAAGGATATCAGCAATGACCCAACTATTACAGAAGACAGATGCAGGAAATGCCACCAGCATAAAGAAATGCTCGAACACAACAAGCGGATGTAAAATATTCGCCGAAACGGAATACACAGCTAGACATGACTCAGTGGCAAAAGTAGTTCACCAAGCACTAGCCACGACATACAAAGTCATAGGAAACACAGATCCCTGCCACAAATACACACCAACATCCATACTTGAAAATAAAGATTACAATCTCTACTGGGACATCAATAACCATACAGATAAAACAGTTCCCGACAAAACTTTTGTGCTGAATTGGCTTAAGCCCGTCACCCTAACATGAAACCACATTAACCAAATGTGAGAAAGAAGAGCAGTTATAATAGTAATAATATTAGTATATGAGAACAGTTGCTGCTACCAATATATTGGTTCTACAAGTACTTCTCTATTCCTTTGGTGTAGTCAAGTGGACGAAACACGAAAAATCATGCACATGAATAGAAGTCTTCATCCTCGATTCTCCTTTTCTTGAATATACTTTTCACATTATCAAGGTGGACGAGAACTTATGAGCTTAGAGTGGCTGCATAATCGAATCATCGTGGGACTAGCGTGTAAGGTAGCAAAGAGTTATGATTCTCTCCTGGAATTGTTCTGCAGCCATAAAAGGAGAGGAATGGTGGCTTTTTTGTTTAGGGCTACGAAAGATGCAGCGGAAAAACTTGGTCTGGCAGTACACTTTAGCGACGTCATCGACAAAATGATGAGATTATCATCCCCAATTTAGAACCACCTAGACTTAAGACAGTCATTAAAACAGCAGAACAACAATTTTATAGACCGTACATAAAAAATCCAACATGAAGTGTTTCATAGGAACATCAATCCGCTGCAGTTGTAGAAAAAAACTAACATTTAGTTTTCTACAGTCAGTAAATCTTAAGCCAGAGACCGAGGGAGTGTTACAGGCTTGTCAGGATGGTGTGATAATATTCTATTGTATCGTAGTCGTTTTACCGAACTAGCCGACATTAAGTGTAGAGCATGCAACAGAGAATCAGAATCACTGATGCATTTACTTACAGCGTGTCCTGTTCACGATATATCATCTAACATCCATCGTCATACTCCAGAGTTGCGTGTTCTATATAACTATCTTAGACTTTCGTACGATATTGATGACGTTCCCAGACTGTCGTTTCTTCCGGGAGCGATCGAGATGGTTTTATAAAATGACAGATGCTGCATTTACTGAAATTTTGTATTTTCGACCACAAGGTGCAAGCCAACAAACCTGATATAGTACTTGTCGATACAACATGTAATTGGGTTTTCGGTACCTGCAGAAACAAATATAGAAATCAAAGAGGAGAGAAAACGTTCCAAGTAGAAAGATTTAAACTACTAACTTCGCGCTTTGTTCCCTCGACATTCAGTTACAATGGTGATCCTAATCTTCGGGGTTTTAGGAGGAAATAGTTACTCCTGATTTTCTCAGATTGCTCAGGTAGATGAATTTGGTAGATGGTCAGTAACTGAACGGACATGACTTATATCATGACATCTCTATGAATACATCCATAAAGATATAGAAAAGAGTGGCCCTGTCCCTCAAAGCGGGGAGGCGAATGACAAAAAAAATGGATTTCTATACGGAACGATGTGCTAACAATTGTGTTTGTATTAAAAACAATTAATGAACAAGACTATTTAATTTAAGCTACTCTAAAGGTAAAACACACAAAGAATTGGCGAAAATTAAATTATATATGAAATTATTACAGTAACACAAACTTTTATTGTATATATATAAAAGCGCGGATGTGAAACTTAACAAGATATAACTTAGCTCGATTGTCTTCTCTCTTTGCCGTTAGCCATGGTTCATAGAACGTGAGTTGCTGTGATTATGTTATTTCTATTGTCTCTTTATTACAAAGAGAATATATATAAACAAACAGTAGATTCTTATTTTATTATACAGTAATATTTTTGAAGATTGCTATTCAAATAAATTAAATGAAAGAGAAAACATGTTGTATTGAATAAAAAAATACTCAAGCGGGCTTTCCCGCCCAGTGTTTTTGGGGCTCTGCTCCTAAACATGCACTACTTTTGTTGGATTCTATTCAGAAGGGAGCTATTCGCCTGACTGAAGACTCGTGCTTGCTCCAACAGGAGACAAAGATCCTGACATTAAAGATTAGCGAGCGATTAGATACAGTTATATAAAAAATCCTCAAAAATGACATGCTTCTAATATGTGCACAAATTGACAGGGAGGATAATTTAAAGTCGATGAAGACTTGATATCAATACAATGTCATCCGCAAATCGGAGATGGTTCAGATATACTCCGTCAATTCTGATTCCTTTATCTTCCCACGGTAGTTTCTTAAAGACATCCTCGAGTACGAGTGTAAACAATTTTGGTGATATAGTGTCTCCGTGACGAATGCCTCTTTCGACTTTAATGCTATTGATTTTTGTCTCTTCATCTATCTTTATATGAAGGGAAGCGTTTTTGTTGATATTTTCGATCAGTGTAGTATATCGAGTGTCAATTCGTGCTCGGTCCATGGCCACTAATATGTGTCCAATATCGACTGTGCCAAAATTTCTGGAAGTCTATGAAGGATAGGCATATTTATAGATTATATTAAGTTGTTTTCTCTATAAGGGATCTTATGGTTTGCAAATGGTCACTTGTGCTGAAGCCCTTTCAGAAACCAGCCTATTTCACAGGTGATATGTGTCAAATTTTAATGTTAGTCGATTGGTAATAATTTTTGTAATGAGTTCGTACAAGTTGGAAAATAAACCTATGAGTGTGTGGTTTTTTATGTTTGCTGAGTCTCCTTTCTTAAACAGCAAGATGATTTCTGCATCTAGCCAGCTTTCCGGAGCTTTTCCTTCCTGTAAGCATTTATTAAAGAACATATAGACACATTTTTCTAGCATTGGTCCTCCAAACTTCAACATTTCAGCTGTAATTTTATCTTCACCAGGACGTTTTTCATGTGTTTTAGGACTTTCTGTAATTCTCCTGATGTTATGTCTGGGATATCTTCTAATCCAGAATTCATTATCTTAGTTCTGACTCCGGGGTTCGACGTTGTTGATAAATAAGGAGTAGTATAGAATTTCCCTATTACTTTAGCGATTTCTTTTTTGTTGGTTATCGTTACTCCGTTTACGTCCTTTATTTTACTCAGTTGAGTTTTTCCCCTTGATAATTTAGATTTCAATACTTCCACATTGTTGTTCTGCTCGATAGTGTCTGGTATCAGTTTTGTATTGTGTGCTCTTATATCTTTCCATATTTCCTTCTTGACAGTTTTATTTAAGTTTTTATATTCCTCTGTGTATCTTTTGGTATCTCTCCTTTGTTCTTCAAGTTTCAGCGTACTGCGTATCTCGTTTCATTAAAATACGTTTTATGATATACACTGAAGACAATATCGGGCACCCTTGACTGCACTATACGAAGAGGTAGTAGTGTTTTTTTCTTGAAACTCGACAGTAGAAGGTGAAGCGCAAATATTTCAACTAACAATTTTGCTTTCTCAACAGGTGTTGTGGTAAATGGTGGTATAATGAATTTAGTCAAATTTCGAATAATGGTTTTGAGTTTTTTTTTATGTGTCTAGCACACGTGCTGCAGGGAAGTCCCTAAGGTGCCACAAGAGCGACACGTTTGCGGAGAAAGCGATTCACGTTGTTCTTGAATCGCTGTATATTGTACTCGGTGGGAAACACAGTACTGGGCAAATTATTCCAAAGGGATAATATTCTCCATATAAAAGGCTGCTTGAAAAGCGTTGTACGAGGAGTAACAAGCTGAACCTCATACGGATGTGAAGTATTAGCGCGACGTGTACTTCTAACATGCACCGCTCTGGGAGGAATTAAGCGGGCCACATCCTTCGAACACTCTCCATGAAAATACTTGTAGAATAGGCTCAAGTCACCAACCGTTCTTCGATGTTACAGCGAATCAAGGCCACCGGTCAGTTCCGGATCTCCAATCAGACGAACAGCTCTTCTCTGAATAGCATCCAACAAATGCATTATATGTTTGGGAGCGGAGCTCCAAACATGGAAGCAGTATTCCATGGTTGGTCGAATTTGTGCTGTTGTAAAAAATTAACAGTTGTTGTGGAGTGTAAAGCTTTCTGGTTCGAAATAATATTCCCAACTTTTGAGAAGCTCTCCTTGCTCTGCCTGCAACATGTTCATGCCAGGACATATTTGCTCCCAAATTAACGCCCAACAAATTGAGTGACGATGTTAGAGAAATGGAGTGCCCCGGCATAACGACGTCGGGTTCAGCAACGTTAACTTTTTTAGAAAAAACTTCCAGGTCTTTGTTAAGTTCGATGACTTCCTGCTGTCTGCGGATATTCGCCTGAGTAGCCGATGTCCGAACGTTCAAAGTGAATGAAGAGATAAGCGTACTGTCATCTGCAAAGCTGTAGAGTGGATTCTCAGTCTTTTCCAGAAGATCGTTAATGTAAATAAGAAAGAGAGTAGGAGACAGTATGGAGCCTTGAGGTACACCGGCGTTGATAGTGAAGGTGTTAGAAAGAAATCCGTCGACTGCCACTCGTAAAGAACGCTCTATGATGAGTATAGTGACTAATTTTTTACATTTGTTTCAGACACTAACGTAGATATCACGATTGATGACGTTAGGATTTTGACGCTACGGTCCGTAGGCAAGATATTTATTTGCATTTCGGAAGAAACCAAGACTTGCTGTTGAAAGGGCATTTTTTCGAAAAAATGGGTTAGTTTCCATGCCTGCCAAAATGACATCAAAAACGTCTTTAGCGCGGTCAGATGGATCGTCCAAACCCTGGAATTATCAAGGGAAAATATTCGACAAGAAAAGGTAGTGATTACAGAAACGACGAGCCGAACAGTGATGAATAAGTTTACAGTTCAGGTTAAAATAACCGGCCAAGTGCAAGTCAGATTTGTGCAATTAGCAGCAGAAATTTTTTTTCACGGATTTTTATTTTCTATACGTCTAAAAATTATTCAAAACAAAAAAATTTTAGAAAATTCCATTCTATTAGAAAGTTATAACATTAAACGTGACCTGGTGCCGGATTGGGACCGCTACCTGTCTCAATGCACTATTTGCAATATTACTCAGACAATTTTTGATCTTTTTTAACTTTTTTTTTAAATCTTAATAATTACTTTCTTTACAAAATATAGAGAGGTTTTTTTTTAATTTTTCTAATGGACAATTTTTCATAAATAATTAAACATAAATTTTTTGATCGAAAATTTGAAAAATTGGAAACACCGTAATTTTTTTATTTTTGAAAAAAAAAACCTTCGACAATTTTCAACTGCTACATTACTTTACAAGATTAATCTTTATTTTGCAGATTGGATTATTTTTCATACAGTTATCCTGCAGACAAAAGGGCCATAGTTTTCATCAGTGGTCCATTTAACCTGATAAGTCTGAAAATTTTTTTTTTTAAATACTCGTGAACACTTCTAGTTTACTCTCCAACTGCAGAATTTTAAATAAAATGAGGTATTAGTATTATATTTGATCATATATCGGTTATATGAAAAAAACATATTCATCCTATATTAGGAATAGTACAAAATTCTACTAAATTTGGCATTTTAACGTATGTACTTAGATATATTAACCTTTTGAATTCGAATTCGAAAATAATTTTAAAAAATATATGATACTCTAACCTAAAATAGCTTCCAGTTACAAACATTCTTAATCGTAAGAATGGAACAGTTCTTTACTGCACAAATCTATCTGAATATTGTTTGTGCATTTTGATCCAGCTGATAAAAGACTGACATCAAAACTGTCCCTGTTAATAATTTTCTAACCTTAAAAAAGCTTAAAAACATAATATTCTTGGTTGTAAATAGGACATTTCCTTAATATAGTTCATAACAGTGTCTGAAATTCAATAGCTTTTTATACGTAGATTGACTCATAGGCAAACAAGAAGCTACGTACGGTAAGTTTACCTATATATATATATATATATATATATATATATATATATATTATATATATATATATATATATATATATATATATATATATATATATATATATATATATATATATATATATATATATATATATATATATATATAATATAATATATATATATATATATATATATATATATATATATATATATATATATATATATATATATATATATATATATATATCAAGAATTTTCTACAGCTGACGCTGTCTTCCTTCTCTCAGCCTTTGATTCCATCCGTTTCTATCTTCCCAGTCTCCAACTGTTAGACCCCTGTCCTCCATAGCCTCGTCCACATCGTCTCTCCACGATCGTCTGGGTCTTCCTCTTTTTCTTCTCCCTATAGGGCTCCACTCCGTTATTTTCTTTATCCACCTATTATCTTCGCTTCGTCTTATGTGTCCATACCATTTTAATCGTTTTTCTTCAATGGTGTTTATTGCGTTCTCTTTGATGTTCATTCTGCTTCTTATTTCTTCATTTGTTATTCTCTCCATATGTGTCACTCTACAACATCTTCTCCAATATTCCATCTGTACCGCGTTAATTTTAGATTTATTTCTTTTGTTGATAGTCCATGTTTCTGACCCGTATGTCATTATGCTTTGTATTATTGATTTGTATATGCGTGTTTTGTTTCTCTTTGTAATGTACTTGTCCCACAGGATCGAATTTAATTGTCTTATGCATGTCCGCGTTTGTCCTAATCTAGCTTTAATCTCTTCTTCTAATGTTGTGTTTTTTGAAATGATAGTTCCTAAATATTTAAATCTATCGGTTCCTTTGATTATTGTTTCGTTATCTACTTCTAGATTCTCCACGTTTCCCTCCTTTGTTGTTAGATATTCCGTTTTATCAAAGTTTATTGCTAATCATCTGCTTTAGTGTATTCTTCTTTCAGTTTTCTTACCATATAACTTGTAATAAGGTCTTCCTCATCTAGTGCGCTATGATTACTTGGGCGTCTGCGAAACTTAGAGTATATAAAGTAATCTTCTCGTACTGGGACTTTCCCATTCCACTACAGAAACCTTGCTTAAAGTTATTTGTAAATTCAAAGATCTTTTTTTGCTTCCACCAGGGTAATTTTCCGTAAGCCATTTTTTTTAATGTTTGTTCGATGGTACATTTTGAATAGTGTTGGGGATGTAGAGCATCCTTGTAATAGGCCTTTTGATGTTTGGAGTCTCTTCACTACTTTATGTCCTACTTTTTTATATTTGCTGTGTTGTTTTCGTAGAGAGCTTTTACTGCGTATATTTTTCTTTGTCAATGCCTATTTCTTTCATTGCGTTCCATAATCTTTGTCTTGGTACTGAGTCATAGGCCTTTCTTTCTTATGTCTATGAAGGCTAGATGAACTTCTCTATTCTTTGCCAGTTTTTTTTTTTTTTTCCGTTGTTTCTTTTATAGTGTATACATGATTTTCCGGCCGTAAAGCCTGCTTGGTCTTCTCCAATTTTTCCTTTTATATTTTCCTCCATGATATTTTTAATAATTTTTCCATACAAACGTCCCATACTCGATATTATGCTTAGGCCTCTATAGTTTGTGCATTTTCTGCGGTCTCCCTTTTTAAATATAGATACTATATAAGCTTTTGACCATTCCTCTGGTATTTTTTCTCCATTTATCGCTCTGTGGAACATGTTTCTCAGCATTCGATATAATTTATTAGACCCGTACTTAATCATTTCATTTACCACACCCCCAGGCCCTATAGATTTATTATTTTTGAGTGTTTTTATTGTCTTCTTTACTTCTTCATAGCTTAGTTCTATCTTTTTATTTCCTTATTCTGTTCTTCTTCAGGGTTCTCTTCTTGGAATTCTTGTCTGTCTTCTGTTAGCAGCTTCTTATAATATTCTTCCCACTCGCATTCTGGGATGTACTCTCTATACGTCTTCTCTCTATTTTTAGTCCTTAACGCTTTAATTATTCTCCATGACTCTGTACTTCTAGTTCCTCCTATATACTGTTCTACATGTTCGCACGATTTTTCCCATCTCTCGTTTTTTTCTTTGTTTATCGTCCTCCTCGTTTCTGCATTTTTCTCTTTATATTTCTGTAGATCTTCTTCTGATTTTGTATTCAGCCATTTTTCGTATAGTCTTTTTTTCTCCTTTATAGATTCTTTGGTTTTTTCACAGATTCTAATTTTATGTTTCTCATTCTCGTTGTCTTCTTTACCTAATGCTTCTAGGGACGCCTGTTTGATGCATTCTTTTATGTGGTCATACATCTGTTGGAGGTTGTCGTAGTTAAATTCATTTAATTTTTGATCTAATCGTCGTCTATATAGGTCTCTTATCGTTTCGTCTTGCAGTAAGTGTATTTTGTATTTTATTTCTTTGTCTGCTTTTTCTGTTATCTCATTAGTATTTCTGTTTTCTTTATCTATTGTTTCTTTTTGCTCTATTGTCTTGTACCACGGTACTTTTATATTTGCTATTAATAGCCTATGGTCTATTCCACATTCTGCCCCTCTTTTACTCTTACGTTTTAATTTTGATAGTAGTGGTATCGTTTTTAATTATAATGTAGTCTATTATTGATTTTAAGTTTCGTGTTTCTTGCATCCAAGTATATTTGTGGATGTCTTTGTGTTTGTAGAATCCGTTTGTTATTTTGAGGCCGTTTAGTTCACACAGCTCTATTAGTATCTCTCCGTTGTCGTTACTAATGTCTTCTCCGAATGGTCCTAATGTATTGTCCTTTGTTTTCCTTCCTGTTCTCCCATTCAGATCTCCCATTATTATTAATTCTTGGATTTTCTTTACTTTTTGTGTTTCTATTTCTAGTGTTTCCATGAAATTATCTTTTTCTCTTATAGTGCTGTCTTCTGTTGGGCCGTATACTCCTAATATTACCATGTCTTTTCCCAGCATTGTTATATTTAGTTTTATGAATCTTTCATTGATGGGTTCCCAAGATGTTATTTTCTTTTTCCATTTCTTTTTTACTAATATTCCAACTCCGGCCTTTGCTCTTTCTTCCTTCTTTACTCCACTCCAACAATGCATCACTTCATCTATTTCTTCTATTCCACTTCCCTTTTTCTTCGTCTCGCTTATTACTAAAATGTCTATGTTCTTCTTCTGAAACACTTGTATGACTTCGATGTTCTTTGTCCTCCATCCCTGTATATTCCAGGTACCGAGAGCAGCTATTATGTTTACCTAACATAATCTAATCTGTCGAGTCATGAACGAGCAGAAAGGCATATACTACAAACTTTAAACCTAACATAACGTAGTGCATCAAGTCATAAGTGAGCAGAGAGGCATATACTCCATACACAATTTTGTACTATTTCTAATATGAAGTAAATACGTATTTTTCAGTTGAGTTTCGGATGCGAAATGCGTGCATGTGAATCGAACGCCCGGCAATAGTCAACTCAACGAGCATTATTATGGTAGTGTTTCGATCTATTTAATTATTTTATCGATTGCTAGCGAGAGGGACTAGAAATGAAGCAGAAAGTAGTGTTAGAATTAAGACAATAAGCAAAAAATTTATAGGTTTATGAGACTAATTTTGTGAAATTGTATAAAGCTAACGAAACGATAAGTGACGACCTTGACCGTTTTACTGCGTTTAAGGTGAGCGAACCACCGGAGAACGGTGATAAGAAGTATAAACAACAGTTTTTTTCCCCCGTGTTTGAAAATGGAATTGACGAAGAGCACATGTAAAGCTTTTATAACAGAAAGAACAATAGATAGCGATAATTACACATCAGGAGACTCGAAAAGAGGAAGAGTCGAAGAAAAAGACGAGCCAATGGGATTATTCAAGAAGAGTAAAAAGCTGATAAGAACTCCCGAGAAAGAGAAAATCGAAAGAGTAGATAAGATAGATAATTTGAAAAGAAACAAGATCAGAAGAGATACCAACAAGAGTTGAAGGAACTAAGAAAGGAGAATAAAGTATTGAAAGAGGAAAACAAGATAATTAGAGAAAATATGAGAAGTATGGATTTGAAGATGAGTAGGCTGGAAAAAACAACGTTAGGAATAATATTGTAATATCGGGAATGAGATCTGAAGCGAATAGCCAACCAGATCTAAAAATGGGTGTAGAACATTTTATGGAGAGAAGTATGGACTCAAAAGTACAGATTAAAGATGTGATAAAAATAGGAGCGACTATATACAAGAACTTGGAAACACGGGAGATAAAGAAGCTGTGATGAAAAATAAAAACAAACTGAGAAATCTAAGAGAGAGAGTTTACATAAACAACGATTTAACAAAAAATGAACGGGAAATTCAAAAGAAATTGAAGCATATAGCAGAGAACGAGAGAAAGAATGGAAAAAGAGTGAAAATAGGATATCAAAAAATCATAATCGAGGGAAAAGAATATAAATGAGACATTGAGGAAGAAAAACTGAAAGGACAAACAAAGAACACTACGACCATCAAGTCAAAAAAAACCGAGAAAAAGGAGAAAGATAGGTAAATTGACGACGACCCTGGCATAGATAAAGGATACTGAAGAAAGGACTAATGAAATGAATACAAATAGGAAGATAATCAAAGAAATAGATAGGAAGAAAGAAATGGGAAATAATTATCGAGTTATTAAATTGAGAACACGGAATAATAGGAGTATAAACGGAAAAGAGGATGAACTGACAGAAGAACAACAAATGTACTATGTAAGAAACACAGAAACAGAAAGGAAAGGAAATGGGTGCAAAAAATTGGAAGGAAATTACATAAAAGAAGAAGACAAAATTATGGAAAGATGGAGAGAATGCTATAAAGAACTATCAGATGGGAATGACATAGCATACAAAAATCAACATAGAGACATAATACCGGAACAAGATACAGAACTCACACAAACAGAAGAAACTAATACAGAAGAAGCAAAAGAGACAATCGGCAATTTAAACAGATAGAAAGATATGGAAAGAAATATGGAAAAGACAAACATAGAATAACTCAACTTCACGGGCCTTACATTCCTAAAAAAGGGGTAGAAAGGCATAAGGATTAAGTAAGTAAGTATGTATTTTTCATATAACCGATATATGATAAGATGTAATCATAAAATGCTGCAGTTGGAGAGTAAACTGGAAGTGTTTAAGAGCATTTAAAAAAAAATTACTCAAATTGGTCAAAATGTAGGCCATGTCTCCAAAAAATGACTTATTTTTCCAAATATGTGATGCACTAGAGGTTTTTCACATCTATCAATTTATATATTTGACGTGACACCTTGTATTAATCTTATTAAATAATTAACTATTAAAAGCGACACATTCAGGAATCACGCGTCCTGAGGCTTATGTTAATACTCTACTAAAATATTGATGTTACTAATCCAATATAGCTAGTATAGTGTACTTTACGAGCCTTATTGCAAAGATAATTAAATTATTTCTAAGTACATAGTAAACGTATGCAATTTATGAGGGTGAATTGATAAGTCTGGTACATTTCTTCTTAGGTAACGTGAGCAACCCAGGTCTCGTCATCAGTGACAATTTGGCTTAAAAATTTATCACCTTCGGTAATGGGCCTCTCGAGGAACATCAAAGCACTGGCTAAACGATTGGTTTTGAGCACCTCAGTCAACATTTTTGGCACCCTAGCGTGTGCACAACTTCCAATAATTTGAGCGTTCTGCCACAATTTCAATTCTTGAAACTTGAAGAAACACATTAGATAATGCCGAAATCGTAAAGCGTCTGTTTTCTCAAACTTTTTCATCAACTTTCCGCCACTTTCACGTCTTTTGCTTTTAAGAAACGAATTACAGAACGTATTTCACAATCCGCGGGATTTTCAATGGTCTGTGGCATTTTAAGCACGCACGAACAAACGTAAACTCGGACGAATGCTTCCGTAATAGCATCTGTGGCTAGCTAATAGATGCAGATACTGAGCGCGCATGCACGGAACCGCAACCGCAGCACTGCCGCGGCCATATGTCAAAACGGTACTAACTTAAAAATCGCGCCTCGTAGTTCATGTTTATTATGCATATGCATAAAATGAGAAATCCGATATCGACGTTTAACGCCATTGGTAAGGCGCGGACACTAATTCAGCAACTTCTATTTCCTACGAGCATCTCTCTCTCTCTCTCTCTCTCTCTTTCTCTCTCTCTTTCTCTCTCTCAATTCTTTCACCCCAATAGGAGTATCGGTGACACTATGTAGTTGCTGCCTCAACAGTTATTCTCCAGGCATTTCGATCCTGCGCGACCTGACTTGACTCGTGTATACCCATATCAAGAAGAGATCTTACTTGGTTAGACCATTTTATTGAAGACCGTCCCCTTAATCTTCTACCTTTCTCGTTAATACAAGCTTTTCCATGACATCCACTTTCCTCATAATGTAACCAAAATATTTCAGGTACTGTCTATTAATTCTATTTGAAAGTCGATCATTTATACTAAGCTCTTCAAGAATAGATACATTAATAGGGTGTACGTGTCGATTAGTCTTTTTTCAGCTTGTTTAATGGTCCATGTTTCCGATGCGTAAGTTTCTATAGGGAATATAAGGCTAGATACCAATCTTAACTTTGTGTTTTTTGTGACAGCTGGAACTTTCCAGACTTTAGTGAGTATGATCGTCGAGTTTCTGGTCATAGCCAAACGTCTTTTTACTTCCGCTTCACAGCTACCATTGTTAGTTATGAGGGATCCCAGATAGTTGAAATGGTCTACAACAGTGAAACCAGGAATTTCATTTATGTGTGATAGATCTTCAATACGACTAACAATCATTACTTTGGTTTTCACTCTAATAAACTATCAATCCTTAGTTTTTGCTAATGATATCAAGGCGCTCCATAATTGATTCTAGGTCTTGTATTGACGTTACAAGTATAACAGTATCATCAGTATATTTAAGGTTACTCAACTTCTTTCCACCAATTGGCACACCCCCACTCCAGCCATCCAGATAGACCTTACTATATGTTTACTATATATGTTAAAAAAGGAGTGGAGCTTCGGATCGCGAAGTGTGTGCATGTGTATCAAACGCCCGGCAATAGTCAACTCCTTCAACGAGCATTATTACGGTAGTGTTTCGATCTATTTAATTCTTTTGTCGAGCAAACGAGAGGGACTAGAAATAAAGCAGAGTATAGTGTTAGAATTAAGACAATAAGTAAAAAATTTGGAGGTTAATGAGAATAACTCTATGAAATTGTATGAAGCTAACGAAACGACAAGAGACGACCTTGATCGTTTTACTGTTTACGGTGATAAGAAGTGTAAACAACAGTTTTTTTTCATTTTCTCCCGTGTTTGAAAATGGAATATACGAGGAATACACGTAAAGTTTTTATAACAGAAAGAACAATAAATAGCGATGATTATACACCAGGAGATTCGGAAAGAGGGAGAGTCGAAGAAAAAGAAGAGCCAATGGGATTATTCAAGAAAAGTAAAAAGCTGATAAGAATACCAAAGAAAGAGAAAAACGAAAGAGTAGATAAGATAGACAATTTGATAGAAATGATCAGAGAGCTAATGTCGCATATAAAGGATATAAATCAAGATCAGAAGAGATACCAACAAGAGTTGAAGGTACTAAGAAAGGAGAATGAAGTATTGAAAAAGGAAAATAAGATAACTAGAAAAACTAGAAAAAATGGATTTGAAGATGAGTAGACAGGAAAAAGACAACGTAAGGAATAATATTGTAACATCGGGAGTGAGATTTGAAGCGAATAGCCGACCATAGCCAAAAATGGGTGTAGAACATTTTATGAAAAGGAGTATGGACACAAAAGTACAGATTAAAGATGTGATAAAAATAGAAGGGACTATATACAAGATAGAACTTGGAAACCCGGGAGATAAAGAAGCTGTAATGAAAAATAAAAACAAACTGAGAAACCTAAGAGAGAGAATTTACGTAAACAACAATTTAACAAAATATGAAGGGCAAATTCAAAAGAAATTGAAGCATATAGTAGAGAAGAGAGAGAAAGAATGGAAAAAGGGTGAAAATAGGATATTAAAAAATCTTAATCGAAAGAAGAGAATATAAATGGGACATTGAGGAAGAAAAACTGAAAGAACAAACAAAGAACACTACAACTATAAAGTCAAAAAACTGAAAAACGACGACCCTGGCAAAGATAAAGCATACGGAAGAGAGGACTAGTAAAAGGAATACAAATAAGAAGATAATCAAAGAAATAGATAGGAAGAAAGAAATGGGAAATCATTATCGCGTTATTAGTTTGAGAACATGGAATAATAGGGGTATAAACGGAAAAGAGGATGAACAACAAATACATTATTTAGGAATCACAAAAACAGAAAGGAAAGGAAATGGACGCAAAAAATTAGAAGGAAAGGTCATAAAAGAAGAAGACAAAATTATGGAAATATGGAGGGAATACTATAAAGATCTATCAGATGGGAATAACATAGCATACAAAAATCAACATAGAGACATAATACCAGAACAAGATACAGAGCCCACACAAACAAAAGAAACTAATACAGAAGAAACAAAAGAGGCAATCAGCAATTTAAACAGGATGGAAGGATATAGAAGGAAACATGGAAAAGACTAATATAGAATAACTCAACTCCACTCCAACAAAAGGGGTAGAAAGGCATAAGGATTAAGTATATGTTAAAAAGTAAGGGTGACCGAATACAGCCCTATCGGCCATCGGCTTCTACGTTAAAGGGATCGAAAAAAAATTATTGAATTTAATTCTGCCATTTGTGTTCTCATACAAGGATCGAATAAGGTTTACAAGATGTGTAGGTGTTTCCATGCTGATTAGAATAGGCCAGAGTTTATTCCATTGTATGCAGTCGAAAGCTTTAGAGTAGTCTATAAAACAGATATAGGTGGATATTTGAAATTCCTGGTCTTTTTCTATTATCGTATCGTATGTTGAGAATTTGTTTTCTAGTCCTGTTAGTTCGGTAGATATTTGCGGCAGCAGCGAGTATCGCAGCTGCCAACAAAATAAGCAGTACACAAAATGATGGTCGTTAAAATGAGGTAACACCAGAATACACCAAGGAACCTTTTTAATCAATGTAGTAAGATAATGCTTATGGTTATAAATTAATATTAAAGTGCTGCTAGCATATCCAATTTTAGATTTTACGTCATCCCTAAAACCGAGATAGATCAGAATTCATTAATAAACCCTAGCTTTTAGATTCAATTTTGAAATTTATGCTGTTAATTTGTATATTTAAAAGGTTCCTGTACTCGTTATTTTCATCTGTCATTGCCAAACAAAGTAATAGATGACTTGGCAGGATTAATTTTAAATTGACGGGTATTACATATTTCGATTATATTGTTAATATTAGAGTTAATACTGGCATTAGCAGAATTTAAAATTAAGCCATCAAATAAACAATAAAGTTGATTATTATCAGTATATAAGTGACAAGTATACATATTTAAAGTTCAGGAAATTGCGATGTGTAGATTATACGCTGTCGTGATTTTAAAATGCTGTTCTGTTTGACAACATTACCTAGACTACACGAATCCGAAGAACAATCCTTAAATTAAACTCACTTTTAGTGTTACGTCACTTAAAACAGAATTAATTTATTAAAGAAAAATAAAATTATATTGGGAAGAATGCAAACTATAATGATCTTAATTTATTCTGGAATTAAGAATCTAAATCTGACTATGAAGATTCCACTGCACAGTTTTTAGATAATTAGTTAAACGCTGAAAAGAAATATATTTCCAAATTTAAATTTAGTTACATTTTTTCCAATAATTTTTTTTATGGGTCTAGCACACGTGCTGCAGGGAAGTCCCTAAAGCGCTACAGGAGCAACACGTGTACGGAAAAAGCGATTCACGTTGTTCTTGAATCGCTGTAAATTGTACTCGGTGGGAAACACAGTCCTGGACAACTTATTCCAAAGGGATGATGGTCTCCATATAAAAGACTGCTTGAAAAGCGGCGTACGAGAAGTAACCAGCTGAACCTCATACGGATGTGAAGTATTAGCGCAACGTGTATTTCTAAGATGCACCGCTCTGGGAAGAATTAAGCGGTCTACATCCTGCGAACACTTTTCATGAAAATACTTGTAGAATAGGCCCAAGTCGCCAACCATTCTTCGATGTTCCAGCGAGTCAAGGCCGCCGGTCAGTTCCGGGTCTCCAATCAGACGAACAGCTCTTCTCTGAATAGAATCCAACAAATTCAATGTATGTTTGGGAGTAGTATTCCATAGTTGGTCGAATTTGAGCTTTGTAAAGAATTAACAGTTGTTGTGGAGTGTAAAGCTTTCTGGTTCGAAATAATATTCCCAACTTTTAAGAAACTCTCCTTGCCATGCCTGCAACATGTTCATGCCAGGACATATTTGAGTGACGATGCTAGGGGAATGGAGGCCCCGACATGACTATGTCGGGTTGAACAACGTTAACTTTTTTAGAAAAAAACTGCCGCCTGGGGTTTTGTAGCGTTAAATTCCATTTGGTTACTGTCACCCAAGATAGAATTTCTTCCAGGTCTTTGTTAAGTTGAACGAGCTCCTACTGTCTGCGGATATTCGTATGTATATGTCCGAGCGTTCAAAGTGAGCGAAGAGATAAGCGTACTCTCTCCTGCAAAGCTGTAGATTGGGTTTCCGGTCTTTTCTAGCAGATCGTTAATGTAAATGAGAAAGAGAGTAGGAGATAGTATGGGATCTTGGGGCAAACCGGCGTTGATAGTAAAGATGTTAAAAAGAAATTCGTCGACTGCCACTCGTAAAGAACGCTCTCTGAGGAAACATAAGAGCCACAAACAGAACTTTTCAGACATACCATAAGAGCGTAGCTTAGCCAACAGTCCCATCTTGCCAAACACGGTCGAATGCCTTGGATATGTCAAGAGTAACCGCTCGAGATTCTCCAAAGTGTTCAATTGCGTTGTTCCAAACATGTGTTACATAAGTCAGAAGATCTCCTGTTGATCTATTTTAACGAAAGCTATATTGGCGATCGCTAATAATGTTGAATCCTTCAAGATATTTTAGAAAATGCTGATTAATAGCCTTTTCCATGACTTTCGATATTATTGAAAGCAGTGCGATTGGTCGGTAGTTATTTGGCAAGGTCTTCTTGTCTTTTTTAGGTATCGGCTGAACTGTAGCACATTTCCAGCAGAAAGGAAATATTCCCTTTCTGTGGGGTAGGTTGAAAAGTCTACAGAAAACTAGTGTTAGTTCCCTCGCACAGTTTTTGAGAACTATGGCAGGTATTCCGGCAGCGCCAGAAGCCTTTTTGGTGTCTAGCTTCATTAAAATACGTTTAATGATACGCCGTGTGTAGACAATATCGGGCATCCTTGACTGCACTGTAGGATCAGTAGGTGGTGTTTTTCCTTGGAAATCGACAGTAGAATGAATAGTTTAGCCAACAAGTTCGCTTTTTCAACAGGTGTCGTTGCAATACAATTATCTGGCTGTGTGAGTGGTGGTATGGTGGATTTGGTGACATTTTGACTAGCTGCCTTAGCGACTGACCAAAAGGACCTGAAATTATTGGGACAAGCGAGAAGTTTGTTTCTAATTCATTGATTGTGTGCCTCCTGGGTGTAGTCGATAAATATTTTAAGTGGATACATACACCTAGACGCTGCAAAAAGTATGTATATTTTAAAAAATCTTTTAAAGGTTATTATGTGAATAATAGAAAAGCACGGCAATATATTTTTTGTTGTACTTCAAATTATAAGAATTTTTTTTTAAATATGTTTTAAACTGTTAACATTTTTTTTCATCGGGTTAAATTGACCCTGATGAAAAGTATGGCTCCTCCTTGCCTGCAGGATAACTTCACAAATAATAATCTAATTTGTAAAAATAAAAATTAATTTTGTGAAATAATGTAGTAGTTAAAAATTGTCGAAGATGTTTTTTACTTAAAAAATTTACGGTGTTTCAAACTGTAGTATGCAATTTTCAACCAAAAAAATTATGTTTAATTATTTATAAAAAAATTGTCTATTAGAAAAATTTAAAAAGCCTCTCGAGATTTTGTGGAAAAAGTAACTATTAAGATTTAAAAAAAGAAAAATTTTAAAATATTAAAAATTGACTGAGTAATATTGCTGAACACACCGAAAACTTGGTTAAGATCTACATTCATTACACTGCCCAAACAATCAAATGTTAAACGCTGTACCAATTACCGTACTATTAGCTTGATGAGTCACCTATTGAATGATGTTCCTACGTGGTAGTGGTACTGGAGGTAATCAAAATAGTGGATTGGCGAGAGAGTGCACCGAAAAAAGCGATAACACTTTTATCGGCGGGAAAAATGATGACAATTATTTTTGGGACTTACAGTGTATAATTGATCATTTGGAATAGGGTTAATAGTAGTAATAGTGACTGACTCTTATTACCTAACGTTACTGGACTGCTTGCATAGTTACTTGAAGCAGAAGCGACTAAGATTAGCGCGCAAAAAAGTGCTACTCTATCAAGACAATTTGCTTGCTTACAAATCGGCCTTTGCAATGGCAAAAGTACACAAGCTGGTCTTTGAAATAGTTCCTCATCCACCCTATTACCCAGATTTCACCCCAAGTGACGATTGACTTGGAAGAAGATATTTCCGTCGAATGAAGTGCTGTCAAACGAGTACAGTCTGTCAAGTAAGAACGCGCTTGCGATATTTCATTTTTGGTAAATGCGATTCTAGCGATTCAACAAAAAATCGGTAGAGGGAACCCTTGCCTACAACGCATTTTAGTAAAAGTATCAGTCGATTCCGAACTTTTGTCCAAATCACCTAAAGTCCAAAATGAGTCACTTGTTTGAGCATCGGTTAGAGGCAGTCTTTCTTTGTTCCCATCCAAAGGGGCCTAAACTGACATATCCCACTGGGGCTAGATATATTAAAAAGTCGGTGTTGTTTGCGAAGAAGTGGCTAAATCATTTTAACGAGACGAAAAATGTCGACAACTTTCCAAAACGTGGCTCGGTAGGCAAAGTTACTCCGAAAGTCGAAAAACGAATCGTGTCTTTGTTTTACGGGACCCGAAATTGACACTGCGTCAAGGAGCGGCAAAATTAAGATAATCGGGCTTAAATGTGTCTGTTGAGACCATTTGAAAACATCTTCGTGCTCATAATGTCAAATTCCGAAGCATGTTGAAAAAACCTTTGCTTGGTGAAAATCACGTCGCGGAGCGGCTCGCTTGGGCCCACGGTAAGATACTAGAGTGACCCTCAAAATCGCCGGAAGCCAACCCCATTGAAAACGTTTGATTCCTTGTAAGCTCAGAGGAAATACTCTGAGGATTTTGAATCAGTTGTCTCGCGAGATCCGAAAAATTTGGAGATCATTTCGGAAAATCTCGTCGGTAGCATGCCTCGAAGATGCTAGGCGATTATTCATGCAGTAGGCGATTTAGCAACTTACTTACGCCGTTGTTAGCACACCAAAGAATACATTGATGGCAAAAAATATTCTCGAAACACATTTTTTTCAAGAATACGAACGGTCACATTCTTACTTGACAGGCTGTATCGTGCGCCGATCGAAACAATTTTATTTGCTGAGGGAATAAAAAATTGGAAACTGTCTGGATCAAACGTATTGGGCAAAATGAACACTATATCGAGAAATGAATTTTTGGTTTTGCAAAAATAATATTGTTTACCTGTTTTTTTACAAGACTTTCCAATCCATCCTCGTATTACCATTTCAGCTCTATTTTTAAAAGAATTTTCAATCCCTAAAACGTGAAATTCATCAGGACGACATGGTACTGAGACTATTGATGCGATCTCAATGAAAATGCTAATGAATATGTTGGGAAATACTAACAATTTGTGCGAATGTACACAGAATAATCTGTGGTTTACTTTTATTAACTTATCCCTCAAAAAAACTACTAAAGCACCCAGTACAAATGTGATTCTCTCTATTCTTGTTACCTACATGTTCCTGTAAATATTGAAAAGCCTCATTTGAAGGCACTGTCACGTTTTCCTTCAGAAATACCAACAATATAAATCAGCAACCGGAATATAATTCTTTTTTTAGAGATTGAGGGTTGCCCCGGCCAAAGTAAACTAGATTGCGTGGTCTTTTTATTGCAACTCTTGTATAGCCTTCGTTTACACTGAGCCTTTTTGTAACGAATTTATGGCTCACTGGATTATTTGGGATGAAAACGCAACTGCTTATTAATTGTTTCAGCAGTTTTTGCTACGGTTTTCTGTATCTGAACATTTTTTTTTTATAATGAACTACGACCCATGGCATTATTTACGAGAAACATCATTCAAATCCTACGTTGGAATTTTGGAATGGAATAAATCGTTACGAGCATATCTATTTCTTATGGTGTCTTTTCTATACATGTCAAATTCTAATTTCTTATACTGCACTGACTTAGCCATTACTTGATGGAGATCCATAATAAATAGGAATAAAAAATTTAAACAAATGTTTAAGGTCACCACTTATGTTTATTATTGCTGAAAATTGTTTCGACATACTGTGTCTTCATCTGGAGCACGATGTAAATTAACTAACAAAGTATGTTTCAGAATACATAGTTTACCTAATTACAGGTACTAAATTTATTAACAATATTTACCTTAATACCTACAAGTTCAATAAAGGAGACCCTCCCCCATCTAATTGATCGTTCAGTAATAGACCTGAGGATTTTTTCTGATTAATTTCTACCTGTTCTAAACAATTCAGTAATTTTCCTTTTTTTCCGTTATGCAAAATTTTGAAATATTTTTTAAATCGATTAATTTCTTAGATTTAAAAATATCGAACAAAATGAATAAACACGATTTTGAAATCTTCCATAAACCAACATACTCAGACATAACTATACACGCTAATTCTAACCACCCGTTCACCCATAAAATCTCGGCTTATAATAATTTCATCCACAGACTAACAAATACACCATTAACGGAAGAAAATTTTAAGAAAGAATTACATATTATAAAACAAATTAGTATAAACAATGGATACAAGAGCGATTTCGTAGATAATATTTTAATGAAAAAACAATTTAAAAAAGCAATAGGACTGGTGTACCCGTACAAACAACTAAACAAAGAAAAAATTTCATACACTCACTTATACCGGAAAATTAACTAATAAAATTCAAAATTTTTTCCACAGAAATCATGTAAATATCGCTTTCCGTACAAATAATACATTATCTCGACATATTAAAAATAATAAAAGTAAAACAAAAAAAGAAAATAAATCGGGGGTTTACGAATTATGCTGTGGCACTTGCAACAAAACATATATAGGACAAACAGGCAGACCTTTTTATAAAAGAATAAACGAACATAAACAAAGCTTTAGATTGAAAATTACAAATCTCATTACGCCAAACATTTAACAGAGGAAAATCATACATTCAATGAAGATTTTAAAAATTTTGCATAACGGAAAGAAAGGAAAATTACTGAATTGTTTAGAACAGGTAGAAATTAATCAGAAAAAATCTTCAGGTCTATTACTCAACGATCAGTTAGATGGGGGAGGGTCTCGTTTATTGAACTTGTTCTAGGTATTAAGGTAAATATTGTTAATGAATTTAGTACTTGTAATTAGGTAAACTATATATTCTGAAACATACTTTGTTAGTTAATTTACATCGTAATCCAGATGAAGACACAGTGTGTCGAAACAATTGTCAGCAATAATAAACATAAGTGGTGATCTTAAACATTTGTTTAAATTTTTTATTCCTATCTAATTTGTTATTATTTTTAGTACGATTAGTATTTTTTTTGTTTCAAAGCGGACAAAGGTAATACAATTGATATATTGGATAAAGAAAAACCGATCAAGTGCAAGTTGCACTTGCGCAATTAGTGTTCCGTACTGAGATTGCCTTTAAAATAAAAATTTTTAGATTTCAGAATTTTTTAAAATTTTCTGATCGGCACTTTCAAGACGTCGATTTTTGGAAATTTATACAAGGAAAAGCGTGTGTTAGTATTAAATCATATATATTTTTGAACTCGTGTTTTAACAAACTTTCATTTGACACCCCACTCGATGACCTAAAGTGTATTTGTTTGGAGTTGATAGCAGAATTCTCTCATTGGAGTTGCAAATACGTGTTGGGATGCACCCAAAAAAGAGATTTCTTTTGCAATATACTGAATTTTACTACCTGTTTTGAATTATTTTTAAGGGTTCACCCCACCGCAGCCATAATGGATGATATACTTCGGGCTGCTGATCGTGGTGAATCGTCAACTTCACTCCTTTTGGATTACAGTAAAGCATTTGATACTGTAGATTATAGTCTCCTCTGTGCAAAGCTTTATTATTACTGTTTCTCTGATGAGGCAGTAGAGCTTCTCCGGAGCTATTTGGTGAATAGGAGACAAGTTGTTAAGATGGATGACAAGACTTCGCAGCCTGGGGTCAGAAACAGTGGGGTACCACAGGGCTCTATTCTGGGACCATTACTTTTTATGCTATATACCATGGATCTGGTTGAATCAGTTAATGACAATTGCTTAATCCATCAGTTTGCTGATGATACACAGGTGTATGCTAGTTACAATAGGGATAATACCGAGCAAGTTTTCCATCGCTCGAATGCCACACTCAAAAATATTCAGTCATATTCGGAGAGGCAGAGTCTTAAGTTGAATCCATCTAAATCAGTGGCAATTAATTTTGGTAATGTGCTGGCGGGACTTGACTTGGGTGTTGTTCTGGATGGTGTTCCTGTCTAACTGAGGGAAACTGTAAAAAGTCTTGGGCTTGTGATTGACAAGGTCCTGCGCTTTAGAGGTCATGTCAAGCTTATAATGCAGAAGGCATACATAGCTTTAAGGAGCTTATATCGGAATAGAACTATTTTGACCAGAGAAGTAAGGAAGAGGCTCTGCGAAGCATTAGTCTTGAGTCATGTTAATTATGCGGATGTGGTTTTTGGGCCATGTCTCGATGTTCGCTCCAGTTCCATAATACAAAAGATTCAGTTAGGTTTATTTGTGGATTGCGGAAGAGAGATCATGTTTCTCCCCAATTGGTGAGGCTGGGCTGGCTCAATATGTTTAGCAGGCGAAAATTGCACATGGCGGTGTTTGTTCATAGAGTCTTGGCAACGGGTTGTCCTCTCTATCTTAGACAGAAATTGAGGCATCGGGTAGATGTGCACGGTTTAAATACTAGAAATATTCACCTTTTAGAAATACCAAAGCACAGAAAGGCGATCTTTGAAAGATGTTTCAGCTGTGCTGCAGTGAGTGTTTACAATTCGGTACCGCACGCTATTCAAAGCAGGTCAGTTAATGATTTCAAACTAATTTATAAGAAATTTCTCCTCGGGGATGCAGCTTAACTTTTATTTTTATTCTTATTTCTATTAGTCCTATCTTTCGGCGATGGATTGCCGTTGTCTTCTCCTTCACTTCTGTACATTACGTTACGTTTGCTGTTTTACTGATTGATTATTGTATGTTGTATTGTTTTCTTCTTTTTTTCTTCCAGTACTATGTTATCTTGTATTTTTATTTTATATTATTATTATTATTATTATTTTCTTTTCTCTATAATGATGTAATGTTATTGTAAGTATTTTTATTTAGTATTTAGGCATTACTTGAATGTTGTATTATTGAATTTGTATTTTTATATTTGTTTTTTTTTTATTTTTTTGTATCTTGTATGTTTAGCTACTGGCTCGGTTGAGATGAACAGTTCTTAACTGGACTTCGCCGAGTTAAAAATAAATACCTTTTATTATTATTATTATTACAAAATTTCTTCTTTCTCACATTTGATCAATGTGGTTCCATGTTTGGCTGACGGGCCAAAACCAAGTCAGCACAAACGCTATTACGATTCCGTATTTTTTTTTTTATTGGTCTAGCACACGTGCTGCAGGGCAGTCCCTAAAGCGCTCCAGGAGCGGCACGAGTGCGGAAAAAGCGATTCACGTTGTTCTTGAATCGCTGTAAATTGTACTCGGTGGGAAACACAGCGCTGGGCAAATTATTCCAAAGGGATGACGTTCTCCATACAAAAGATTGCTTGAAAAGTGTTGTACGCGGAGTAACAAGCTGAACCTCATACGGATGCGAAGCACCAGCGCAACGTGTATTTCTAACATGCACCGCTTTGGGAGGAATTAAGCGGGCTACATCCTTCGAACACTTTCCATGAAAATACTTGTAGAACAGACTCAAGTCGCCAACCGTTCTTCGATGTTCCAGCGAATAAAGGCCGCCGGTCAATTCCGGGTCCCCAATCAGACGGACCACTCTTCTCTGAACAGAATCCAACAAATGCAGTGTATGTTTGGGAGCGGAGCCCCAAACGTGGGAGCAGTATTCCATAGTTGGTCGAATTTGGGCTTTGTAAAGAATTAACAGTTGCTGTGAGGTGTAAAGCTTTCTGGTTCTAAATAATATTCCCAACTTTTGAGAAGCTCTCTTTGCTATGCCTGCAACATGTTCATGCCAAGACATATTTGCTCCCAAACTAACGCCCAACAAATTGAGCGACGATGCTAAGGGAATGGAGTGCCCCGACATAACTATGTCGGGTTCAGCAACGTTAACTCTTTTAGAAAAAACTGCCGCTTGGGTTTTTGTAGCGTTAAATTCCACTTGGTTACTGTCACCCCAAGATAGAATTTCTTCCAGGTCTTTGTTAAGTTGAACGACCTCCTGCTGACTGCGATATTCGCGTGAGCAGCCGATGTCCGAGCGTTCAAGGTGAATGAAGAGACAAGCGTACTGTCATCTGCAAAGCTATAGATTGGATTCCCGGTCTTTTCCAGCAGATCGTTAATGTAAATGAGAAAGAGAGTAGGAAACAGTATGGAGCCCTGGGGCACACCGGCGTTGATAGTGAGGGTGTTAGAAAGAAATCCGTCGACCGCCACTCATAAAGAACGCTCTCTGAGGAAACATGAGAGCCACAAACAGAACCTTTCAGACATACGTATTAAGGAATGACCTGACAATGTTACATGTTTTCAAAATCACTGACTTCTGAATGTTTTTGTGTATGTTTGTGTTGAGTCCTAATTGTACTAAATGTGGTGTGAATGTTATTGGTGTAAGGCCTGTGGCTGATATAATGAGGGGGACAATGATGACTTTTTCTTGTTTCCATAGCCTTTTTATTTCCGTTGCAAAGTCTGTGTATTTGGAAATTTTTTCTGTGTATTTGGTGTGGATGTTTGTGTCGTTGGGGACAACTATGTCAATTAGATAGGTGACTTTTCCTTTTTTGCACTGAAAAGTAATATCGGGTCTGTTCCGGCCAATATTTTACATCCGCTCGTTATGTGTTCGATCGTTTCTTTCTGCTGGTGGCATTTCCTACATCTGTCCTCTGGAATAGTCGGGTCGATATGCTTTTAGTAGTTTCTGGTTAATATGACTTTATCCTGGATGGCAAGTAAGAAGCCTTCCGTTTCAGGGAATAGCTCCCCATCCTGTAACCAGGTGTATGATTGTTTTTTATTTACGTGGTCTTGTTCTATGTGGTATCTGTGTTTTCCGTGGAGTGTTTTCTCTGACCACATTTTTATCTTTTCCTGTAGTAATTGGGTGTGACTGTGTGTGTCTGCTGAGTGGTCTGCTCGAGCTAAGTCGAGAGGTGTGTAGTTTTTGTCTGCTTTCACTGTCGCTGTGTGGAGGCTGGTTTGCTTGCTGTGACAGAATTTCCTAAATGCGTGTATTTTGTTTTGTGTGTAATGATCTGATGTCTATAATTCCTCTTCCTCCTGCCTTCCTCTCAATGGTAAGTCTTTCTTTGCATGCGTTGGGGTGTAATTTCCTGTATTTGGTGAATTGAGATCGTATAAGGATGTGAATATTTTCTATGTCTGTTTGTGGCCATTTGATGATACCAAATGAATATGTGAGTATAGGTATAGCGAACGTGTTGATGGCTTTAGTGAGATTCTTAGAGTTGAGTTTTGTTTGCAAAAGTTTCGTCAGTCTGTTTTTGAATTCGGTTCTGAGCTCTGTTTTGATGTGAGTGTGGTTGAGTTTGGTGCTTTGTTGGAAACCCAGATATTTATATGTTTCTTTGTCAAACATGTTATCGAGTGTTTCATTGTTGATGGTTTCTGTCTCATGGTGACACTTCCATTGGCCTTTGTTGATGTGGAGCACTTTGTATTTACTTATACCAAATTCCATATTGACATCTAAGGTGAATATTTCTGTGATTTTGAGGAGTTCTTTCAGCTGTGTTTGTGTGGCAGCGTAGAGTTTTATGTCGTCCATATATAGGAGGTGGTTTATTTTATGTTGATTCACTTTTTGGTGTCTGATATTGAAGCCATGCTCTGTTCTGTTTAGTATATTTGAGAGTGGATTGAGGCAGAGGCAAAACCATAGAGCGCTGAGCGAGTCTCCCTGAAATATACCCCGTCTGATGTACAGCTCTTCTGTTTGGATGCGTTCGGTTTGTGTTTCTAGGCGTATTTTGGTTTTCCATGTTTTCATAATTTGCGCGAGAAACTGCCTGAGGTGTTGGTTGATTTTATAGATTTCTAGGGCTCTGATTAACCAGCTGTGGGGTATGAGTCGAAGGCTTTTTTATTGTCTATGTAACCGATGTGAAGGTTTCTGTGTTCTTTTCTGGTTTGTCCCATAATCACGCTATCTATAATCAGTTGCCCTTTGCATCCTCGACTATTTTTCCTGCATCCCTTCTGCTCTTCTGTGAGAATATTGTTGTCTGTTAGGTGTTGTTTTATTTTCTTCGAAATTGCGGCTGTGATGATCTTGTATAGGGTTGGAAGACAGGTGATTGGTCGGTAGTTTGACGGGTTTGTGGTGTCTGAGCTTTTGGGTTGAACGTATATTATTCCTTGTGTAAGAAAAGTGAGAAATATGTGTGGTTGTAGAATGGCTTTGTTGAATTGGTGTGTGAGTGCTTCGTGTGTGGTGGTAAAACTGTTTGTACCAGAAGTTTTGTATATTGTCTGTTCCAGGACATTTCCAGTTGTGTGTGTGTTTGATAGTTTCTGTAATTTCTTGTGTATTTAATGTGGGATTTTCTTGTTCCGTCACATGTTTATGTTTGTCTTCTTCGGCTTTGATCCAGGGGGTGTTATTTTTGTGTAGTTTGGGTTCTGACCAGATACTTTTCCAATAATCTGTGAGTTCGTGTTTGTTTGGTGGTTCAGTCACTGCTATCTGTTTGTTGTACATAGTTTTCTGGTAGAACTGTTTTTCGCTTCTTCGGAAGAGGTTGTTGGTGTCTTTCCTCTCATTTGATTCTTTGTATCTACGGAGTCTTGCGGCATATACAGATAGTTTTTGTTTCAAGGTATCGAGGATTTCTGGCAGTGTTCTGTTGGGAGACTTAGATTTGATCTTGTTTGCCCCCTGTGTGACACGTTTGGACGCGTTCCCGCTTATAAACTGGGTAAGATGTCCTAGATCTCTCCTGATGTTGTTGATTTTGTTTTCTATTCTTATTTGCCATTTGAATTTTGGTTTTGTCCTGTTGAGGTTTCCTTGTCGTTGAGGGAGTTTTTGATTATTTTGTGTTAGAGTGGTGATTGCTGCTGCGTATATTATTGTGTGAATGTCTTCGATTGTGCTTAAGTCTGTTATATACTGAGGTATTATGTGCCTGTTTAGTGTGTTGAGGATTGATTGCGTGCTCTGTTTGAAGATTAAACGAGGGATGGGGTTTCTTGTTGTGGGGTCGGTGCCTGACCATCGACCTAGATGTGACTCCATTTTTGCTTTAAGTGTTTGTATGAGAGGTGATTCGGGGTGATGTTGTGTGGATGTCGTTGAGGGTGGAGAGTGATTCATGTTGTAGTCTGTGATATGGTGTTGCGCAGTACTCGCAATATTATTTTGAGTTATGCTCCTCCTGGGTGGTGGGTCTTCTTGTGTTCGACTGGGTGGTTGTGTGTGTGAGGCTGGTTCGGTATCTGCTTTATTGTTTCTATTGTTTGGTTTGTCTGTGTTCAACAGCCACTGCGTTCTTGATGGTTTGCAATTCGAGAGGTGTGAGACGATTGTTCTTGGTAATAACTCTTTTTTGGTCTATTACTCTCTGTTCTGAAACAAGTAATTGCAGATGTGGATATTCGGTCAACAAAAGTCTGTGTAGTTCCGATCTGTAGCCCGATGTTATTGTTTCGAGTTTGGTGGCGGTGTAGTAACAGCGCATCACCGTCCTATTCATCTCATCCGTCCACTTTAACCGATGTCTTGGTTTTCCAGCCTTGGTAGTTGCGTGTTGTCCTTGCAAAACATACGGGCCCTGGCCTGGCTTTGGTGGTTGTGTTTGTCCCGCATCTACGTCGGTTGCGCTTGGTATTGATGTTGGTGGGTCCAAGCGGCGAGTGATTCTCTTCTCAGTAATTTCCTTGTCAGGTTTTTGTGTTTTCATCACAGCAACGCATGGCGTGTTCGTTGATTCCTGTGGTGCAACTCATGCGCTGCTGCGATTTTCCCGCCTTGGTGGGTGTCGGCTTAGTCGCCGACACAACACTTTTGGCAGGTCCATTTTCGGTTGCCTTGTCTTCATCGTTTTGGTCGAGCTGTCATTTCCCGCGACGTCCTCGACCGTTACGTCGCTCGCCCGATGCTTCTTTTATTGGTCTGCTGTTCTCTGGAATGTTTTCAATGTTTTGTGGTGTCAGAAGCTCAAAGTGTCCCGACATTGGGTTGCCTGTTAGTAGAAGGTAAATGGTTTTGCTGTATTTTGCCCGTGCTTATTATTGTTGGTCTGTCCGTAAAAGTTATTTTTGTATGTCTTGTTCTTCGTTGTTCTGAGAAGATGTGAAAGTTGCTATTTTGTGTTTCCGAGAGGGCAAGTATCTCTAGGCTCGTTCCATAGGTGCCATTTTTCCTCATATAATTATAATAGTTATTGAAGTCTTTTATATCGTCGACTTCAATTAATGAAAATGTGTGAAGTTCCAACCACTTTTGTTGTAAATATCTTACAGCAACCTCTCGGAGTTTCTCATGATAGTTTTGGTGGCATATAAGTGTAAGCTAACTGCACGGAAAAGGCAATTTCCATCACCTACAATGTCGGATCTAGTAAAACTATCGGGAGTAGTTTTGGCTGAGGCGGTCGTTTGGTTCGTCTGTGGTTGTTATTGTTGTGGTGTTGCTATAGCTGTTTGTACGACAGGGGTCCGCCTCCGCAACACCCTTCCATTTTCATTATTATAATTATTATTATTTGACATAGTATTCCCACGAGTATCCTAGGAAAGAAGGGTCGACTGTGGCAGAGCCTGTATGCCACAGCAAGGCTACTTACTCCCGGAGGGCGCCCGGTATCCGGGGGAACCGTTCGCGACTCATAAAGGCTGAGCCATTCATCTTCTCGGCACGGTAAACACCTTAAGACTGCGTTTTTATTACACATAATCTGGACAACACAAGACAGCACAACATGACTCAGGTACCTCGGGATCGTCAATGCCCGTACTAGGAGAATCCTGGGATTCCCCTAGCCCCTGAGGGATTATTATTATTATTATTATTATTACAAAAAGTTCTTCTTTCTTACATTTGATCAATGTGGTTCCATGTTTGGCTGATGGGCCAAAACCAAGTCAGCACAAACGCTATTATCATTCCGTATTAAGGAATGGCCTGACAATGTAACATGTTTTCAAAATCACTGACTTCTGAATGTTTTTGTGTATGTTTGCATTGTTGAGTCCTAATTGTACTAAATGTGGTGTGAATGTTATTGGTGTAAGGCCTGTGGCTGATATAATGAGGGGGACAATGATGACTTTTTCTTGTCTCCATAGCCTTTTTATTTCCGTTGCAAGGTCTGTGTATTTTGAAATTTTTTCTGTGTATTTCGTTTGAATGTTTGTGTCGTTGGAGACAGCTATGTCAATTAGATAGGTGACTTTGTTATTTTTCCTTTTTTTTGCACTGAAAAGTAATATCGGGTCTTTATTATTATTATTATTATTACTAAAAAAAGGTTCCTCTTTCTCACCTTTAGTCAATGTGGTTCCATGTTTGGCTGACAGGCCAAAGCCAAGTCAGCACAAACGCTATTACCATTATGTATCAAGGAATGACCTGAATGACCTGACAATATTACATGTTTTCAAAATCACTGACTTCTGAATGTTTCTGTGTATGTTTGTGTTGAGTCTTAATTGTACTAAATGTGGTATGAATGTTATTGGTGTAAGGCCTGTGGCTGATATAATGAGGGGGACAATGATGACTTTTTCTTGTTTCCATAGCCTTTTTATTTCCGTTGCAAGGTCTGTGTATTTGGAAATTTTTTCTGTGTATTTGGTGTGGATGTTTGTGTCGTTGGGGACAGCTATGTCAATTAGATAGGTGACTTTTCCTTTTTTGCACTGAAAAGTAATATCGGGTCTATTGGCGGAGACTGTTTTTATCTGTATGGATATTGATGTCCCAGTAGAGCCTGTAATATTTATTTTCAAGTATGGATGTTGGTGTGTATTTGTAGTATGGATCTGTGTTTTCTATGAGTTTGTATGTTGTGGCTAGTGCTTGGTGAACCACTTTGGCAGCTGAATCATGCCTGGCTGTGTACTCTGTTCCGGCCAATATTTTACATCCGCTCGTTATGTGTTCGATCGTTTCTTTCTGCTGGTGGCATTTCCTACATCTGTCCTCTGCAATAGTCGGATTATTATTATTATTGTTTCTTCTGGGTTCTATTAATCTAATTTATGGTAGATTTTAGATTTCCCCCAGAGAGCTCAAAAAATTGTTCCTAACATCTTCCCTAAGATATGTGCGGTCCAGATATTTTTTGATTTTATTATTAATAATATTACATTATATTGTTAAAAACTAATATTTTTAAACCAATTAAAGACTGACACTCAACCTCTTTTATTAAACACAATAACTAAACAAGAATTGGGTCCTAGTATAACGACAATCTTGACAATTTTCAGTAATATTTTAACCAACATGTCAATATCCCCAAGAAAATAATAAAGAAAAATTTAAAATTACATAGTCTAACAGAACATAATTTTTAGTTTTCATTAGTATTACAATAAGAATACATTCTCAGATGTGACAGTAAGCACCTGTAATTTATTTGTGGGGTAGATGGTATAATTTTTGTTATGTAAAAAGTTGGGGAAAAAGATTGGGGGTTTTTCAGAAGAATTGCAGGAAATCTTTCGGGGTGGTCTAAAATACTAGTTTATTTATTGTAACTTTCTATTATTAGCATGCCCACAGGAGAGTTTGAGAAGGCTGCAAATACTGCAAAATAAAAGTACTATTGAGTTGTAACATATATACTCAAATTCAAATTATGCTGCGGCATCTTGATTGGGTGTCTGTTAAGGAGAGCATTAGAATAAGTAATTTAATATTCCTGTGTAAAATAGTTCACAGGAAACCAGGCTATCTGAACAAATTTCTAATTCAGCGTTACGAGCTTCACCAGCACAATATAAGATCCAGGGATAATTTTCACATAGAACATAAAATAAAATCGTTTTTGATGAGTTCATTGTTCCAGGAAGGAATCCGACTTTCTAATGCTCTCCCTAATGAGGTAAAAGATGCAAAAAATTTGTCAGAGTTTCGAAAACTGATTGGTGGTTCAATTGGACAAGAAATTGCATAATATGTTGTAAATTTATAAGTTTAAGCATTGTAATGTATTAGCTAGTAGCTAAATAAAGTATTCATTCATTCATCCATTCATTCGTTCATTCATTCATTGATCCATTCAATTCTTAACTGCCAAAGTAAATTAACAACAACAACCTGTTTAATGTCATATTCATACTATATAATAAGGATAATTTTTTATAAATATAATTTTTTCACTCCTTATAATTAGCCAATAAGCTTTCTTAACATCATTAAGAGTCTAATCAGAGGAAGTGCAAAGTTTTAGCTACAAGAGAAGAAAGTAAATAAGTAAGAATTTTTTATTTTTTTTAATAAGTTATATATAACCACATATAACCAGCTGTTAAAATTAATAAATATAAGTGACAACATCAAAACCTATCCAATGCAAGTTTTACTACAAAACAGCACGGACTATTCGGTTTTCTTAGCAATGTTGTACAAAAGCGGATTACGGTAAGTTTTCATATACGACATAATGCGTGCACATTATTATTGTTTTTGTTTTTTTTTCTCACATTTAGTCAATGTGGTTCCATGTTTGGCTGACGGGCGCAAACCAAGTCAGCACAAACGCATTACCATTGTGTATTAAGGAATGATCTGACAATGTAACATGTTTTCAAAATCACTGACTTCTGAATGTTTTTGTGTATGTTTGTGTTGAGTCCTATTTGTACTAAGTGTGGTGTGAATGTTGTTGGTGTAAGGCCTGTGGCTGATATAATGAGGGGGACAATGATGACTTTTTCTTGTTTCCATAGCCGCTTTATTTCCGTTGCAAGGTCTGTGTATTTGGAAATTTTTTCTGTGTATTTCGTTTGGATGTTTATGTCGTTGTCAATTAGATAAGTGACTTTCTTTTTTGCACTGAAAAGTAATATCGGGTCTATTGGCGGAGACTATTTTATCTGTATAGATACTCATGTCCCAGTAAAGTTTGTAATCTTTGTTTTCAAGTACGGATGTTGGTGTGTATTTGTAGTAGGGATCTGTGTTTTCTATGAGCCTGTATGTTGTGGCTAGTGCTTGGTGAACTACTTTTGCCGCTGAGTCATGTCTGGCTGTGTATTCCGTTCCGGCTAATATTTTACATCCGCTTGTTATGTGTTCGATTGTTTCTTTCTGCTGGTGGCATTTTCTGCATCTGTCTTCTGTAATAGTTGGGTCTTTGATGATATGCTTTTGGTAGTTTCTGGTTAATATGACTGTATCCTGGATGGCAAGTAAGAAGCCTTCTGTTTCCGGGAATAGCTGCCCATCCCGCAACCAGGTGTATGATTGTTTTTTTATTTACGTGGTCTTGTTCTATGTGGTATCTGTGTTTTCCGTGGAGTGTTTTTTCTGACCACGTTTTCATCTTTTCCTGTTGTAATTGTGTGTGACTGTGTGTATCTGCTGGGTGGTCTACCCGGGATAAGTCGAGTGGTGTATAGTTTTTGTCTGCTTTGACTGTTGCTGTATGGAGGCTGGTTTGCTTGGTGTGAAAGAATTTCCTAAGTGCTTGTATTTGTTTTGTGTGTAATGATCTGATGTCTATAATTCCTCTTCCTCCTGCCTTCCTCTCGATGGTAAGTCTTTCTTTGCATGCGTTGGGGTGTAATTTCCTGTATTTGGTGAATTTGAGATCGTATATGAATATTTTCTATGTCTGTTTGTGCCCATTTGATGATACCAAATGAATATGTGAGTATAGGTATAGCGAACGTGTTGATGGCTTTAGTGAGATTCTTAGAGTTGAGTTTTGTTTGCAAAAGTTTCGTCAGTCTGTTTTGGAATTCGGTTCTGAGCTCTGTTTTGATGTGAGTGTGGTTGAGTTTGGTGCTTTGTTGGAAGCCTAGATATTTGTATGTTTCTTTGTCGAACATGTTATCGAGTGTTTCATTGTGGATGGTTTCTGTCTCATGGTGGCCCTTCCACTGGCCTTTGTCGATATGGAGCACTTTGCATTTACTTATACCAAATTCCATATTGACATCTAAGGTGAATATTTCTGTGATTTTGAGGAGTTCTTTCAGCTGTGTTTTTGTGGCAGCGTAGAGTTTTATGTCATCCATATATAGGAGGTGGTTTATTTTATGTTGATTCACTTTTTGGTGTCTGATGTTGAAGCCATGCTCTGTTCTGTTTAGTATATTTGAGAGTGGATTGAGACAGAGGCAAAACCATAGAGCGCTGAGCAAGTCTCCCTGAAATATACCCCGTCTGATGTACAGCTCTTCTGTTTGGATGCGTTCGGTTTGTGTTTCTAGGCGTATTTTGGTTTTCCATGTTTTCATAATTTGCGCGAGGTTTTGGTTGATTTTATAGATTTCTAGGGCTTTGATTAACCAGCTGTGGGGAATGGAGTCGAAGGCTTTTTTATAGTCTATGTAACCGATGTGAAGGTTTCTGTGTTCTTTTCTGGTTTGTCCCATAATCACGCTATCTATGATCAGCTGCTCTTTGCATCCTCGACTATTCTTCCTGCATCCCTTCTGCTCTTCTGTGAGAATATTGTTGTCTGTTAGGTGTTGTTCTATTTTCTTGGAAATTGCGGCTGTGATGATCTTGTATAGGGTTGGAAGACAGGTGATAGGTCGGTAGTTTGACGGGTTTGTGGTGTCTGAACTTTTGGGTTTGATGTGTGTTATTCCTTGTGTAAGAAAAGTGGGGAATGTGTGTGGTTGTAGAATGGCTTTGTTGATCTGGTGTGTGAGTGCTTCGTGTGTGGTGGTGAACTGTTTGTACCAGAAGTTCTGTATATTGTCTATCCCAGGGCATTTCCAGTTGTGTGTGTGTTTGATTGTTTCTGTAATTTCTGCTGTAGTTAGTGTGGAATTTTCTTGTTCTGTCACACGTTTGTGTTTATCTTCCTCGGCTTTGATCCAGGGGGTCTTATTATTATGTAGTTTGGGTTCTGACCAGACAGTTTTCCAATAATCTGCGAGTTCTTGTTTGTTTGGTGGTTCAGTTACTACTGTCTGCTCGTTGTACATAGCTTTTCGGTAGAACTGTTTTTCGCTTCTTCGGAAGAGATTGTTGGTGTCTTTCCTCTCGTTTGATTCTTTGTATCTACGGAGTCTTGCAGCATATACGGATAGTTTTTGTTTTAAAGTATCAACGATTTTTGGCAGTGTTCGGTTGAGAGATTTAGATTTGATCTTGTCTACACCCTGTGTGACACGTTTGGATGCGTTCCCGTTCATAAACTGGGTAAGGTGTCCCAGATCTCTTCTGATGTTGTTGATTTTGTTTTCTATTCTTATTTGCCATTTAAATTTAGGTTTCCTGCTGTTGAAGTCTCTTTGCCGTTGCGGGAGTTTTTGATTATTTTGTGTTATAGTGGTGATTGCTGCAGCATATATTATTGTGTGAATGTCTTCGATCGTGCTTAAGTCTCTTATGTACTGTGGTATTATGTGCTTGTTTATTGTGTTGAGGATTATTTGTGTGCTCTGTTTGAAGATTAAACGAGGGATGGGATTTCTTGTTGTAGGGTCGGTGCCTGACCATCGAGCTAGATGTGACTGCATTTCTGCTTTGAGTGCTTGTATGAGAGGTGATTCGGGGTGATGTTGTGTAGATGTTGTTGAGGGTGGTGAGTCATTCATTTTTTCATCTGTGATATGGTGTCGTGTGGTGCTTGCTATTTGCATTGAAATATTATTTTGAGTTATGCTCCTGCTGGGTGGTGGGTCTTGTTGTTTTCGACTGGGTGGTTGTGTGTGTGATATTGGTTCGGTATCTGCTCTACTGTTTCTATTGTTTGGTTGGTCTGTGTTCAGTTCAGCAGCTACTGTGTCTTTGATGGTTTGCAATTCGAAAGGTGTGAGGCGATTGTTCTTGGTAATAACTCTTTTTTGGTCTATTACTCTCTGTTCTGTGACAAGTAATTGCAGATGTGGATATTCGATCAAGAAAAGTCTGTGTAGTTCCAGTCTGTAGCCTGATGTCACTGTTTCTAATTTGGTGGCGGTGTAGTAACAGCGCATCACTGTTCTATTCATTTCATCTGTCCACTTTAACCGCTGTCTTGGTTTGCCAGCCTTGGTAGTTGCATGTTGTCCTTGCAAAACATACGCGGTTTGGCCTGGCTTAGGTGGTTGTTTTTGTCCCGCATCTACGTCGGTTGCGCTTGGGATTGGTGGTGGTGGGTCCAAGCGGCGAGTGATTCTCTTGTCAGTGATTTCTTTGTCAGGTGTGATTTCATTACAGCAACGCATGGCGTGTTCATTGATTCCTGTGGTGCAACTCATGCGTTGCTGTGACTTTCCCGCCTTGGTGGGTGTCGGCTTACTCGCCGGCACAACACTTTTGGCAGGTCTATTTTCGGTTGCCCGGTCTTCATCGTTTTGGTCGAGCTGCCATTTCCCGTGACGTCCTCGACCGTTACGTCGCTCGCTCGATGCTTCTTTTATTGGTTTGCTGTTGTCTGGAATGTTCTCAATATTTTGTGGTGTCAGAAGCTCAAAGTGTCCCGAGATTGGGTTGCCTGTTAGTAGAAGGTAAATAGTTTTGTTGTATTTTCCCGTGCTTATTATTTTTGGTCTGTCCGAAAAAGTTATTTTTGTATGTCTTGTTCTTCGTTGTTTTGAGAAGATATGAAAGTTGTTATTTTGTGTTTCCGAGAGGGCAAGTATCTCTAGGCTCGTTCCATAGGTGCCATTTTTCCTCATATAATTATAGTAGTTATTGAAGTCTTTTATATCGTCGACTTCAATTAATGAAAAGTGTGAAGTTCCGACCAGTTTTGTTGTAAATATCTTAGAGCAATCTCTCGGAGTTTCTCATGATGGTTTTGGTGGCCATACAAGTGTAAGCTAACTGCACGGAAAATACAATTTCCATCACCTACAATGTCGGATCTGGTAAAACTATCGGGGTAGTTTCGGCTGAGGCGGTTGTTTGGGTCGTCTGTGGTTGTTGTTGTTGTGGTGTTGCTATAGCTGTTTGTACGACAGGGCTCCGCCTCCGCAACACCCTTCCATTATCATTACTATAATTATTATTCTTTGACATAGTATTCCCACGAGTATCCTAGGAAAGAGGGGTCGACTGCGGCAGAGCCTAGATGCCACAGCAAGGCTACTTACTCCCGGAGGGCGCCCGGTATCCGGGGGAACCGTTCGCGACTCATAAACGCTGAGCCATTCATCTTCTCGGCACAGTAAACACCTTAAGATTGCGTTTTTGTTACACATAATCTGGACAACACAAGACAGCACAACAGAGAGAGAAGGCTGCAAATACTGCAAAATAAAAGTACTATTGAGTTGTAACATATATACTCCAGTTCAAAGTATGCTGCGGCATCTTGATTGGGTGTCTGTTAAGGAGAGCATTAGAATAAGTAATTTAATATTCCTGTGTAAAATAGTTCACAGGCAATTACCAGGCTATCTGAACAAATTTCTAATTCAGCGTTACTAGCTTCACCAGCACAATATAAGATACAGGGATAATTTTCACATAGAACATACAATAAAATCGTTTTTGATGAGTTCATTGTTCCAGGAAGGAATCCGACTTTCTAATGCTCTCCCTAATGAGGTAAAAGATGCAAAAAATTTGTCAGAGTTTCGAAAACTGATTGGTGGTTCAATTGGATAAGAAATTGCATAATATGTTGTAAATTTATAAGTTTAAGCATTGTAATGTATTAGCTAGTAGCTAAAGTATTCATTCATTCATTCATTCATCCATTCATTCATCCATTCATTCGTTCATTCATTCATTGATCCATTCAATTCTTAACTGCCAAAGTAAATTAACAACAACAACCTGTTTAATGTCATATTCATACTATATAATAAGGATAATTTTTTATAAATATAATTTTTTCACTCCTTATAATTAGTCAATAAGCTTTCTTAACATCATTAAGAGTCTAATCAGAGGAAGTGCAAAGTTTTAGCTACAAGAGAAGAAAGTAAATAAGTAAGAATTAATTTTTTATTTTTTTTAATAAGTTATATATAACCACATATAACCAGCTGTTAAAATTAATAAATATAAGTGACAACATCAAAACCTATCCAATGCAAGTTTTACTACAAAACAGCACGGACTATTCGGTTTTCTTAGCAATGTTGTACAAAAGTGGATTACGGTAAGTTTTCATATACGACATAATGCGTGCATATTATTATTATTATTTTAGGCAGAAAACCTCTGCTATACAATAAACTCCTAAAAGGTAAATGAGCGTTCATCGGTAGCATAGCCGTCCGAGCGAAACCTGCTTTTAGAATTTATTAAATAAAATTATCTTAAAAATAATGTTATAGAAATATAAGATTTATTGCAAAAATTTGTTAATCTATAGATCTATGTATGTGTACAAATTCACAATTCATGATATATAAGTACTTTAATTAAAATAAAAAATAATCATCATCTTCACAATCTGAAGACTGGACTTTTCTTAAATTGATAATTAAGGGTTCTCTTTCTACAGTTTTTTCGATGTATTCCACAATTTATTTTCTTCTTCTACAACATGTCGAATGGCATTTTTTCAATTATCCTCTTTAATCCTCTCTATTCCGGCGAGTAATAATTGCCTTACATATTGAAGTTTGAACGTGGTGTTTTCCCTTACAACGGAATTTTTCATTTGTGCCCAAATTAGTTCTATGGGTTTCAATTCGTAATGATATGAAGGTAATCTAAGCACTGTGATATTTCGTTCCTTTGCCGTCTCATCGACTCCGTATTTCTTGAAGTGTGCCTTATTTTGTTTCGCAATTTTGAGAAGTTCCGCTTTTAACATACCATCTTTGTGTTTGAGATTTTTGTCTCTTATCGATTGAAGAATATCCGCTTTCGTCCATGAATATGTCCGGAGTCGTTCTAATAACCGAGAATGGTATGGGACATTTTCTAATACTATAACTGATTTTGCTGGTATACGCTGAATCATCTGTTATAAGTACTCCTCGAAAACATCGGCCGTCATCTCCGTGGTAATTTTTAGTTGACTTTGATTCGAATTCCCACAAGCCACCGTCGAGAAATTCGTTTTCAGTACCAATTTGTGCTATAATTAGCCTGCGACCTTTTCCTGAAGGGGGGTTGTAATCCATTTGACCAACCTTCCATAAAAACTTGTTTGGCACTCTTAATGTTTAAATCGTAATGTAAAAAATATTTCTTTCTTCGGCTCGAAATTTTCTGATTGCTCGTAGATATTCTCTTCTCCAACAAATTATTTCTGTTTTATTGATAAGAACAGATTTTCTATTCTTCCCAACGAAAAACCAGGTTACGAAAGATTTTCCATAATTTTCATTTTTTTTAATCTGTTAACTCCTGATCTTCTCTGATTTCTTGCAAAACTTTATGTAGGATAGGTATTTTTTCCTAATAAAAAAAAAATGGTGTACTTTTATTGTTATTGCATTTTTAAAGTCTTCATCGACTTCTAAGGGCTCTTTTTCTTTGTGATTCTGTGGTTCGTTGCAAGGACCGCGTTTTCTTCCTTTTAGAAATCTATAAATAGTTGCTGATCCAACTCCCGTCATGTTGGCACATGTTTCCACTATTTCACGGACTTGGCTTGTTGGCTGTTGATGCACTAGGGCATCGTAGTCGTTAATTATCATTGTTTTTTCTCGCAGGGAAAATGTAGATTTACAGACTCCGCGAAATTTGACCGGAGCAAAACTGACAGTTGAAGCCATCGCTGTTCCGATTTGAACTAAGCATATGCAGGTTTTTGCTTTATTTTTGTACTTACACAGAATATTTTTATTGCATACTTAGGTACTTAGGCACCTACCTACCGATAAGTACTTTGGGTAATTATATTCCAATAACTGCTAAAATCCCAAATAATTTTATTGTATCTATTATCATCATGCTTTATAACACTGCAGATTTCTAGTTCTTAAGATTTGTTAATTGTACTCGTTTAGGCCTTTATCATAAAAATAAGATTTTTAGTTTCATCATTTACTCATTAAAATAAACTTTGAAATGCGTTGATTTATATAGCGTCTTGTAAAGTTTAGAAGGCTTTAATAAAATATATTTTAGAAAAAGGTCACACTGTTGTATAGAGATAGAAAATAAAGGTGATTAAAACTAAAAATGCAAATAATTGGTAGAGAAATTTCGGACGCTTACGGTTTATGACATTTTATTGTTTAGAAACTATATTGTGTGCTATCAACTCCAAATAAACTCCAATGCACTCGTGATAATTTTTGCCCAATCTACACTTTATGAAGAATATTCCAGAAATTTTTCAAAGTTTTTTTTGATCAGTAATTTCCGAAATAGGATGAGGGGAGGGGGGTTTTTGGCCAGTTTTTTTAAAATAATACAAGAAATGTGTGCAATTATTACATCAAATACAGTTTCGAACTCGTGTTTTCACCCCCCAAACTAACCCCTTAAGTCAAACTTTAACTTTCAAAATTACAAGGCTTCAATTGGGCCACCAATTGCTATATTTGGGCAACTTTCTATGAGAAAATCGGTGGTGACAGACGGATGGGCAGACACTGAAGTAATCCCCTAAGTATTCCGTACGGAACACTCAAAAGAATACTTTGAACGTGTAAATAGCCTAACTAAAAAGTAATAAAAAATCTATTACCTAAAATAAATTTAAGAACCTTTCCTCCGATTCGTGAGTAGTTCGATCGTTCTAGAATTGTAGTGTTTAACTAAAATTCGTAGACTGGAAAAGCAACGCGATCGTTTTTTATCGACAGTAGGAAATTTTACCTTTAAGAGGGAATACGTTTTCAGCAAAAAACTCTTCGAAATTTATTAGCAAAATGAAAGATCTAGTTCTCGACAAAAGTGAAATTTTAATTCCTTTTGATATTAGCGTTTTGTTAACTAATATGCCAAAACCACAACCCTTGCTACACTCACAGAAGCTGCTTGGAATGAATAACTTTACAGAAGAAATTATTCATGAATGGCCACATTTTGCATGGAGCAAAACTATTTTCGTCTAGCGATCATTTTTTTTGTTAAAACAGGACACCGCTGTGGATTATCACCATTCATGAGCCATTTGTCCATAAGTGCGTTTGAAATCGAGGCCAGTTAAAAATTTGAATACTCTAAGTGGGTGGATGATGTAGTCGCTCTTTTCATATATGTATCAAGGATTTTCTACAGCTGACGCTGTCTTCCCTCTCTCAGCCTTTGATTCCATCCGTTTCTATCTTCCCAGTCTTCATCTGTTAGACCCCTGTCCTCCATAGCCTCGTCCACATCGTCTCTCCACGATTGTCTGGGTCTTCCTCTTTTTCTTCTCCCCATAGGGCTCCACTCCGTTATTTTCTTTATCCACCTATTATCTTCGCTCCGTCTTATGTGCCCATACCATTTTAATCGTTTTTCTTCAATGGTGTTTATTGCGTTCTCTTTGATGTTCATTCTGCTTCTTATTTCTTCATTTGTTATTCTCTCCATACGTGTCACTCCACAACATCTTCTCCAATACTCCATCTCTACTGCGTCAATATTAGATTTATTTCTTTTGTTGGTCGTCCATGTTTCTGGCCGGTATGTCATTATGCTTTGTATTATTGATTTGTATATGCGTGTTTTGTTTCTCTTTGTAATGTGCTTGTCCCACAGGATCGAATTTAATTGGCTTATGCATGTCCACGGTTGTCCTAATCTAGCTTTAATCTCTTCATCTGATGTTGCGTTTTTTGAAATGATGGTTCCTAAATATTTAAATTTATGGGTTCCTTTGATTATTGTTTCTTTATCGACTTCTAGATTTTCCACGTTTCCCTCCTTTGTTGTTAGATATTCCGTTTTATCAAAGTTTATTGCTAATCCTGCTTTAGTGTATTCTTCTTTCAGTTTTCTTACCATATAACTGAGGTCTTCCTCATCTTGCGCTATGATTACTTGGTCGTCTACGAAACTTAGAGTATATAAGTAATCTTCTCGTATTGGGATTTCCATTCTACTACATTTTTGCTTCCATTTTTTTAATGTTTGTTCGAGTTATATTTTGAATAGTGTGGGGGATGTAGAGCATCCTTGTAATAGGCCTTTTGATGTTTGGAGTCTCTTCCCTATTTTATGTCCTATTTTTATGTTCACTGTGTTGTTTTCGTAGAGAGCTTTTACTGCGTGTATTAGTTCTTTATCAATGCCTATTTCTTTCATTGCGTTCCATAATCTTTGTCTTGGTACTGAGTCATAGGCCTTTCTTATGTCTATGAAGGCTAGATGAACTTCTCTATTCTTTGCCAGTTTTTTTTCCATTGTTTGTCTTATAGTGTATATGTGGTCTATACATGATTTTCCGGCCGTAAAGCCTGCCTGGTCTTCTCCAATTTTTCCTTGTATATTTTCCTCTATGATATTTTTAATAATTTTTCCATATAGACCTCCCATACTCGATCTTATGCTTAGGCCTCTATAGTTTGTGCTTTTTCTGCGGTCTCCCTTTTTAAATATAGATACTATATAGGCTTTTGACCATTCCTCTGGTATTTTTTTTCCATTTATCGCTCTGTGGAACATGTTTCTCAGCATTCGATGTAATTTATTAGACCCGTACTTAATCATTTCATTTACCACACCCCCAGGCCCTGCAGATTTATTATTTTTGAGTGTTTTTATTGTCTTCTTTACTTCTTCATAGCTTAGTTCTATCTCTTTTTTCCTTATTCTGTTCTTCTTCAGGGTTCTCTTCCTGGAATTCTTGTCTGTCTTCTGTTAGCAGCTTCTTATAATATTCTTCCCACTCGCTTTCTGGGATATGCTCTATATACATCTTCTCTCTATTGTTGGTCCTTAATGCTTTAATTATTCTCCATGACTCTGTGCTTCTAGTTCCTCCTATATACTCTTCTACATGTTCGCACGATTTTTCCCATCTCTCTTTCTTTTCTTTGTTTATCATTCTCCTCGTATTTTTCTCTTTATATTTCTGTAGATCTTCTTCTTCAAATCAAGATAATTTTGTTTCTAAACTAAATATATGTTTAAAGTACATAAAACTTACTTGCGAGATCGCAAACAAAGCACATTTACAATTCATGGATATTTTAGTTAATAAAAACAATAACAAATTTAAATTTGATATCTTTAGAAACTTCTTCTTGTTTTTCTTTGTTAGCCGTTTTCTATCCATTGGATCCACTTACGTTTGAGCATTTTTCCCTGTTCTGGGTAATCTGGCACCAGTTCAACCCAGTAAATCTCGTTAGTTCGTCGTACCTGCGTTTACCTTCTCGCCCCAAGGCCTTCATCTGATGATATTTCTATTCCAGTTTTGTGTATGATAACAGACGTATAATTTTTGGGAGACGTTTTACCGAAATCTACAAATAAATTTCTTGAGATCTATTTTTGTTGCGCTCAAAAATTTTATTATCGATATTTCCACAACATGGTTATTATTGCTCTTCCCTTGACAAACAGACATGGATAGGCATCGTTTCGATTAAACTAATTAATTAATTTGTAAACAAAATCATCAAACTTGATTAGAACGTGTTGTATTATAATAATTCAAACAAACCTTTTCATTAGAGTAACATAACAAAATAACTTCATTTCATACAAAATTTATGAAATTGTAACCACATTTGCTATTTATTTGTAATCAAGTTTGTATTTCGAAACGATGATTATTTGGATTTTGTGTTAAGCCAATTATCTCCATCACAATATGTATGTTTACCACATTTATTCAATTTTATTTTTATTTATTTATCGATTTGTTTATATGGGGGTTTATATGGGAGTTTCACGGCCTAAAAAAACCATTTTTTTTTGTTACATAGTAAAATATATTGAGTATATTATAAAAATTTCAAACCGAAATTCTAAATATTTACGAAGGTATAGCATATGGAAGAGAGCGCGTCGTAGTAGCTTGCCACTGGACCCAGGTAGCCCCCCGGTAGCTTCAACGATCTAACCTGCTCCATTGTTCTTTCGGTACCCTTATACCTGCAGAAAAGCGACAGGTGAAGACGTACTTGTCGAACAGGGCGGATAGCCCATATTACAAACGCTAGATATATGGTATTGTATAATAAGTTTTTCGATATGTGCGATGTACCTTCAGACTGGGATAATGCTGTGGTAATCTTGCTCTTCAAAAAAGGAATTAAGTCTAAATTAACTAACTATACACCAATCAGCCTATTATTCGTAATGTACAGGGTGAGTGAACGATAGAGTAAAGTTCATTATCTCATTTGTTTTGGGAATGACGAAAAAAATGTTAAATACAATAGTTTTAGGGAATGTTAAGGTGCACAGTTTAAAACTATTTTTGAGTATACAGGGTACTTCAAAAAAGTGTGGCCGACATAACATATGTTTTTTTAAATAGAACATCCTATTTTCTAATTTATTTTTAAACTTTACGTAAAATTTTATAACTTTTTTATTAATAATGTTATATACCTAAACCTAGCAGTTTTTCTAATATTTCATTTTTAAAAAAAAAAATACTAGTTTTCAGTTTTGTAAAAAATTGCCAGTAGCGCCATTGTTTCTGAAGGTGTTGGTACGAGCGTTCTATAGAGTCGAAAAAAAAATATATGTAAAGAAATTTGAGTTAGATGCTACAGGGTGTTTAAAACAAATTTATGCATTTCGACTATTTTAAATTGAAAAATCTTAAAATTTTTAAATGGCACACCCTGTATATTATTATTTTTTCTGATAGATTTTACAAAACCCTCCACCTTTTATTAAGTATGTCATATACCTATTTCTAATAGTTTTCTATTTATTTGGAATTTTTCAATATTTACCCTTGTTTTTAATACACTTACACTATAAGATCGTAGTTGCCAAGACAAAACAAAAATTTAGGCATTGACAAATTTTGACATGTCTATTAAGCAAGTAAAAAATAGTTTAATTTGTTGTAGTAAGTGACGTATAAAGGTAATAATTATGGATTTTCCTAAAAATAAATTAATTGATATGGTTTATATACTGGGCGAGGCGGGAAAAAATTGTCGTTTGGCAGTAAGGCTTTACGGAACGAAGTACCCTAATAGACGTATACCACCTAGAAAATCTTTTCAGTGCTTAATAGAACAGTTTGATGGTAGTGGTAGCGTTGAGTATACGAAACGGAAAGTAGTAAACCAGAATGCCACCAATGAGGAAAAAGAAATGGAGATTTTACTTCATGTTAAAGATAATCCCCAGGTCAGCAGCCGTCAACTAGATTACTTATCTGACACATCCCAATCTACCGCTAATCGCACCAGAAGAAAATACAAGTATCATCTCTTTCATGTGGAACTACTCCAAGAACTTCAAGACCGTGATTTTGAACGACGAGTAAACTTTTGTACCACCATGAATGAAGCAATAAAGGCCGATCCAAATTTTTTATCCAAAATAATGTTTTCTGATGAAGCTACTTTTCGCAGTAACGGGGCAATTAACAGCCATAAAATTCATTATTATTCAACAGTTAATCCATTTTGGGTCCGGGAAGTTCAAAACCAAAACCATTGGTCGCTTAATGTATGGTGTGGAGTATTAAATTTTCGAATTATTGGTCCATATTTTTTCCGTTTTGCAAAACAAATTACCCCAGCTTCTTGAAGAAGTTGATAACTTTGAAAGCGAACAAATGTGGATTCAACAAGACGGAGGTCCTGCTCATTACCACCAGGAAGTTCGGGAATTTTTAGACGATCGTTACCCACAAAAATCGATCAGTAGGGATGGATTCATTCAGTGGCCCCCTCGATCATGTGACCTAACGCCTTTAGACTTCTTTTTGTGGAGTTACATTAAAGATCGTGTTTATGTGAATTCCCCTACAACACCAATAGATATGGAAAATATGATACGGGATACCTGCAGGACAATAACGCCCTTTGTGCTAAGGAAAGTGAGGGAAAATATAGTAAAACGACTAAACACGTGTATTCAAGTAGACGGGCATATTTTTGAACATTTATTACGTCATAATAATTAATCATTAGATAAGTCAAACTATATTAAAATTATGATTATCTATTTATTCATGTTTTTACAATAGCGTAAGTGTATTAAAAGCAAGGGTAAAAATTGAAAAATTCAAAATAAATCGAAAACTATTAGAAATAGGTATATGATATACTTAATAAAAGTTGGAGAACTTTGTAAAATCTATCAGAAAAAATAATAATATACATGGTGTGTCACTTAAAGAATTAGAGATTTTTCAATTTAAAATAGTGGAAATGAACACCTTGTAGCATCTAACTCAAATTTCTCTCTCTCTCTCTCTCTCTCTCTCTCTATATATATATATATATATATATATATATATATATATATATATATATATATATATATATATATATATATATATATATATATATATATATATATATATATATATATATATATATATCTTTTTTTTTCATCTCTGTAGAACGCTCGTACCAATTATGAGCATACCACCTTCAAAAACAATGGCGCTACTGGCAATTTTGTACAAAATTGAAAACTAGTATTTTTTTCAAAAAAATTGAACTATTAGAAAAACTACTAGGTTTAGGTATTTAACATTATTAATAAAAAAGTTACAAAATTTTACGCAAAATTTAAAATAAATTAGAAAATAGAATATTCTGTTAAAAAAAAAACGTATGTTAACTGGCCACACTTTTTTGAAGTACCCTGTATATTCAAAAATAATTTTAAACTGTGCACCTTAACATTCACTAAAACTATTTTTCGTCGTTGTACAAGTTATTTATGAAAATAATAACTGCGACGCTTACCAACCCAGAGAACAAGCCGGATTTAGACAAGGCTTTAGTACACTGGACCACCTTTAAGTATTAAGAACCTTAGAAAAGTCAAACGAGGATAATTTTAAGATTTGGGTGGCCTTTGTGGATTACGAGAAAGCGTTTGACACCCTTGAAATCTGGGCAACATTAAATATTCTAAGTAACTATAAAATTGACAGGAGATACTCGCAAATTAGACAAAATATATATAAAAATTCAACATTTCAGATGGTATTAAAAGAAAACGTCAATAAGATAGAAATGAAAAGAGAGGTACCTCAAGGGGACACCATATCGCCGAAATTGTTTACGTTGGCGCTAGAAAATCTTTTCACTTCCATGGACAGGTAAGGGTAGAAATATAGGAGGAGAGCAACTCAATCATTTGCGATTCGCGGATGATATTGTGCTAATACCTAACAACAAAGAAGAATTGGAAGAAATGCTGAACGCACTTAACAAAGTCCAGAGAGTTTGGTCTGAAGATAAACATCGCCAAAACCATGTATGTGATAAATGACGATTGTGATAAAGAAGCAGTACTGAACATTGAAAACGCGGAAATCACAAGAACGGATTTCTACGTATATTTTGGATAAAAAATAGTAATATCCAAAAACTTGAGAAAAAAACGCCAAGGAAAAGTTCGTTTTTGCAAAACGCTGCTCCTAATCACAAATCGGCGGTAGTTTTGCACAAAAATGTATGAATTAGGCTTTAAACTGATTAATTTCCCTCATATTTCCCTGATTTAGCTCCCTCGAAGAATTATCTAATCCCAAAACTGAATATATATATATATATATATATATATATATATATATATATATATATATATATATATATATATGTATATATATATATATATATATATATATATATATATATATATATATATATATATATTTATATATATTTATATATATTTATATATATATATATATATATATATATATATATATATATATATATATATATATATATATATATATTTGAACGAACGCACAATTCAAATGAAGAAGTAATAAATGTTGTTGAAAACTGGCTTGGCAAGACAAATAATTTTTTGGAGGGTCTTGCGTTACTTAATAATCGCTGCAATAAGTGTATAACCTCCTCGTGCAACGCTTTTCAAGCAGTCTTTTATATGGAGAACATCATCCCTTTGGAATGATTTGCCCAGGACTGTGTTTCCCACCGAGTACAATTTGCAGAGATTCAAGAACAACGTGAATCGCTTTCTCCGCACACGTGTCGCTCCTGTAGCGCTTTAGGGACTTCCCTGTAGCACGTGTGCTAGACCCATAAAAAAAAAATAAATAAATAAAGTTAAAAGAAGATTACGTCGAATAAACAATCTGTGTTTTTGAGATTTGCTTGTTCTGTCTCTGCTACTCTAGAAACTTCTCAATACGCCCTCGTAGATAATAATTAAATAAACAACTATCTATACACATAAGCTGACTCTATTATAACCAACCAATTCTACCATTTAATTATTCACCTTAGTAATAACAGACCGCCTCAATTTTAACCGCATATTAGCACGTGAATTATACACGATGTCCAGAATTAATCCAAGCAATGAAGTATGTAAGCCGGAATTGGTTTAATTAAGTTTAGCAGGGGGTAAATTTCAATATGGTTTAAACGTCTGTGCATTTTAAACTTTGGATTTGGTGGTATAAAGTGACCTGTTTGTTGTCGAATAGAATAGAAATAGGTATCTACATAGAAGAAAATCCAATTTTAATTGGAATATTAATATTAAACCACATTTCATCATCATTATCATCATCAGCTTATACTGTCCACTGCTAGATGAAAGCCTCCCTCAATTCTTGCCACTTGTACCCAATTTTCAGCTACTCTCTTCAAATCATCAGGCCACCGATTTGGTAGTGTCTAATTCTATTTGGATAGGCTTCGGATGTTGGTTACCGCTCTATAATTTTTTTGGCCCATCGCCCATCCGTAAATTTAGCAACACGCTCAGTTCCATTTCAGATGTAGAATGAATTTGACTGCGTCTTGTACCCCCGTTCTTTTCCTGATAACGTGGTTTGGGATGTGATCTTTAAGAGTAAGGCCTAACACTGACCTCTCCATTTTTCTTTGCATGACACATATTTTTCATATATTCTTTTGGGGGAAATCATGTCTTTTTCCACCCTATCCGTCCAAAATCACCCTTCATCCTATCCCTACTCCTTACCCGTTCGCCAAATCGTCTGGATAAGGTGGCGAATCTAAAGCTAACCCCCCCCCCCCCAAAAAAAAACCACATATATGTATACAATATATTACCACAGCTCATGGGTTTTTCAATTAAAAATTACACCGGTATGTGACGTTATGTAGTACAGCAGATTTTGCGTAGTAACGCAAGAATCTAGTTTATCCCTAGATTAATTTTGGCCACAGTTGCCAGGCTCGGCGTTGATGATTTTTGACCCCAAACATGTGTTACTTGATCGTTTGAAAAGTCGTTATGGGCAATTATTAACGGCTTGAGCAATTGATATACAGTGTGACAATTTAAGTCCGCATCATATGGGATTTTTTTTTAAATAATTACTTTAGCCCAGATCTGGTTATGGCATCCATTTGTACTTCAAATAATATCAGAAATAAATTATAGTAAGTCATTTTTACGCATGACGTCACCTGTCAAAAATGACATTTTCGTAAAAAATTTTGAAAAAAAACGTATATGTAATTTGGCCAAATTTTAAAAAAAGTTATTAGAGAAAATGGTTTTTTTGTGATTCTAGATCTGTTTGTCAAATTCCAACGTCCTACTACGATTTTGAATTTTTGGCAGTTTTATGACATTTCGGCAATTGTTTTTCATCTTGATTTATTGCAACCTTATTTAAATCATTTAATTTGTCAAAAACTAGGCACCTATAATCTATTTAAGAACAAAATTAAGTCGTGTCCATTTTTTTATAGAATATTAAAATTCACACATTATGATGAATCATATTTGATGCGAAGTTCGATTAACTTTTGTTTTTAAATAGAAAAATATTTCTCCCTTACATAGTTTGATAGTGAACACACTTGAACGTTTGTAAGTTAACACAAATCTTACATTTTAATATTTTTAGTAATGTATTTAAAGTTTCAACAATGTAATGTTTCTTTCTATAAACGCTAAATTAACAATTGGCTATTTTAACCTATTTAATAAATACTTTGTATCAAATACACGCATATTGCAATATTCTACATTTCGGTGTAGGGAGGTATCTCCTAAACACACTGCCTATTTATAGTTTCTAGATGATCGATATCTCTAAATGGCCTAAACTTGTATACTTTTTGTTTGAGATAACCCCATAAATAGAAATCCAATGGGGTGATGTCGGGCGATCGAGGTGGGCAACAATTATCCTGATCTCGCCCAATGACCCTGCCACCGTCTAATTGATACCATAAAGCATATCTTAGATCCACAACCATGTTATCCAGAACTTCTACAATTTCGTTATTTAAAAAATCTAAATATCGTTGTGAGTTTAAATTATGTCTAAAAAAATATGGCCCTATTATTTGGTCATTTACAATGCCACACCAAACGTTAGTTTTAAACAAGTATTGGTCACAACACTCAATTATGAAGTTTGGATTTTCGTAGGCCCACCATCGACTATTCTGTGAACTTACTACTCCGTTAGAAGTAAACGTGGCTTCATCAGTCCATAAAACATTGTACGGAAATTTGGAGTCCTCTTCTATTTTTCCTTGGTACCAGAATGAAAATAACAACCGAATATTAAAATCTCTATCCTGTAGAGTGTTTATCAATTTCGGTTTGTATGGTTTAAATTTATTTTTGTGGAAAATTTTACGTATACTTTCCCTGTCGATCTCCGGTTTAGACTTCGAAATAGTTCTAACACTGGTTTTGCCTTCTGCCACTACACTTAAGCACACATCTAACTCAGTATCTTCGGTATGTTTACGTACAACACGATTTTTTCGGAAAACATTTCCCACAGATCCAGTCAATTTAAACTTTTTTAAAATTCCGCTCACAGTGGATTGCTGCAAGTTTTTTTCAGGATGACGCTCGTTAAAAACATTTGCAACAGTGCGATGAGGTGTATTTTCCTCACACAATAAAAGAATTTCAATTTTTTCTTAAAGAGAAAGCATGTTGCGACATCTCCTTCTTTCCATTCTAGTTTCAATTGCTAACTAAATATTTGACAGCTTACGACACCATATTGCGATCTCTAATTCTCAATTGTTTCCAGGGCCTACTATTAATAAACGCATAGAAATATCAAGTTTTGCTTAGCGTGTTAATTTCTCTGTTTAGCTCTTTTTTGCCTGTAGAAGGTAAGTTTTCAGGAGGAAATCGCCACAACCATAAGGGGTCTTTCTAATTTTGCGAACGTTAATTTTGATAGCCAATACTAAAATATGGCTGGATTTATTTTAAATTAGCAGTTACGTCAACAATGACACCGAAAGCATTTTAATGTAATTTTTTTAGTGGTATTATTAACGCGTAACTGCCAAATTAATAACTAGAATATGTGTAATATTTTTATTACGGTTGCTAATTATATTATTGATCTAAAAAGTGGTTTTGCAACTAGGAGACACATATGTCCAATTTTACAACAATGGTAATGTCACATGTCAATAGCGCCATCTAGTGGCCGTTTGTAAAAACTTAAAAGGCGGCCCTCGTACAAAGAAATTACTTCCAATATAACCAACGAGTTAACTAAAATTCAGAATCTCTTCCTGTATAAGACATAATATTATATGCCTTCCTAAAGTTTTAGTATTATATTAAGTATATTAAGTAGATGTCATTTGCAAACGTAGTAAAATTTTAGGTTATATCCTGGGGGTCCTTTATACTATTTTCTGCTGAAATATCTTTCCGAAAATAGGCAAGAAACCCGTATATATGTATATTTCCTCTGATATCTTTATAATGAAGCCAAGTAACTTTTAGGGATAGAGCTCCGAATGTCTGAATTATGTCTAACATTCACATGAAGCTAAAAAAAAAACAAACTATTATGGAGTTTCGAGCAGAAATAGAATTACTGTTATTTGGCCCTTCTCATTATTTACAATTATGGAGAGGATTCTTGGAGGAATACAGAAAAGGAAGGATTATCGATTAAATAGATTCTTAGACTGTTTCATATCATTCATATAAGTATTTTCAGGAAAAATGTTCGATGGAGGTACCCCGCTTGATTCCAGAACGGTGCATACTAGAAATACAAGTGGTGCTATTAAAGGGTGTCCTAAAATTCACGCAAGAAGTAATTTTGATAGAAAACCCAGATTTTTAATTAAAAATTGTAATTTTTTTATTGAATCATAAAGTATACAGTATAGGGTTATGTATGGAATAACATATCGGGTAAATGGCTTTGCTGGCACATACGCACTCTTTTGTCGAAATTTTCCATGACCGTTTTGCATAAATGTTATTGAATTTCGTTGATACAGCGCTTAATTTCCTCCTTCAAGTCGTCGGTGGTCTTGGGCTTGTTGGCATAAACCTTAGACTTTGAAAAACCCCAAAGAAAAAAGTCGAACGGCATTAAAACACATGATCTGGGCGGCCAATTCTGATCACCAAAACGAGATATTAATGACTCATGCAGCAATTGAATTGTTTCTCGGGCTGTATGGCATGTGGCACCATCTTGTTGAAACCACATGTCATCCATCCATATCTTCCAATTTAGGCACAAAAAACTGGATTATCAAATCTCGATAACGATCACCATTAACTATTATTGCCTGGCCAATCGCGTTTTCGAAAAAAAACGGTCCGATGATGCCTTCAGCCCAAAATCCGCACCAAACAGTGACACGTTGTGGATGCATTTGTTTCGCAACAGTCACGTGTGGATTGTCACAATTTTGTCGATTAAAAAAGCCATCAAGATGGAAATGAACCTCATCGCTGTAGACGATTTTCTTCGAAAAATCAGTATCCACTTGTTGTTCCATAATCCATTCAACGAACTCTCTTCGTTGTGCGTGGTCAGTAGGCTTCAGTTCTTGAGTCAATTGAACTTTGTAAGCATGAAGATGCAAATCTTTCGTGAGAATACGCTGTAGAGAGCTCCTGGAAATGTCCAATCCTTGACCACGGTGCCTAATTGATGTTCCTGGAGTCTCAGCAACACTCTCACGAACTGCCTCAATGTTTTGTGTCGAACGACTTGTTGAAGGACGGCCAGAGCGTTTAAGATCACTAATTGATCCAGCCTCCCTGAATTTTTCAATTAATCTCTTCACAGTTGATGAGGTTAAATCAAAATTCCGACCATATTTTGTACGAAAATTCCGAACTGTAGCTGCCAAACTTTTATTATTTTTAAAATATTGCTCAACAATGAAAACACGTTATTCTTTCGTGTAGCGCTCTATTTTTAATTACCCTGAACTGTCAGCTGTCACGCTGTGTTTTTTGTTTTGTTGGCAATACTTTACCATACAAATGGCGCCAAATTCAAATCTTGTGTAAATTTTACTTCACATCCGTATGAGGTTTAACTTGTCAGTCCCCTACAACCCTTTTCAAACAGTCTTTTATATAAAGAACCTCATAACTTTGAAATGACTTGCCTAGGATCGTGTTTCCCCTCGAGTGGGGAAAGCTTGTAAAAACACGAGTTCAAAAATATATATATCTTACATGCGCACACTTTTCTTTGTATTATTTTGAAAAAATAGCGAAAAATCGCTGTCTCCCACCTCTCTCTCGAAAAGTACAAAAATTTTGAAAAAACTCTAGTATATTCTCCACGGGTTGTAGATTCAACGAAAATTATCACGAGAACATTTCCTTTAATAATTTTTCTGGTATATAAGAAAAAAACAAAAATTTCAAGGTCAGTTTTCAGTAAAGATCGGAAAGAAACTTTGTTGAAAACTCATTTGGGGTGTGTTTTGTGAAGTCACTGATGATTTTATAACTCCGTAACAAAAATTTTTATTTCAGAAGTAATCAACGTACGGAACACTAATTACGCAAATTCAACTTGTACTTGACCAATTATTTTTTAAATCATTTGCATTCACGTGATGGTATTAATAGATATAGTGTGATATTCGACCTTTTTGTATAATGACACTACACAGCAGCTAACACCAGTATACTAAACAATTAATTTTTGCGCTCGACATGCATTTCGCGTTAATAGCATCGGGGGTCGTGGTGATTAACTTAATCTAAGATTAAAAACTAGAATACGGCGGAACTAACGATAGACGTCGACTTAGCTTTGATCCAGGAAATCGTATAGAGATATTTAGACTATTTTCATATTGTAAAATTTGAATATATTCGTTTGCGTCTAATAACTCTCTATTAAATAAGTTTTTAATGGACCTTAATTTCCTTAATGGTACTATATAATTATATTTAAGGGGATCTTGAAAAATGTTTGATTTTATAGTGGTAATTCTTCTGGATTGTTCGGTGAACTGATTCCTTCGGAATCTAGCACGAAACTGATTTCATTCCGCTTGTACAGGGTGGACCAAATTGGACCCTTTTAAAGGTAAACCCCTTTATTTAAAGGGTGAAAACCGCATATCGATATCTAGTACCGTTTCAGATATACAGGGTTTTTCAAAAATCTGCATTTTGGAAAAATGTTGGTAATTCTTTTCCTATTGAAAATTTTTGATTCCCGTAAAAACATTCTCAAAGCACTTTTTCACGTGGATTTCAACAGTGTAAGTTACATTTTTTTACAATTAATATTTTAATAGTTATTAACGCAAAAATATATTTCTTAAACGGGATACCCTGTATATTTTTCCTTATCTGAATAGAGCTTTAAATTACCATTCTAAAAATATAGCACACTTTATATTTTGCTTAAAATCTACTTCAAAATATAAAGGTTTTACGTAAGTTTTAAATGCACATTTTGTGAAATAGGCTTTGGATGGAGCGGCAATATCAATTGTTTACCATTAACAGTCAAATGGTCAAAAAAAAATCCCAGAAGTAGCTCTAAGAGTCATAACTGCAATAAAATTTACTACTTTAAACTATGTAGAAAATAAAATAGAACAACAATAACACAATTTATTCCGAGTAGAGCAAACTAAAACTACAGAAAGAAATCAAAAATTTTCCATAGGGAAGGAATTAAAAACATTTTTCCAAAATGGAGACTTTTGAAAACACCCTGTATAGCTGAAACGTTACTAGATATCGATATGCGGTTTACACCATTGAGTTTATCATAAAAATTCAACCTCAGACTCCGACATCAGTTTTCGTCCTTTAGATAAAGGGGTTTACCTTTAAAAGTGTCCAATTTGGACCACCCTGTACACGTCTTTTATATTAGTGGACCGGGGTGGAGGGGCAGGGCTTCATGGATGATTTATTTCCAGATGGGAAGTAAAGAACAGTATCACGATTAAGGCCCCTGAGATGTTTAGATATTTGGATGAGCTCTCAAATTTTTCTAGAACTAGAAAAGGAATTTCTTGCAAGATCAAAAAGAATTTTGGATCCTGTTTCGTGGTGGTGCTTTGCAAGTGAAGTGAAAATGTTACGAAGGTGTACGTTGATGTTTTTTAATTCATACATATTCATAGTACATAATTTTCTGCTCGTTTTTTGGCGATATAGGTTTTACCACAGCTTCATGGCATACTGAAGATGCCAATAAATAAATTTTTTGAAGAACAATACCCGACACATCCTTACTTGACAGACTGTATTTCATCTTAATTTGTTTAGAGTTAAGAAAGGTAAATTCCGAATATTTAACCTATTTTCCATTTATTAACCCATTTATTAAGTTGTCATTATAACCAATGATCTTGCCTTTTAACTTTCTATTTTTCTGGATATTTTTCAAAGATTATAGCTCTATGTCAAGTAACAACGTGTCTGCGATAATTCATTTTCGGTAGATGCGATTCTAGAGATTCGATAAAAAATCGGTAGAGGAAACCTTTGTCTACGACGCATTTTAGTAAAAGTATCAGTCGAGTTCGAACTTTCATAGAAATTACGTAAAGTTCAAAATGAGTCACTTATTTGCACGTCGGTTCGAGGCAGTCTGTCTTTGTTTCCCTCCAAAGTGGCCTAAAAAGACACATTCCGCGGCAGCCTTACTGGACTTGTTAATAATATATACTTAATGATCTCAGAACGAGAGGCGATAATCACATATTACTCCTAGATCCTTCACTTTGCCCAAACTTTCCAACACTGTTCCATTAGAAACATAATTACTGCTGACATTCTTATGTCCTCTAAAGAAGCTAACAGATTTACATTTAGATGCATTAGGCTGTAAACAGTTTCTCTCAGCCCAATTTATAAGTCTATCCAAGTCCGCCTGCAAGTTCCGGACGTCGTGCACATTCAGAACCTTCTTAAACACTTTAAGATCATCGGCAAACATATGGAAATCAGAGCTCAGTATATGACCGGCAATATCATTGACAAATTGAAAAGGAACGAAGAGCAATGGGCGCCCTGTGATACTCCAGAAACTGCAGTAAAACTATTTGATAGCACATTGCCAATTTTAACCTGATATTCACGCCCTTCCAGATATGTATTCAACCATCCCAGGAGAGAATTGTTGAACCCTAATACCACAAGCTTAGCAATAATAGGTCTTGATTAACCCTATCGAATGCCTTTAATTTTTTTTTTTTTTGGCACTTGGTACATTAGACTAGTTACTAGTTTTCATTTTACTAGTTTAATCATTGATCGCTCCTGATGATTCTAACGTAGTTAGCGAAATATGCGTTAAGTGGAAAAATAAAATGTTAGATGTAGTGATAATCGTTGTGTAACTACTTATTGTATTTTTAATGCAAATAACAGCCTTACACTTTTATCCAAAATCTTAAATAAAATAGCTTTCGTCACTTCGTCGTTATATAAAAACAGTCAATTTTATTTAAAGTCTATTTCAATAGCGTATAATACGATACTAAAGTACTATACCTTTTATAGAGCTTCATAGAGCCGTAATCTTTGAAAAATATTCAGAAAAATAGAAAGGCAAAAGACCAGCCTGGTAGAAAATCCATTTTATGAGGCATTCACTTCCTTTATTAGATTAAGAGATCTACGTGCGGTGTTGCAAAATATGAAGATAAAAAACTGAAAAGATATAATTTTTATTTGCCTGACTAAGGGAAGTATTATCACAGTCGCCGGGAGTTTTGAGCTCTCATTAAATGTTCACAGGATGCATTTTGGTCCACACACAGTCTATACATAAAAAAAGTTTGCTATGATGTACTCTAAACCCACAAAATCCAAAATGAAATGAAAAATTCGATTTTTCGGTAATATCTCAAAAAATAAAAAAGATATCGAAACACTAATGACTAAAGCACCAGGTGAAAGAGCGGAAAATTTTACAGAAAAGTAGTACTAACTTGGGAATGTGGAATCTTTGGTACAATGACACTACTTAGTATATATCACCACTACACCAAACACCTTATTTTTTCACTCGACACGCGTTGACTCAATCATCGCTGCTGATGAAGCTAACATGGTTAGCGAAACGCGCGTCGAGCTCAAAAATAAAGTGTTTGGTGTAGTGGTGATATATACCGAGTAGAAAAGTAGTATATAGATTTTTTCCAAATTTTTTTTATTAGTGTGAAAATTTATTAAATATTCGGATAGGTGATTCAAAAAGTCTAGCGCTCCAAACAGATTAATTTGAAAGTCTATGCGCACAGCTTTTTGAAGAGGAGACTTTCTGTTTCCCGATGATACTAATTGTTCTTATTTTTGTTGCTTTATAATTTGTAAAACTTAAAACGAAATTTTTGTTTGCTTGATTTAAACGGGCATACAATAAATTACGAATATTTAGCAAAATATAGTATTGAAAAAAAATTCTTCTGTATATATCATTACTATACCTTAAGTTTCAACGTAAGAATAATTGAAAATACCCACATTGTCTGTGTTATTTAAAAATTGAGTTTTAAAATATGACTGTCTACTGTAGTGCGCCGCCGGCAATTTTACATTTAAAACAATAAGTGGTCAAAAAAGTCATTTTTTTTAGCTACAGTTAAAAGTATACTTGATATTAGAAAATCATTAAAAACTTAAAAAAATATGAAATAAAAGACTGTTTTTAGTCAATTTCCACTGGTTTATTTAAATTGTTAAGATGCGTTTCGCTGTCGATGCAGCTTCTTCAGATCTACATTTTACACAGTCAAGTTAGGTTTAATATTCACAATTTTATATAATTTTTTAATTATAATATTACACCTAATTAAATTACATTGATAGTATTGGAAAACCCACACAGACATGGAATTAGGAGAATAAATTCAGTAATGGTGAATTGTTTAAATCTACCTGGTCGTTGAGTAAAGTACCTGTAGTCCGTAATCGATTTATTTTTATTGTCTCTAAAAGGTTTAGTTTTAAACCTTTTTGTTGGGTATGTAAAATTTTGAAATTCTTATTAAACATGTGATTTTCTGTTAAAAGAGGATTAGCAAATATTGAATTAGAGTTTCTATGGATAAAACTTTTTTCGTGTTCTATAATTCTTTGTATAAATGTACGTCCAGTTTGTCCTATGTATGTTTTAGGACATAACCCACATGTTAATTGACAAACTCCTGATTTATTATCTTTATTGATTTGTGGTTTGTAGTTTTTTAGATATTTCCCTATAGTAATGTCAGTCTTGTAAGCTATGTTGATATTTTTTTGGTTTAAAAATTTTCCCAGTTTTTCTGTCGGTTTGCCGAAATAGGTTAAGCATTTAAATGTGGTTTTTCCGTCCTTAAAACGTGGGTATATTTCTGAAATTGCTTTGTTTCTAAGTTTTTTCCTAACGATGTTATCGATTAAAGTAACTGAATAACCGTTGTTAACGGCTACTTGTTTTATGTAGTTTAATTCTTTAGTAAAATTGTCCTCTGAGAAGGGTATATTAGTTAGTCTATGTATAAAGTTATAATAAGTTGCGAGTTTATGATGGTTAGGGTGGTGGGAACTATTGTGAATTGTGGTATCTGTATGACAAGGTTTGTCATATATTGCAAATTCATGTTTTTTCATGGTTATAGTGATTGTTAAGTCTACGAAGTTGGTTTTCCCTTCGACTTCTTCTTCCATTATAAAACTGATATTTCTGTGTAAAAAGTGAGTTAATTATCTGTCCGTACCTGTAAAGCATAGAATTATATCGTCTACGTAGCGATACCAGTATAGACAATTATTACTATTGTTATTATGGTTGTTAAATATTAATGATACTGAAAAACTGGGAAAATTTTTAAACCAAAAAAATATCAACATAGCTTACAAGACTAACAATACTAGGAAATATCTCAAAAACTACAAACCACAAATCAATAAAAATAATAAATCAGGGGTTTATCAATTTACATGTGGGTCATGTCCTAAAACATACATAGGACAAACTGGACGTACATTTATACAAAGAATTACAGAATACGAAAAAAGTTTCATCCATAGAAAGTATAATTCAACATATGCTAATCATCTTTTAACAGAAAATCACACGTTTAATAAGAATTTCAAAATTTTACATACCCAACAAAAAGGTTTAAAACTAAACCTTTTAGAGACAATACAAATAAATCGATTAAGAACGACAGGTACTTTACTCAACGACCAGGTAGATTTAAACAATTCACCACTACTAAATTTATTCTCCTAATTCCATGTCTGTGTGGGTTTTTCAATACTATCAATATAATTTAATTAGGTGTAATATTATAATTAAGAAATTATATAAAATTGTAAACATTAAACCTAACTTGACAGTGTAAAATGTAGATCTGAAGAAGCTGCAACGACAGCGAAACGCGTCATAACAATTTAAATAAACCAGTGGAAATTGACTAAAAACAGTCTTTTATTATATATTTATAATGAATTTCCATCAAGTAGAAGCTACATCCATCCGAAACTTACAGAAATTTCATGATAAACGTATTTTTTGCTTATTACGAATTATACAACTTAAACTTAAAATAATAAAAAAGAAAGTATATTTAAGGGTGGCAAATGAAAGATAAAAGTCTAAGTTTCAAGTATAAAGTATTTATATTTCATTTAAACATTCAAGTAGAAAGAAAATAGTTACTGAAAACACAAAAATTCTAAAATACTCGAAGGAATTTTATTAATGGCCATCGGAGAAGAAACGGGCGCTGGCCAGATCTGTTTTCTGTCATCTGTGCGACGCTCACGTAGTTTGTATATTGTATACTGTAAAATAAAGTTTTAAATCAAAGATAATAAATTATAAGTGTAAATTAAGTGTTGGTTGCTGTTTTGTATTTACACAATTATTATTAAATACATACATTTTTTATATAAATAAATATATTTTCATTTTTTTTTTATATACATTGACTGCCATTTTGGATCACTTATATTGAATTTTTTAAATCTGTGCCCTCAGATTCCTAATCAGTATACCAAAAAACCCTTATTAGACACTTTAAGAAGAAAATGGGATAATTAAATGAATAACTTACTCTTTGGCGGTCATATTGGATTTTTCAAATCTGTCATCGAATTCTTAATCAGTACCCCAAGAAATCCCTTAATAGCAAATGTCAAAATATATAGTGGTATACAGAAACCTTAATTTAAACATAAATGAGGTTGAAAGCATGATTTCCACTACAACGAAAGGAGTTAAGCCTGCCATTTTATTTTGAATACTTTTTTTTTAAAACAAGTGGTGCTATTAGGTTTTGGATATCTTTTTCATTTTTCGAGATATTTGCGAAAAATCGACAGTTTTTTAAGCGATACTACTTGAACAAACACGCAGTTAATGAATTTTAGTGAGAAGATTATAGGGATTGTTTCATCTATATCGGGTTATACGTCCTTTTTAGGGTTTTGGAGTTAAAAACCGAAAAAACATATTATTTTTTCGTTATTTCTAATTTGAAGAGAAATAACATACAAAGATATTTGATAAAATATTGACTTTAAAAAGATATACAGCTTGCAGGTATCTAGCCATGGAAATAATGTAATTTAAAAAATCGTCAAAATTTCTGTCATTACTTTATACGATTTTGTCGCGTTTTGCCGTTTTATGCTTTTTTTTCGAAAAGTGAGTTGGAGTATTTGGAGCACCGCACAGTAATAAAGTTTATCATTAAAGAGGGTGACGAACCAAGTTATTTAAGAATAACTGTTCAAGTGCAAGTTGAATTTGCGTGAATTAGTGTTCCGTACGTTGATTGCTTTTAAAATAAAAATTTTGTTACGGAGGTATAAAATGATCAGTGACTTCACAAAACACACCCCAAATGAGTTTTCAACAAAGTTTATTTCCAATCTTTACTGAAAACTAATGACCTTAAAATTTTTGTTTTTTTTTATATACCAGATAAATTATTAAAGGTAATACACTCGTGATAACTATCGTTCAATCTACACCCGGTGGAGAATTATTCCAGAATTTTTTCAAAATTTTTGATAAGTACTTTTCGAGATAAAGCGGGTGGACAGCGATTTTTAGCGATTTTTTAAAAATAATACAAAGAAAAGTGCGCCCAAGTATTACATTATATATATATTTTTTACTCGTGTTTTCACAAGCTTTCATATGACACCATACTCGACGACCTAGTAAAAAAATTTTTTTTTTCACTTCCGATTTCACCCCCCAAAACTAACCCCTTTAGTCAAAATTTAACTTTCAAAACTACATGGCTCTGATGAGGCCATCAATTCCTATATTATTACCAAATTTTAACTTTCTATGACAAATATAGAAGAAAGTTTCGAAGAAAATCCGTTCCGTATGGAACACTAAAAATGAGAGCAATGATAGTTCATCTCATTTTCAAGTAAAATTTTGGTCTAAATTCTTTATGGAAGGACGATCCAGAACCTAAAATAGGCACTTAGAAAGAAACTTCCGAATTCATAGAGAATTACAACTTTGCTACCACACAACAACTGCAGAAACTACCAGACTTGCGCATTTAGAGCGATTTTGAAGAGCAATCAAAAACATTTTCATTGTTTTTGAGTGTAGATGTAGTAAGTTTTGGGCTGCCTGGACAGTTCTGGGCTTAACAATGAAATATTTTTTTTTGGTGTGAAATATATCTTATTTTTCAATATAATCTCCTAAAACTTCAATACATTTATTTCAACATTTTCCAATAATTCAATACCACCATTAAAGTAGGATTCCGAAAGGTCTGCAAACTATCCATCCATGGCTGCAATAGCGTCGTCAGCTTTCCAGCTAGAAATTTTTTCAGATTTGGAAACAGATAATAGTCAAAGGAAGCCATATCTTGTGAATACGCTGGATGTTCAAGCAATTCGTACTTCAATTCGTTGAATTTTTCCATCGTCAAAACGCTCGTGTGAACACGTGCATTGTCTTAATGACAAATCATTCTTTTCTTCTTAAAAGTAGGCCTTTTCTCACGAATTTTTGCATCTAACTGATCTAAAAGGTTACAATAATATTCAGTGTTAATTGTTTTACCTTTCTGAAGATAATCAATCAACAAAACACCTTTGTAATCTCAAAAAACCTGCCCTGTCGATGGAATCGTCTTTGCCTTCTTTGGTGCACTTCTACCGGCTTCGATCCATGGCTTCCACTGTTCTTTCGCTCTGGTGAATCCAAGTTTCTTTAATAGTTATGAAACGAAGTTTGAAATCCATTTTATTTTGCAAATTGCTTCCACATTCACCACATTCGCCAGATTTAGCCCCCAGCCATTATTTCCTATTTCCGAATACGAAAAAACGTCTTTGCGGAAAAAATTTGGCTCAAACGAATGCCGATTTCAAAGGGTTGGAGAAATCGTATTTTTTAGGTGGGATACAAAAGCTAGAAAAATATTGGATTAAGTGCATCAAGTTAAAAGGAGACTATGTTGAAAAATAAATTTGTTTTTTCTTGTCAAGGCACCTGGTCTTATCATAGAACCCTCGTACGTATGGTTTTTACTGGAAGAGCGAAGCAAAATCGTGCCAGTCTCACGTCTTAAACAATATTTTGTTTCCCAAAGTAGTTTTTACTAAAAAGACTGATGAAATATACACTTTAAATATATAGAATTGCGAATTAATTCAAAAATAAAGTAAATTGTTTCTTTGTCCGAATTGTCAGTTAATATTGAATATTAGAGTGCCCGTCAGGAAACGTTTTCATTTCCTAACTAATTTTAAAATATCACTTCTCAGCTTGTACCAGTAACAGATAACTCAGTATAGTAACATTAGAACAATACCTTTTTGCAATTCACCTACTACAAATGGTTACAATAATATTCAGAGTTAATTGTTTTACCTTTCTGAAGATGATTGATCAACAAAACACCTTTGTAATCCCAAAAAACTGCTACAATAACCTTCCCTGCTGATAGAACCGTCTTTGCCGTCTTTGGTGCACATCCACCGGCGTCCATCCATTGTTTCGATTGTTCTTTTCGCTTTGGTATATAGTGGTTGATCCAAGTTTCGTCAACAGTTATGAAACGACGCTTGAAATCCATTTTATTTTGCTTAATACGCTCCAAACACGCTTGAGAAATACGCATTCGAAAGCGTTTTTAGTCAGTTGTCAACAAATGCCGCACTCATCTTGGATAAAGCTTTTTCGTATGTAATTCTTCATGCAAAATATTTCCAGTTCGTTCTTTTGAGATGCGTATGGCCTCAGCTATCTCACACAATTTCACTCGTCGATCATCTAACACCATATCATGGATTCGTCGAATGATTTGTGTGTGTGTTGTTGGAGACTTTCGTCTGGATCATGTTCGAGGCTTGTATGACCAGATTTAAAAAGAGCAGTCCATTTTTTTCACTGTGAATAGTGAAGAAGATGCATCCTTATATACTTTTAACCTTTTCGAATGAATTTTTGTTGGTGTTAAACAATCCAAAACAAAGAATTTAATCACTGCACGATATTCAATTTTTTCTATTTTAAAAAAATCAATGACATGTCAATATTAAACAGACCCCAATAAAATTTTACGTTTGTTTATTTAAAGGATGGAACTTTCCAATAGAATTATGATTTCACAGTTTCTAGCGCTATCTATATGCTAGGACAAGAACTTTTCACACAGGCTAGGTATATATATTTTTAAACTCTCCTTATCCTTCAGAGATAACTGGAAAAAGCCTCCGTAACTTTACCATATTTTGTATTATTATTCCCATTTTATAGGAATCTATCTTCACTTTTTCATGTTTTTTATAGTATTAGTTCATAATGCATATCGTGTAATCCATGCCAGCAAAGCCACGGGCTCATGCCAGTAAGGGCTACTCTATAAGAAGTTTTGCACTTTACAAAAGAAGTCTGGCAACTGTGTATTTTTTACGTTGTAAGGACCACTCGAACAATAAACCGACAGGAGTATGTTAAGATAAAGTATGCAAAATTGTGGTGTATATACAGCGGAACGAGGGGAGACAATTTGGATCAGACTAAGGGGAATTAAACTCAGAAAAAAATGGTCTAAACGTGTTAAAATCCAAGATGAATAAAAAAAAAGGTTGGGTATGAGTATAAAAAATACCTGAAAGACCTTTTAAGTAAATTAAATTTTTAGGAATGTGATGTTTATTGAAAAAAAAAATAGGTGCTTTGGGTGGCCTCTTGATCACTTACTCCCTTAAAGAAAAACTGATGCAGAGAATGATAAAAAATCATAATTAGTACAAAAAAAACTAAGCATTCATTGACGTTACTATGTACTTTTAGATTTAGAAAATAGAGGAAATTTGATTTTTTTGAAAATTGCGAAGCTTCATGTGTATTTTCTCCCACATCGATGCACTAAATGGACTGTAAAAATATTTTTTTGTATATTTGATTAATACTCAATATTTCAATCATTTCAATTTTTAAAATGATATTATTTTTAAGTATTTTCTTCCAAAAAATTACTACTATTTAAACAATTTCTTATACTGAAAATGGTGTTTTTTGGACTAGTGCACAAAATTCATTTTGGTACGACTTCACAGGGAAGTAACAGGTCTTTAGTAACGTACTAAATGATCTCCAAGTGTACTAGGTAGACAACTTTAAACAACGCCTTCGTACTTACAAAAAAGCAAGTTGCCACTGAGGTACCCTTGCGACGTTGCATGGACGTGAAATAAAGTAACTTTTCGCATATCATTACGTTCAAGATTGCAATTTAGTCTCATGTTTCCTACTTGTCGTTACAGTAGTCAATAAAATTTTAAACGAATGATTGATATGACGGGAAACAATTATATAAATGGAGTATTTAGTTTCCCCATGGGTAGAAAACATCTATGCTTTAGATACAGAGTCATAAAAATACTTAGAGAAATGGAAGCATTCTCTCCTCAACAGGAAATAAAATTCTTAGTAAATTAAATTCGAAGTATTATACGGAATTGCTAATATTTTATAAAGAATTTTAAACCTCATAGGGATCTTCACCATGCTAAAATCTCCAAAATTGCGATAACACCTGTTTTAAAAGACGTATTCAAATACAAAGCAGAGATTTTCGAGGTCTAACCAGGCGGCGTGACGAGACCTTTTTACTAAATTGGATCTTAGCCAAGTTTGTAAAATGTTAAGTAAATGTGTTTTTAGTAGCTTTGCATTATGTGAGATAAAATTGGGATCCAGAAGGGTAAGGGGAAAGTGTGTGTCGTGGGTTATAGCGAAGGCGAAATGGCTTTTTTCTACATATATATATATATATATATATATATATATATATATATATATATATATATATATATATATATATATATATAAATATTTCATCATCGTTTTCCATGATTCCTCAGTCGGAACATAGGGCATCCAGTCTGTTCTAGGCCAACCGCTTGGTTTCTGTCCAGGCTTTCTGCATGGACTCGGCCTCTCCAAGAACAGTCTTGCGACAGGTAGTTCTAGGTCTTCTTCTTTACGTTGACCCTGTGAATTCCAATCCAGGACCATTCGGGCCATGTTGTTGATAGATCTACGAAGTGTGTGACATATCTAACCCCATTATCGCTTTCTAATTTCAGTTTCAATTTGCTGTTGGCCTGTTGCGTGCCATACTTCCTCGTTTGTTATGGTGTTTTGCAAGAAAATGCGGAGTATCTGCCGAAGGCATTTATTTATAAATGTTTACAACTTGTTGGTTATTGATTTCGTGATCTTCCATGTTTTGCAACCATAGACTAAAACTGGTTTCACTTTGCTATTAAGGATTCTTAGTTTGGCTTTTCGGCTGTATTGGTTTAAGTTCCAAATGGGGTTGAGTTTTCCAAAGGCTTGCCGGGCTTTCAGGAATTTGACATCTTGGTCAGATCCTCCTGACTCATCAATGACACTTCCCAGGCAAGCAAATTCCTCTACTATCTCGATGTAATTCTCATTTATTTGTAGTTATACAATTACCTGGACAAAATACATTAATTAAGAGATCCATGGACTTCGATAAATTTTTTTCCGAGCTGTTTTAATATTTTTTTGTCTTCTTTAATTTGACCGGCCAAAAGCCTTGTACGATGATTTTTCGTGGAGTCATTGTCGTTCAAAGCAAAAATATCAGTTTTGACTTTGACGAAGTACTTGGGAATTAATGATCATAAAAATACAAGTAGGGTTTTCAAAACTTCATAACATTCTCTACAAAACGTTATTTTATTTTTTGATCAAAAAATTTTCTTCAAAGCGACAAAGGTAATTAAAAAAATGCTTAAAAATTGCGTATTTAGGAATTTTCACTTAACTTGGCATAACTTTGTAAATAATGGATAGAGTAAGGATATCTTGTTTATTTTTTCGATCTCAAGATAGTCCAAAGAAACCCTCAAAATTTCAAACCGCTGGGATTTTTTTTTCATTGTGTTCCTAATGATTGAAATTGTCAATTTTGCTAAAAATCAGTTAAAGGATAAAATTTATATTTTTCATTCATATTTTGAGGTTGTTTTTTCGTGCAATAATCCATATTTTTTTTATTAGAAAGTGTTAATTATTAAAAAATGTCAAAAAAATTTTTTTTTCTATTTTTTTTTACAATATTCACAAAGAATACCCAATCGTCAAAAAAATATCGTTAGTTTTTTTTTTGATAGTTTTCTTATGATTGTGCGAAAACCGTTAATCAAAAAAATATTTAGACTCAGAATTTACTTTTTTTTTTATTGTTCTACGGCCATTTTTCACTGAGATACAGCTTCTTAAAAATCACCTAAAAATTTCGGATTTTTTTGTATATCCCTTAATTTTTTTGTTTAGTGTATATATATATAATATATATATATATATATATATATATATATATATATATATATATATATATATATATATAACCTTGGTAAGACTGGTTCTAACGTATGCAGCAGAAACAAGAACAGAAACATCTTTTCCGGCCTTGGTCCAAGTAAATGCACTTGTTCTCTTACTATACTTCTTTATTTATTATTTATTTAACATTATGATTTCGGTATTATATAGTATAACTTTTTAGCTCTTCTATCATTCTTTGCATTACCGAACGACTACATCGTCCGCATATATCAATATATGTAATTTTTGTTCTTCAATGTTTATACCATAGTTCGTTAGTCCAGGTTAGTTTTTTAATTAAATCTTACATTGTCGACGTGAAAAACTTCAGTAAATGAAATCTCCTTTCATGATTCTCTTTCAGTTTAATTTTTTTTTCGTTTCTGAATGTAAAAGTGTGCTCCTTTATAAACGTTTACCGATAATATTCGCCAAAAATAGTTTTCTCTTCTTTACTATCTCCAAGCTTGAGTATTGTTCTTTGCTTTTGGTACTCCATGCATCCACTACCTTCGGAATATTTCGATTTTCTTTTTTTAGTCGTTGCCTTTTAGTTAGTTTGGTTAGACAACGCTTCCTGTTATCTACTATAAATGTAACTAAAACTCTCTTAATTTTCCTTATAAGATACATCATAACTATGTTGATTTTACACGTAGGCTTTCATTAATCAATTTCTGCATTCAACATAAAAACGCCCAATTTTCTTTAACTTTTTATTTTTGATTCACAAGCACCAACATTACAAAACATTTAGTTTTAATTTGGAACTTCATTGTCATGACTCCTCTCTGTACTACAAATCAATGCTCTGTGTAACAACTATTTAGTATTGGTGGAGCCGTTTTACACAAATAGGTAATTAATATATTTAATTAGCTAGTATGTTGTTTGTAAATTTAGTTTTGAGGATATTAACTGTTAAGTAAATACAATAAAATGAAACTGACTGAAAATAAATGCTTCGATAGTGTTTCAAATTACGACTTGTTATTACCAAGATGAACAAGTTTTAAATTCAAAGCTCCTCGCATATTACAAAACGTAATAAATAAAGTACTTTATAGAATGTAATACACATATTTTAAGATACGAGATACTGTTTTAAATAACAACATGTAAACCAGAAACTTCCGAGTAAAGTATTAGAAGTATGCATCTAATTTAAATATATATGGAAGTTTAACCTCGTGTGAAAGTTTGTTTTAACATTTTGTAAGTTTACACTGATACAGTACGAGAAGTATGTTATAAACTTGCAAGTCCAACTTTACTAATTATACAATAGTAATAAAAGTTTGTAAAAATGGTGACAAGCTTGTTAGTGTTCCGTACGGATCAGTTATGGGGTTATTCCAGTTTGCCACCTTGAAAAAATCTAATTTTTTTATGAGCGTTTTCGAAAGTATATGCCATGAAAAATGTTGTTTCAAAACTTTATAAGAATCCGAGCATTCCTTCTATATATTTGAGCACGTTATAAAATCGGTCTCTAAACGCTCGTCTCTGCACGCGCGCTCGCTCTGTCCCTCTTACTCGCTTTCTATTTTCCTAAACATAGCTGCTCCCTACTGTAATAATAAACTGTTATTTACAGTATGAGACTTTTCTATTGAATTTTTAGACTATTTTTTCTAAGTCTGTTTTAGAGTTAGTTTAGGTTAGTTTTTAGACACGTTTTTCTCAAAACATTTTTGCATGCGGCGTTGAAGTTTTTTTCGAAACCGTTCAACTGATCTTTACGAAATATTTACCAAATAATCAACTCATGTGTAGCTATTAGACTATTACAAAAAACTATATGTATCGAAGAAACAACAAAATGAACAAGAGGAAAGCGAGAGAGTTATAATAAACGTGGGCTCAGAAAAGATACCGGAAATATCGGAGAGCGAGGTCTCCACAGCGCCGAGGGAGATGAAAAATGAATGTGCACCTGTTGAGGATAGAATAACAACTGAAATGCTGAAATATGGAGGAAAATACACTATAAAACTCATAAAGTTGTTCCTAAACCAATGTATGGAAGAGAACAGAATACCCTCGGTATGGGAAAACACGGAGGTCAAGAAGGGAGACCGAGCAGATATTGGAAACTATAGACCAATAAGCTTATTATCCCACCTGTATAGACTTCTAACGAAAATAATTACTAGGAGACTGACTGCCGTTAGAACAAGTGGGTTTTAGAAGAGGTTACAGCACAATTGAGCACCTCCAAACAATGAAAATACTTATCGAAAAGTACGAGGAATATAATCAGCCGCGCCATTTGTGTTTTGTGTACTTTCAAAAAGCTTTTGCCACGATGGAGCTTTGAGCAATATTGAAGACGCTAGGAGACGCTAAAATCGACTCATGCTATACAAAATTAGTGGAAAATATATATCTTAATACCACAATCCACGTGAAATTAGACGAAGAAAGAAAAACCAACAAAATCCCCATAAAACGAGCAGTGAGACAGGGAGATACTATATCCCCTAAATTGTTCACACTAACCCTGTAAAATATCTTTAAAAAATTGGACTAGAACGAGAAAGGGGTAAACATAAATGGAAAATTTTTGAGTCACTTGCGTTTTGCTAAGGATATTGTCCTGATAAGCCCAGATGAAAACCAACTAGAAAGTTTGTTAACAGAACTAGACTTAACAGCAACAAAGGTAGGTGTGAACAGGAATCTAAGAAAAACTAAAATCATTTCTAGAAGTCAAAAAGAATTCAAAGTGGGTGATGAAATCACCGAAAAAGTGGAAGAGTACATCTATCTAGGAAATCTTATCAAGCTCGGGAAACCTAACTAAACAGCGGAAATAGGCAGAAGGGTACAACATAGCTGGGCAGCTTTTGGGCGTCTGAGACCCATTCTTAAGAACAATGTTGTACCGATATCTTTAAAGAGAAGAGTGTACGATTCGTGTGCTCTGCCGGTATTGGCCTACGGAATGGAAACCGCAACACTTACTAGAAAGAGTGAGGAAAAATTGCGAATATCTCAAAGAGCAATGGAAAGAAAAATGGTGGGGTTACCCTTAGAGATAGGGTGAGAAACATAGATATTAAGAAAAGAGTTGAGTAGTGGATGTTATAGATCGCCAGACTAAAATGGAGCTGGACGGGACACCTGGGAAGGAAAAATCCCAAAGAATGGACAGTACGTTTGATACAGTGGCGACCAAGAACAAGTAAAAGAAGTGTTGGAAGACTTCAGAAACGATGGGTCGACGATATAAAAGAGATAGCAGGAAGAAGCTGGTACCAGCAAATCAGGGATAGAGGATCATGGAAAGAGCTAGGGGAGCCCTATGTCCAGCAGTGGACAAGTGAAGGTTGAAGAAGAGAAGAAGAAGTGGCTATGGCCGGAACTAAAATAAAATCAAAATTGTCCTTTTTACTATTTTTTTGGCATAAAAAATAGCAAAAAAAAACACATTTTCAATTTTTCTTTTAACACTCGCGATTTGGTTATTTTTGCATAAAAGTTAATAATTCTAGTTCGGGCCATAGCCACAGTCCTACAGATTGTAAATGTTTTAGGTTTTTGTCTTTTAAAGCAGCTAAAGCTGAAAAAACGTCAACGCCACCGACACATCTTTTTATAATAATAATAATAATAATAATAGCTTTATTACCCAACAGTTTCCCATTAATAGGGTAAATATTTAGACATTTACATATTCAATGACAGTCTGTAGTAATTGCTTCTTAGTACAACAGTATATATCACAAACACTACAAATATGATTAAAATTAGTACACATTACATGAATAGGTGAATTCAATAACAAATTAGTATTAGGTCTGTTACATCTAAAAAACATACTTGATCGTGAGTGTATCCGTGGCACATTGATGTTAATACGAGACAGTATATCCGTGCAATCAATCATATTGTGCAATACTTTATATAGGAATAATATTGAGGCACAAACTCTCCTGATTCCCAGGCTAAGAATATTTGTCTGTTCACACAAATAATCGCTGCTGATTCCCCGTTCAGGATACATTCCATTAATCTTAAACAACAGAAATTTCAGAAATCTCCTCTGCACTTTTTCAAGTGAAACTCTATGCACCTCGTACATTGGACTCCAGACAATACTTGCATATTCCAGTTTCGAGCGAACAAAGCAGAAATACAAAATCTTCAGTGATGCAATATTAGTGAAACCCCTACAATTCCTAATGATGAACCCGTAAGACTTCATTGCTTCAGAAACTTTCAATGCTATACGCTGAGCAAATGTTAGTTTTGCATCAAAAACAACTCCCAAATCCTTAGCTGTGCTACACCTACTTAAATTATGGTCTTGAATTCTGTATTGAAACTCTATTGACGCTCCCCTCCTAGTATATGTTAGAACTTTGCATTTTTGAGCATTTAGATGTAGTTTGTTGTCACAACACCAAGAATGCACGAAATTCAACTGGCTTTGTAGATAGGAACAATCCTCAGTTTTTTCTATTGGCATAAACATTTTTAAATCATCAGCATAAATTAGCCTGTTACATTTTAAATCCTCGCAAAGGTCATTTATGAACATAATGAAGAGCAAGGGTCCCAAATTTGAACCTTGTGGAACGCCGGAGGTAGCCACAAATCTTTCTGATTTGAATCCGTTGTAGGCTACAAACTGAGTTCGATTAAACAAGTAAGAACTTATAAGAGCCCTCGCACCATCAGTGAAACCAAAGAAAGACAACTTATTGATGAGAATATGATGGTCGATCCTATCAAAGGCCTTCGAGAAATCTGTATAAATAACATCAACCTGCTCACCATCATCTAATATTTCCGAAATAAACTGTGTCATAACAGTTAGATTTGTTACCGTAGATCTCTTACTAACAAATCCATGCTGATAAGGAGAAATTTGATTTTTAATTTGGCTATAGATACGTGCATACAAGACTGACTCAAAGACCTTTGAGAAGTAGAACGAACACCCCTGTAATTTTCAACATTTCCCCTGTCTCCATTCTTAAAAATAGGACTTAATCTACCTTCTTTCCATCGTTTCGGATAAACACCCTGTTTAATTGATAAATTAAAAATATACTTTAAAGGTCTTACAAGGACAGTCGCACAGTCCCTAATGAGAAACGAGGGAATATTATCAGGGCCAGAGGTCATCTTATTCTTTAATTTTTTCGTGGCCATCAATATTTCATCCCCAGTGATGGGCGAGAATTCCACAATTGTCAACGACGTACTAAGCGAATGACAAGTCCCTGCTGGTTCCGACAGTGCGAAGACACTCTTGAAAAAATCTGCAAACGCGTTAACAATGCCCGACGGAGACTTCAGAATGTCATTTCTATATATCATCATACTGGGAATCCTAGAAGATTTACTTTTGGAATGGACATAACTCCAGAAGCGTTGGGGATCCAGTGCCAGAGAAGCCTGTGCATCCTCCATGTATTTAACATATGACGCTTTAATTTGCTTTTTGATATACTATGTTCGCGGCGAAGTATTGAAAGTTTAATTTTGACTTAAGGAGTTAGTTTTGGAGGTTGAAATTAGAAGTGAAACACGAATTTAAAAATACATATGATGTAATACTTGCACACACTTTTCTTTGTATTTGTTTTAAAAAATGACCAAAAATCGCTGTCCCTTCGCTCTATCTCGAAAAGTACTGATCAAAAAATTTTGAATAAATTCCGAAATAGTCTTCATAAAGTATAGATTAAGAAAAAATTATCAGTGCATTACGTTTGATAATTTATTCGCTATAGAAAAAAATATAAGGCTTAAAAATATGGTGGAGGTGTTTTTAATATACTTTTCCGTACATTACTGCTACCGCATCGTGTGTCGCTGTACCGAGACAAAATAATTTTATTTTATTCGCTTATCATTAAACAAATATTTAGGTAGTAAATATTTGTTTTACACTCTTATTACTAGATTCTAGATTGAGCTAGATTGATTTATTGTCTATTAGGTAGCTAAGATGCTGTAACTCAAATATTATTGACTAAGAAAAAACGTGGAAATACATATCGGATCTTAAGAGATATATACATGTCAGAGACTTAATTAACTTAGCGTAGCTAAAGATTTTTTAAATTTAAAAGCAATCATCGTACGAAACACTAATTCTGCAAGTCCGATAAGCATTTTTTTTTTTATTTTGTTTATTTACTTACAACATTTTACAGTAGTCCAACTACAGAATGGTGAATTATATAATATGTAATGGATATAATTAAAATCAAAATAATGGCTTATTTTAAGGCAGCATTCATCTTATTGTAGCCAAGCTGCAGTTGAAAATATCACGCATTTTGTTATATTTCTCGCAAATTTGAAAGAGAAGGGAAAATTTTAAGACATTGGTTCTTGGAGTTGGTAGACTAAAATTTAGTAAATTACTTGCAGTAGGTCCAGGCACATGACTTTTTACTCCTCTACCTCAGGCTTTTCACCTTATATATCTTTTACTATAAAAGATTAGCTAAAATTTCCCAACTAAGAACCAGGTAAAATTCTTATAATATTATTGAAATTATACAATATTTAATAATTCTCAACTCGCTCCACCCTCTACAATCTCTAAATATTGCAAATAACAAAAAAATAATGTAGTGTTTCGTTCTCTTGACTCAAAGAACTATGAATAATATTTATACCACAATAAATAGGAAATCACCCTTCCAACGCCCTTCCTCATATATTATATATTGCTTATTTACATAGTAAATAAAATTATGCTTGAAATTTGTTCGTTATCGCAACCAAAAACCTGGAAATATTCCCATAATACTATTGAAATCATATAATATTTAACCACTCCACCTCTTTCACTCCTTCCCTCATGGCAAAAAAAGGCTTATTTTTATTTACACATTAAGCATACCTGACAATTTATTATCTATATCGTCCACATTTGAATTTTATTCTTTCACGTACACATGTATTTCATTGGCGGAAAGTATATATTTTGTTCCTTGTTTTAATTATTAAAATATTTTTTAGATTATTGAAACAAGGTAAGCTTCTAATTTCTTACTATATTTGCTATACATTGCATAACGTACTACAATAGCCAGTTTTTTTGTTGATATAATAAACAAGTATTTTGCACAAATATTTCTATTAAAACATGAAAGAGGCGAAAGAAGTAGGGGGTGGAGGTTATATATATCTCGTATATGAAGCGTTATATGCCCCTTTCAAGTTTTTGGAAACTAAAACCACCTTGCAAAATAACTACCGACCAATACCTGGAAAGACGGTAAGAATATTAACGACCATTGATGGAGTTAAACAAAGATTCTTCTAGCTCATGTCACGCCAATTTGGAACAACACAATTGGACCTTTTGAAGAACCTCGAGCGGGCTCTTGCCAAACGTTCTCATGATAGGAGGTTATTCATGACAGCAATCTAGAAAGAAATCTCACAACCAGCACTCTCTTAGAGATCAAATCCCCTTCGGTAGAAGGCATTTTCCAGTAAGAAGGACTTTAGCCGAGATATTAAATCTTGGACGCATATATTTCGCAGTTCTTCGAACGTTGATCGGACCTTTAATTAATACTCTTGCATCTCAAAAAAGTCCAAGTTTCGAACGTTGTTTTATCATCTCTGCATGATGAATCATGTTTATCTAAAAGGTGGTTATCGAGTTTCCGCATCTATCAGTCATAATAGTATGCCTGCTTCTTTATTTACCTTGATCAGAAGATTTAGAAAAATCCTTAGGTTAACAAAGACGTAGAAGTGACTGTAATCAAGCTGTTTTCTTTTTCTAAAAAAGTTACTAGAAGTAAAACATTAAACATATTTTACGAAAAATACAAAATTCTATAAATATGGTGCCATCTATTGGTCGGATCTGAAAAGTATTAACTATAGACCAAATAGTTTTTGATTTGTTATCAGAATTAGTAGTTATTTTGTTTTTATAATAGAGTTTTTTTTGTCAAATTTATTCTAGTTCTATACTTCTTTTTTAAGATTACGGTATTCAGTTAAAGCCTTACTGTCATTATTCCTGCGGTGCAACCAATATAGATGGTCTAATTTCTCTTCAGGCTAGCTAGGTCTTTGTTATACCATCCTTTTGGAGACAGAGGCGATGTTAAATACTTCTTTTTGTATGGACAACAACAATTTAGACAGTAGACGATAGTATCAATAAAAAGATCCACAAGCTATCACAGTCGCTAGATATGCTCAAATATATTTTCCAATTTTTGCAGCCTAATCATATCGGCAAAGCTAGTTATATTCTGTTCAGAAAAAAACACGATACATTTTAATAAACCTGCAGATTGCTTTTTAGGTTTCCCTTTTTCTGGGAGACTGACAACAAATTTTATGCGAATAGTGATCGCTGATATGGGGGTTGAAAATAGAGCACTGATATAAAGTTTTGTCAATATTTGTAACTACATAGTCAATCACTGATACGCTTGTGTGCTCCATTGCAGTTTTGTATACACTCTTGTTGGATCTGTGGTAGTTACTTGTAAGTCAAAAGAATCAAACAGATCACAAAGCTGGATTTTTACCTCATTATTGACACGGTAATTAATATTCAAATCTCCACAAAAAACAACAGACTTGCTGCGACCAAAAACGGCAGAAAGAGCGGAACTTGCAGAATCAAAGAAAAACCTGCAAATCTCCAGATGGAGGACGATAACAACACAGTATACAGATATCGACGGAAAAAACAAATTCCACACAATTCACTGTGCATTTCAACAGATGATTCCAATATACTATTACTTGCTTTAAATACATTTTTGTACTTATTCTTAACTAATATAAGGGAACCTCCATGTCTAGAATTAACTCTGGAGAAACACGAGATGACACAATACCCTTCGATATGAAAAATCGCCCGCAGACTGAAGCCAATGCTCTGTTATACACATAATGTCAATATTCTCTGTTTTTCAAACATATTTTCTAGGACATTTAGTTTACTAAAAATACTTTGGATGTTTATGTGACATAATGTTAGATTTTTTTGAGAAACTGATTTTACTCTGAATTGTGTTTAAGTTTCGGTTAGTCCCCACTAGGACAGACGCGGGTATAAAAAATCTTTATAATTTACTAGGATAAACGTTATTGATCTCCCCTCTACAATCCCATCGATAATCTCAAGTAATACCTGACGTATTGGATTTGATCCTAGTTCATCCACAGCAATATTTGACCCTTACGCCCCCATGACCCTCCCCTTGGATCGTGAGTTTCAGAAGTAAATGACAGTTTTCCTACATTACCTTTATCATCAGTATCATTGTGAGAGCTTTCACAAACCAGCCCGGAACTTTTGTTACAGGAAATATATTAAAAGTATTTACAGATTTAAAAACGGTTGAAGCTCTTGATAAGTCCAAGTCATTCGAACGTGTTTCACATGATGAACGTTCTCATGTTTATCTAAAAGGTGGTTATCGAGTTTCCGCATCTATCAGTCATAATAGTATGCCTGCTTCTTTATTTACCTTGATCAGAAAAATCCTTAGGTTAACAAAGACGTAGAAGTGACTGTAATCAAGCTGTTTTCTTTTTCTAAAAAAGTTACTAGAAGTAAAACATTAAACATATTTTACGAAAAATACAAAATTCTATAAATATGGTGCCATCTATTGGTCGGATCTGAAAAGTTAACGTTCAGATTCTGTTAATGTCTCTATTGATTTTTGTTCACGATTGAAGAGAATTCTTTTTCCACAGGATATTATTTTGATTAAAATATATATATATATATATATATATATATATATATATATATATATATATATATATATATATATATATATATATATTTCATAGAGAATTATCAAGTGAGATTTGAATATAACGAATACAGAAAGTGACATATAGAAATATGAAATTTTTAGGACTCCATTGAGTTTTTCAATGAAATATATAAGATTTTATGACTTTTGCTGCTTTAGACTGCATTTGATTTTATAGAAAATTTTGATTGTTATGATAGAAGATATGCCTGTGTTTATAGAGTAGTAGTATTATGCTTAATACTTCAAAATGTTCAACTATTTATTTTATGCAGTAAATTTTTAATGGGTAATCGTAAATATTTTAATGGAATATTTTAAACAGTCAGTGTATCGAAATTATGGCTTTTATGTAATAGTATTTACATTTATTTTTGTATAAAAACATTTCATTTAAACTATATTATAACATATTTTATGCGGACTATTATTTTAAACCTAGAGTAGTATGTTTGTTTGTTTTCATGAATAATAAAATATGCAAAAAAGAGCGTAAATTTAAATGAAACTTTAACGTTGACTATTTTAATGCATATTGTTATATTTTAATAAATAAGAATTTTAAATAATTAATGGTAGATTAGCTGAACATTACTTTTACTAATTTAAAATTAGTTAATTAACAATGGAGTTTGGTAAAAGTGTATGGCCAAGAAGACTTAAAATATTGACATGGAACGGATCGCTATCTTGGTTTAGCTTCGAATTCATATATGAAGCCAAGAAAAAAATTAATAATCTATAAACAGATCCCTAGACCAGTACTAATTTATGCTGCACCAGTTTGGTGTGGTGTATCGGACATACAGACTGCAGCGAATGCAGAACAAAATACTAAGACGCGTAAATAAAAATTAGAGACTTACATCACGTGACAAACATGCAAAGAGAGAGACGAAACAGCAGAGAAATTTTACAGACATAATACACAAATGTCGACTCTGATGCAAGACTTGGCACAAACCAGAATAAAACATAATTCGACACACAAACCATTTTAGCATAGATCATTAATTTTCTACGAAGCTCCATAATTGCTTCGCGACGAGTGCAAATTGGAAGAGTTCGGAGAAGTCAGATAAAAAACTTACGTACACGGATTCGAGGCCCAGCTAATAAAGTATCTAAAGCGTGCTGAAAGCGTCAGGTCCCTGTGGGGAGGTAAAGTGAACAACTTAAAAATAAACAAGCAAGCATAAAGAGAAGCAATTGGCTGAATATTAGGTCAATATAAACTAACTATTATGTAAATAAAGTAATTATTATAAAATGTAAAAAGTTAATAAAAAGTTTTAAACAAAATGCAATAGCGCAGTGAGAAATGGTAAATAACAATTATAAACGTATATATATATATATAATATATATATATATATATATATATATATATATATATATATATATATATATATATATATATATATATATATACTAGCCGGGCCCCGCGGCTCCGCTCGCGTGGACTTGATTCACTACTACTGTCGTCACTGCTTATTCCTTATGTTACATAACAAAATATCTCCAATTATTTTCCCTTATCTCCCAATATTTTTCCTTATCTCCCATTATCTCTACAAAATTTCCATTATCTAGGCTTATCTCTGCTCATCTCCCATTATTTCTCCTTATCTCCCATTATTTCTCCTTATCCCCCTTAATCTCACCTTATTTTCCATTATCTAGGCTTATCTCGGTTTATCTCCCATTATTTCTCCTTATCTCCCATTATCTCACCATAACTCCCATTATCTAGACTTATCTCTGCTTATCTCCCATTATTTCTCCTTATATCCCATTATTTATACTTATCTCCCATTATCTCACCTTATCTCCCATTATCGAGGCTTATCTCGACTTATCTCCCATTATTTCTCCTTATCTCCCATTATCTCACCTTATCTCCCATTATCTAGGCTCATATCGAATTATATAGAACATAGGTATAAATTTATAAAAACACGTGGTGGTTCTCGAGTGATAAGCGCACTAACAGACAGACAAACAGAGAGACTTTGCATTTTATATATATTGTATTCTTTGCTACATGATATTGTCCCATATTTAATGCTTTAGGGAGTGTATTGCAAGAGAACGCGCTAGCGGCAAACTTTTCTCCGACTTGATTCACTATTATCGTCACTGCTTATTCCTTATGTCATCTAACGTAATAAAATATATCCTATAACCTGGCCAGAGAACATACGTATGTTTAAAAAAAAAGCACGTAAATCGGATAAGTGGTTCTCCAGTGATAAGCGCACTAACGGACGGACAGACAGACAGACAGACAGACGGACAGAGAGACATTGCATTTTATATATATTATAGATATTCTCTGCTACATAATATTGTTCCAAATTTAATGGTTTGGACTGTGTATTGCAAGAGAATGCGCTAGCGGCAAACTTTGTCCGACTTCATTTACTATTATTGTCACTGCTCATTCCTTATGCTACCTATCGTAATAAAATATAGCCTATAACCTGGCCGGAGAACATATGTATGTTTAAAAAAAAAGCACGTAAATCGGATAAGTGGTTCTCCAGTGATAAGCGCTCTAACGGACGGACAGATAGACAGACAGACAGACGGACAGATAGACATTGCATTTTTATATATATTATAGATATTCTCTGCTACATAATATTGTTCCATATTTAATCATTTGGACTGTATATTGCAAGAGAACGCGCTAGCGGCAAACTTTGTCCGACTTCATTTACTATTATTGTCACTGCTCATTCCTTATGCTACCTATCGTAATAAAATATAGCCTATAACCTGGCCGGAGAACATATGTATGTTCTAAAAAAAAAAAGTACTCCAAAAACGGACAGACAGACAGATAGAGATACGTTGCATTTTATATGTATTATAGATGTAATAAAATATAGACCTATAACCTGGTCAGAGAACATATGTATGAATTTAAAAAATCACGTAAATCGGATAAGTGGTTCTCGAGGGATAAGCGCATTAACGGACAGACAGACAGATAGACAAACGTTTCATTTTAGGTATATTATAGATATAGATTATTATTATTATTATATAACCTAGCCAAAGAATATATGCATGAATTTAAAAAAAAGACAGGTAAATCGGATGAGTGGTTTTCGCGTGATAAACGCACTAATCCACAGACAGACAGACAGAGAGACATTGCATTTTATATATATTATAGATTACAGATATTCTTTGTTACATAATATTGTTCCATATTTAATGGTTTAGGCTGTGTATTGCAAGGGCACGCGCTAGCGGCAAACTTATTTCCGACATCATTCACTATTTTACGTCACTGCTCATTCCTTATGCTACCTATCGTAATAAAATATAGCCTATAACCTGGCCAGAGAACATATGTATGTTTTTAAAAAAAAAAGTACGTAAATCGGATAAGTGGTTCTCCAGTGATAGGCGCACGAACGGACAGACAGACAGACAGAGAGACGTTGCATTTTATATATATTATAAATATAATATATATATATATATATATATATATATATATATATATATATATATATATATATATATATATATATATATATATATGATAAATTAAAATTCTGGTTTTCAATCCGTTCGTCTAAGAATGAATTTGCACGACGTTTCGCCAAAATCTCATTTAGCATTTTCAAATGTTCCTGCGGCTGCCGCCACTCGATACTGTGATCTTGCTGCTGCTGCTACTCGAAGCTAACTGAGAAACTGAAGTGCAATCACCGTCTTTTATAGGTCGGCGTCTACGCAGATTGTAGGTAGGGGGGTCGGAAGTGTTCGTCCGGGCATCGATGTTTGCCGGCTGGGTGATAATTACGGGTTCCGGCGCTATGCTGACTATTACCTTCTCAATGTTTTGATTATTCCTTGGTTTAGCTAGTAGACCCTTCCATGTAGTGGAGATATTCAACACATCATCTCGCTTATTTAGCTGTCCATTCTTTTCGATTTTCAAGTCTTCTCCGATATGAGTGTTTTATAATGTGAAACCGAGGCTATTTGTTTAGATCTCTCAAAATTGATGTTGTGACCAGTATCATGATGGTGCTGAAAAAGAGCTGATGTTGTTTGTTTTTGATACTTATTTTATATTCTTGGATCCGGGTGGAGATTCTTCTGTTTGTTTGCCATTTGTACAATTTGTGGCAGTCTCCGCATGGGATGCTGTAAGCTCCTTGGTTTTCCAATTTTCTTTTGTCCTTGGGGTTTCCTTGGATGTTTGCCAGAGTGTTTTATGGTTTATATGTTATGTTTATGTTGTATTTTTAACATATAAACCACGAAATGTTCTGGCAGACATCCTGGGTAACCCCAAGGATAAGAGAAAACTGGAAAACCATGGAGTTTACAGTATCCCATACGGAGACTGCTACAAATTGTACATATGGTAAATAAACAAATATAATTAGTATAAATAATGTAAAAAAGAGCGAGACGAATATCCAGATGTGCAAAAGAGTATGAAAGAGCAAGAAATCAAAGACAGAAGAGTGAGACTAGAATAGAAATGTGTAATATAAACTATGACCACATGCACCTGACTATATCGAGGTGGTTTTTTTAACAAATTATTTTCTCAGCAGGCAATAAACTAAATCCTCACATAAATAAACGAAGCATAACCAAAAAAATCTCACAAAATAAGCAGAAAATAAACTACCGTACATAAGGTTGAAATAATAAGGCAGAACATTAGCCGTTACAGGGCTTCTCTGTGGATGAGATTGTTGTAAAGCATTCTGTATCCAGATACTACTGTGATCAAAAAATAGTTTATTTTTCCAAATTTATCCAAAGTAATCCCCCTTGGACACAATGTATTTATGCCAACGTTTTTTCCGGTCTTCGAAACAGTTGTTGAATTCGATTTTTGGAATGGCCTTTAAATCCTTCTTCGATTTGGTTTTAATTTCCTCAATCGACTCAAAATGATGTCCTCGAAGCGGTTTTTTTGAGTTTAGGGAATAGCCAGAAGTCCGACGGAGCTAAATCAGGCGAATAGGGCGATTGCGGAATGATATGAGTTGAATTTTTGAAGAAAAAGTCGCGAAGAACCAATGCTGTGTGAGAAGGCGCACTTTTGTTGTTGAGCGAATGCAAGCGAATCTTATTAACTAGTGACGCTATGGTCTTAAAATTTGACACAGATGGCAGTTAAGGACCTACCAACCTAACGAAAAAAAATTAATCCGATTTGGAAATGATCGGGCGATTTAAATTTAAAAGTCTTACTATTTTTTGATCACAGTAGTATATCTATATATATATATATATATATATATATATATATATATATATATATATATATATATATATATATATATATATATATATATATATATATATATATATATATATATATATATATATATATATATATATATATATATGTAGAACCTGAAATAATTTATCAATGATAATAATGAGTTTTTTGAATTTGAATTTTGACGATCTTGGTTGGGTCAAAAGTTTTGACCTTTGTGATTCTTCTTCTTGGGGTGCTTATCCATGCCGGATATTGGCAATCATCAGCGTTATCTTCACTCTGTCCACTGTTGTCAAAAACGGTCCTGTTTTGATGTGGAAAACAAAGTTTTAAAATTTTTAAACTCCTTCTGCCGACACCTCTGTTTCCAGGCTTTCCGCTACAATACTATGAATGAAACAATATATATCTTTGGTGGTTACGCATAATATGAAGGATATTTTAATTTACGTATTTTGTTGTTCGTCACGATTTCTGTGTCTGTTTCGGTTTCTCGCGATTAGCTCGTGTCAATTTGGAGTAATATAAGAACACACTCGTTTTGGAAATGTTAAAAAAAAATAGTATTACGAGCAAAAGATTGGTAAAACGAGCAAAAGATTGGTAAAACGACCAGTTAAACCCAGCCGATTTTTTCAGTTCGTCTTGCCATCTTTGTTGGGAGGGGGTCAGTCGACACTTCTTCTTTCGCCCTAGAATTAAAGATTTGTCAAACCAAAATTCGCGTTTAAAAAGAAAACGCAACTACTTAACAGAAAGGAGTCTATTTCAGCATCAATCGCTCTTTTACAAAAATGTCTGTTATATATTATTAGATGAGAAAAATGTAATGTACTTTTTTGAGGTTGTTAATGGTAAGAAAGTTATCTGGTGTCATTATGTCGTCGAATGTGGGCTTTAGGGCTTCCTTAATTTCGCCCATCCTATACCTGGATCTCCTGAGAGAGACAAGTTCGGTATGACTTGAATTGCTTGGAGCTGTAATAACTGTCCATGTTCTGGTTCCTTCTGCTGGGAGATTTTTTGCAATTCCTAATTTTTGATCTGTATTTGTACATTATACCAGTGAGGCTACTATACACGAGGAAGTTTATTTCAGTACTAATCGTTTTTTTTTTTTACAAAAATGCCTATTTTATATTATTAGATAAGAAAAAGGGTAATGCATTTTTTATGAGATTTTAGATTTAGAAACTTGTCTGGTACCATTATATCGTGAAATGTGTGCTTTAGGGGTTCTTTAATTCTAGAGCCTTCATCTAGTGATGCATCTACTCCAGTTCTCTGTGTGTCTGGCGACATGGCCTGACCATTGCAATTTTAAGGAGATGATTCTTTTTCCAATGCCTGTTATCTGGGTTTTACACTTATTCATTTCAATCGCCCTTTAATGTACCTTCAATTTGTTTAGTACTTTTTTTCAGGACTTACATTTCAGAACCGTATGTAACAACAGGGAATATACGCTCGCTATTCACCATGTACTGTAATTGTGTCGTTTTCTGTGGACATATTTGTCATGAATTACATTTTTGCATTATTCATTTACAGTCCTACTTTAACGACTTCTTCATGTAATTCCTCCAGCATTTATGTTAGTTCTAGTTCAGTTTTTTCCGAACAGAACATTATCACCCGCAATGTCAAATCAAGCAGATGTTCGTCAAGGATGGTTATTCTCTTTTCTTCTCATTTAAGTTTCTTAAAAATGTCCTCCAGAACCAAGCTCTGGCGACATATCCTTGCCTAATTCTCCATTTAGCCCTTATTTTTCCTATTAGATCGTGAACTTTGATTGTCGTTGTTGATGATATACAGTGACTCACAGCTTAAATGATGCAGTTGCTATAAGAAAAGATTAACTGGTCTCAGCGCCTCTTTATTTATTTGGAAAAAACAACTTATTGAAATTAAATTAGTAAAGTATTCTAAAAAAGTATGAATTACTTTTTGTCTTAAATATGTCTTACTTAATTAACAATAAATAATTAATCAAATCATATGCAATTTTAACGTCACAGCTTAAATGATGCAAAATAACAACAGGGGTCAAAACTTATCGCATTTTGAAATTTACGAAGGCTTTGCTTTGATTTCTTAGTGCAATTGTTTTTTGTTTGGTTTGACACTTTTTCATTCAATAAAACGAAATTGTTTAAGAATAGGTCGTCGAACTACAATTTCTGAGAGAAAATTAATTATTACTCATTACAGGAATGGATACAGCCAAAGAGACATAGCCAAAATGATAAATAAATGTCCGTCAACTGTTCAGCATATCATTGAACGTTACCGGAATGAAAATAGAGTCGAGAATAAGTCAAGGTTGGCTCCAAATAAGATCTTCAATGAACGTGAAGAAAGATGGATTTTAAGAGAGGTATCAAATAATCAAAAAAAAAGTGCGCCAAAGTTGTACACCGAGGTGGAAAGACAGTTTGGAAAAAGGTGTAACCCCGAAACAGTTCGACGGATCTTGCGAAATAATAATTTACATGCTCGAACTGCTAGAAATAAGCCTTTCATTAGCCAAAGAAATAGACGCGTGAGATTGGAATTTGCCAGAGAGCATATCAATAAAGACTTGAACTTCTGGAATTCAGTAATATTTGCTGATGAGACCAAAATAAACTTATTTGGGTCTGATGGAAAAATATCAGTGTGGAGAAAGCCTAACGAAGAATTAAAATTGAAAAATATGAAAGCTACGGTAAAGCACGGTGGAGGTGGAGTGATGTTATGGGGCTGTATGTCATCTGCATGAGTAGGTAACATGCATTTAGTCGAAGGGAATATGAACCAATATGTGTACTTGGATATACTAAGGCAGCATCTCGTCGCTAGTGCCCAAAAATTAGATATTGAAAACAATTATCGGTTCTATCACGACAATGATCCAAAGCACACGTCATTTCGAGTCCGCAGTTGGTTGCTTTATAACTGTCCAAATGTTATTAAAACACCAGCCCAGTCACCAGACTTAAATGTAATTGAAAATTTATGGCTGACATTAAAAAATAAAGTAAATAGTAACCCAATATCAAATAAAACTGAATTAAAAGTAAAAATTACTGAAGCATGGAACACTATTTCCGCGGAGTAAACTAGAAAGTTAGTTGAATCAATGTCCAGAAGATTACAAGCCGTTATTGATAATGAGGGAATCCCGACCAAATATTAGCAGGCTTATTTCAAATTTTACAGTTTGTTTTGCCTAATAATTTTGGTATATTGAATTTTGCATCATTTAAGCTGTGACGTTAAAATTGCATATGATTTGATTAATTATTTATTGTTAATTAAGTAAGGCATATTTAAGACAAAAAGTAATTCATACTTTTTTAGAAGACTCTTTACTAATTTAATTTCAATAAGTTGTTTTTTCCAAATAAATAAAGAGGCACTGAGACCAGTTAGTCTTTTCTTATAGCGACTGCATCATTTAAGCTGTGAGTCACTGTATATATTTTTTAATAAGTGAATATATATTTGATTCACTCTAGCATGTCTAAGTTACTTGATAATTGCTAAAGTGTCAAAAGCCTTTCTAAAATCCACAAAGATCATCCACAATGACATCATATATTTGCTGTTTTCTCTACAAGCTGTCTTATTTTATAGAAGTATTCAGTTATGCTGAAGTGGTTCGGCAATCAGTGTGTTCTGTTGGTTGGTACATTTCAAGTTTCAGTTTCAGTTTGCACGTAATTATTCGAATAAATAAATTACGTAACTGCGATAGCTGTAGTTTTCAAAGGTAGTCGGGTGTCCTTACTTGCATATTGGGACGACTATTGCATTTTCCCAATATTTAGAAATGTATTTTTGTTACAAGGATTTGTTAAATAGTGCTGTTAGTATTTTCTTGGTCTTCATATCGCATTCCTTAATAATCTCTGGTCTCTTTCTCTGAAGCTCTACTGTTTTTCATTTGTGTCATTATTCTGTTTCAATTCTTCTATTTCTATTTCCGGCATTTTTTTTGAATTAATGTTAATGACTTGGTTTTTCTTGTTACCACTATATTTTTTATGTGATTCATTTGATTCTCGTATATCTAGGGGTCTGTACCAAATACTTCAACCACTTCCTCTAGCTGTACCTGGCATTATACCAGTCCTGATCAACTGAGAAAACCCCTTTTTTTAACACAAAGAAAAACACAAAAAATATTACACTTATTACAATAGAAAATGGTTACATTAAAATACGTCTAGAGTTTTTAATAGAATGCGAGAAAAATGGGTTAGAATCGGTTTTTTTATGTCGAGAAAACAAAATAATAAATGAAAATTAAAAACAGAGATATTAAATTCTCTAGAGAGGTTTTTCAGAATATAACAATAATGGCTGTCATGAGCGGGAGTGTTTTATGGATTTGTTACGTGACCAGAGGATAAAGGGACTGCATATTATTAATTGGGTTATTAATTTAACTACTTGTCCAAAAAAAAGCGGCACATTTTAGCTCCATTTTTGAACATTTGATAATTTAATTATTATACAAAAATATGCATATTTAATATATCTAGGAATCTTCCTGCTCGAATAAACATTTGTACAGGGTGAGTCAACGATGTGTGTTTATGTGAATCCCCCTACAACACCAGTAGATATGGGGGATACGGGATGTGTGCAGGACAATAATGCCCTTTATGCTAAGGAAAGTGAAGGAAAATATAGTAAAATGAAAAACATTCATTATTCAAGTAGACGGGCATATTTTTGAAGATTTATTACGTCATAATAATTAGTCATTAGATAAGTTAAACTATATTAAAATTATTATTAACTATTTGTTTATGTTTTCACAATAGCGTAAGTGTATTAAAAAGAGGGTAAAAATTTAATCGAAAACTATTAGAAATAGGTATATGATATACATAATGAAAATTGTAAAATTTGAAATTTTTCAGTTTAAAATAGTCGAAATGTATAAATTTATTTTGAACACCCTGTAGCATTTAACCCAAATTTCTTTACATATATATTTTTTCTCATCTCTATAGAAACCTCGTACCAATTATGAGTATTCCATCTTCAGAAACAATGGCGCTACTGACAATTTTTTACAAAACTGAAAACTAGTATTTTTTTTTTTTAAATTAAATATTAGAAAAACTACTAGGTTTAGGTATATAACATTATTAATAAAAAGTTATAAAAGTTTACGCAGAATTTAAAAATAAATTAGAAAATAGGATGTTCTATTTAAAAAAAAAAACATACGTTATATCGGCCACACTTTTTTGAAGTACTTTGTATACTCAAAAATAATTTTAAACATGCACCTTAATATTCCCTAAAACTATTTTTTTCTCATTCTCGAAATAAATAGGATAATGAAGTTTAATCTATCGTTGACTCACCCTGTACTGTTCAGGTTTTAATGCAGCTTGTATCATCCGTTCAAAAAACAATTTCATGTTATTTTAAGCTCTTAACTAGCTTTGTTATATATTTTTTCCACCACAGCAAATCAAAAGGGAAGACAAAGGTATGTAACTAGAATCTGATTGTATAAAAAATACTAAAAAAACATTTAATAAAACAGTCCAATACACGTCAATGCTTATTGCCTTACTTGTGTTTAGCGCAAGGGGTGGGTCGACTTATCTATTGACTGTAATAGTACCATCATATCCCTAAAACACTACCCTCTCTAATAAAGAAAAATAAATCAGAGAGAGAGTAGGACTACTGCTGAATAGAGATAAGACAGAGGCTATGACAAACGAAGACAGTCCGCGAGGCTCAAGAATAGAAGGTGGAACACTTGAATATGTAGAGGAATACATTTACCTAGGGCAAATAATAAAGTATAGAATAGCAAATCAAACGGCAGAAGTACAGAGAAGAATCAAACTGGCATGGGCAGCATTTGGCAAACAAAGGAAAATACTAGCCGACAAAAGAATTCCTCTGAAACTAAGATAGATGATATTCGATCAAAGCATTCTACCGGTTCTCAACTATGCGGCCCAGACATGGGTATTGACTAAAAAGATGATTGACCAACTGAGTAAAACAGCAAACAGCAATGGAACACCAGATGCTTAATATAAAATTACAAGACAGAATCAGAAACGAAAGTATACGACGAAAGACCAAAGTGATAGACGTAAGAGAACAGGTAGCAGGTTTGAAATGGAGATGAGCAGCTCACACACTGAGACAACAAGATAAGAGATGGAATAAAAGAATATAAGAATGGAGGCCATGGTTGGGATAAAGATCCAGAGGAAGGCCCCAAATAAGATGGAAATATGACCTAAAAAGGACGGCTGGTTTAGGATGAATCAGAAAGACGCAGAATCGAGAGGGATGGAAAAAGGAATAGAGACCTATGTCCGACATTGGATGGAAGAAGGCTTATTAGATAGATAGATAGCTTAACTTGTTTTATTATATATTACATGTTTTTTCTTCTAGAAGAAGAAAATCTAAACTAAAATGTATCTAAAGACAAGTTAATTTTCCTGAATAAAACCAATGTTCCATTGGATCAAGTAATCTAACTATGTCCCAGCATAATAACTCTGTGAATATCTTCACGATGTGAGCTATCTCTCTCACTTTCACTTTGCGGTCATTCGGAACAATACGCTGTATTTTTTTTGTGTTGTTTGAAATGACTGCATCATATGAACGTCCGGAACGTGATGCATTATCGGTGCTTGTACGACGTCGACATATGGTTGCTCTTGATGGAGAAGATGTGTCATAGCACTTCTCAAGCCATTCTTAGGTTCTGGCAATGTTTTGCAAAAATCGAAAGTATTGTCACTCGAATAGTTGTAGGTCGCAAATAACGAAATGTTATGAAAATTTTACACGAATCTTCTGAAAGTTGATACTAACTGAAAATCACTTGGTTTTTTTTTGTTTGTGTCTCGGGATTTTTCATCCCATGTAAGTAGTTAGTAATTTGCTATTGTGACGTGTATCTATTTCTATTTCCTCTTATTTTCGCTAGTTTTTATTAGATTTATTGTCATACATGTGACATAAGTAATTTTCTTAAGGGTTAGGGTAGAATTGTCAATTACGACTGCGTATATTGGATCCAATTTTTATGAGCGGACGAGTATCAGTTTTGGTAAATTGTGACTAAATAGAATTAATGTTGGTTAGGTGAAGATTAGATCAAAACCTTCATATTCAGAACATCTGCAAAGAAATTGAGGAATACTCGCTTCAACAACAAACTAAAGATCTATGCAACAAAGTGAAATATCTCAATCGCGACTTTAAACCCAAAACTGTGGCTATAAGGACTAGTAATAATGGGATTCTTACAGAAACAGATCGGCGTCTGGAAACAATACTGCCAGAATCTTTTTGCTGGTAACGCGGTTTTTATACAAATGCGGTCAAATTCTGAATTGTCTGAACCATCAATTTTGAGGTCAAAGGTACAATATGCTATCCATAAACTTAGAAATGGTGGTGAAGGAGGTGTGGAGCGTTTACATAACATATGCCAAAAAATTAGGGAGACAGAGTGCTATCCAGCAGAGTGGAGCGAATCCACCTTTGCTTCACTTCACAAAAGAGGGTCTACATCCGAATGTACAAACTATCGCCTCATTACACTTATAAGTCATGCAAGTAAAGTAATGTTGTACATACTAAACAAGAGACTGAGACCCTATCTCTACTCACGAATAGGTGAAGAACAAACAGGGTTCGTAAAAGGTAAGGACACCAGTGAGAATATTCTGAATTTACGTCAACTAATTGAAAAAACCCGAGAATTTAATGTTTCAATGTACATCTGTTGATTATCATCGTACTTTTGACTCGGTGAAAGTGGTCTTGTCTTTGGGAGGTATCGAATTGTATGGAAGTTCCTATCCACCTTTCGTACATTATCGGTGAACTCCATAAACATAGACAGCATGGCGAAAGTCCAGGTGAATGACGTCCTATCGGAACCTTCCCCAGTCCACTATGGAGTTCGTCAGGGTTGCATATTGTCACCTAATCTCTTTGACATCCATGGAGAATATATAATGAGAAGAAATACGGAAAACTTCAATGGGGGCATTTCAGTAAATGGAAGGAGAATAAGGAACCTGAGGTAAGCTGCTAATACTGCTATCTTCGCCGAAACCACTGAAGACCTTGAGCGTATCATGCTACAATTGTAGCGGGAAAGCAAGTTGCTGGGACTACGGATAAATCAATCTAAAATCAAGGTTATGATCATAGGTAGAGCCCACAATAACCAAACCAATATCACGAAAGTTTTTTACTGTGAAGTTGTTGATAAATTTATATATCTGTGATCTTTAATTATAAATTCTGGAAGTTGTGAGCCAGAAATACGCCAACGGATAAAGACTGCCGGTCATGCTTTCGTGATATGGACGCTTAAAGAAAGGGACTGCTCAACATTCAAGCCACTTGAGATGTGGTGTTATCGCAGACTACTGGGTATACCATAGACTGCGCACAAAGGCAAATATTTCGATTTTGGAAGAACCAGGAGTAGCTAAAAGAATAACTGACACCATACATGAAAAAATTTTGCAATACTTTGGCCACATAGCTAGGCGGAATAACGATATGGAACTGCTAGAAAAGGAAGGAAAAGTAAACGGCCGTAGACCCAGCGGCCGGACTCCATGTTGCTGGCCCAGCTGCCGGACTCCATGTCGCTGGTCGGATCAGGTTCGGGAGCTAACCGGGGTTCGAATACATGAAACAGTTCATCTTGCTGACGATAGGAACCAGTGGAAGAACTTAGTGTCATTAGCAGTCATCACACCTCTGCTAAGAGGTTCAGACTGAGAAGGAAGGAAGGAATTGAAAATTGTCAGCTAGACCTCGGTCTTTAAGAATTGTCAGCTTAATCCAATCTTTAAGAAATACGATTATTATTATATTCGTGTTCTTTATTGAAAACGATTTCAGTCGCCTCTCTCATTTCAACACAATCGAATATACCTTAATTTTGTCTCTTCTATTAATAAAATGTATTTTTCCACCGAGTGCTTTTCCACGGCCTTTAATACATAAACAAAATCCTCTCTACGGCTTGTGACGTGAATCTATAATGAGTGTAAAATGGAAAAGTGTCTGAGAGCGTTAAAGTTCTGTAAAATATTATAATAAGAATTTTGAAAAAAGTGTTATAAAAATAATATTTTTCACCGTTTACAAATGGGATATGTTGTTAGTTTAAATTAAAGTTATGATAAATATCTAGAAAATATAAATACATAAATATTAAGTAATGGTTTATTACCTTTAAATTACCATATATGTCTGCGTACACTCGGTGGTCCATTTGTGTGGTATATTCTCTACAACTTTTTATTAGATTTTTTATGGCTGCTTCAATATAAGAATCTTGTTATTCTTTATACAGCCTATGCTCAAGATATCACATATGGATATATATATATATATATATATATATATATATATATATATATATATATATATATATATATATATATATATATATATATATATATATATATATAATATATATATATATATATATATATATATATATATATATATATATATATATATATATATATATATATATATATATATATATACATTTCTATTGAACCTTTTGTTTACATAATCTTAGTTGGTTTTTCTTGGGTAATTAGGTTCTAATGCTAGTTGTTTAGTGACGTTTCGCCTTATTTTTTATTGTGTGTGTGTATATATATATATACAGTAATACCCCGCTTTACGCGAGGGATACGTTTCGAAAAAAAAATCGCGTTTAACTGAAATTCGCGTATATCGAGGTTTATGATTAAACATAGTCAAAATTTAATACAAAAAAATACAAATCATTTTAATCAATCACTTTAATTCTAAGAACACTTTATGCAATACATACTCTTATTTTTTACGGAAAAATACATCTATTGTCTTTTGGGTAACGTTTTGTTTACGTTCTTGTAAAATACGTTCATAACACCCAACACTGTTTTTAATTGTTTGACACACGGTCAAGACACGGTCATCATTATTGTCTATACTCTGCAATATGTCCAAACCTGAATAAATTTTTGAAAGTGCATTTTGTATTTCCCCTGAAGATAAAACTTTCTCTTCTACTTGTTCTTCCTCATCGTAGATAGGATTATTCTGTAACTCGATCAGATCTTCATTGCTAATAGGATCGTCGTGCGTTGCTACAAGTTCTACGAGATCTTCTACCGTGACATCTTCAAGTTCAGACCCCTCAATCATTGCAGCAATGTCTTCAAGCACTTGTCTCTGCATCTGGACAATTCTTCTAGGTGCTTCCACTACATCTGGCCAAAGATTACGCCACACCCCATTCATACAACTCATTTTAACTTCCTTCCAAGCCTCTTCTATGTTGTGAATAGACTTCATAATGTTGTATGACTTCCACCACTCTCGCATAGACTGTCTTCCTTCCCCGTCAGTTTCATGAATTAGTTGGCTAAAAGTGCGGCGATGGTAATAAGCTTTGAAGTTTGCTATTGCTCCCTGGTCCATAGGTTGTAATATTGACGTAGTGTTTGGTGGAAGGAACTTTACGTACACTTTTAAGTCTCTGGGCGTATCAAGTGAGGTTGGATGTCCTGGGGCATTGTCTAAGAGTAATATAACTTTAGGTTCAAGCCCATTTCTGTCACAGTATGATTTGACTGATGGGCAAAAACTATTAGAATACCATTCTTGAAAAATTTCCCGTGTAACCCACGCCTTTCTGTTTGATCGCCACACAACTGGTAGACTTGTCTTGTCTGTGCCTCGCATTGCACGGGGTGTTTCTGAATGGTACACTAGTAAAGGTTTCAGTTTGAAATCACCAGTGGCATTACCACCCAGCAGAAGTGTTAGTCGATCTTTCGCAGCTTTGAAACCACTGGCTTGACGTTCTTCCTTAGAAATGAATGTTCGAGATGGCATTTTTTTCCAGTAAAGTGCGGTCTCATCAACATTGAAGATGAGACAAGCAGGAATTTTCTCTCGTCTAACGAAGTCTTGAAACTTGTCTGGAAACTCAGCTGCAGCTTGAATGTCCGCGCTGGCCGCCTCGCCTGTTATGTGGATATTGTGAAGATTAGAACGCTGCTTGAACCGATGGAACCAGCCTCTGCTGGCAGCAAAAGTCGGAGTGGCACTCCCTTCTCCTTCTTTTGTTTTCAGCATCTCATACAAAGATTTTGCTTTTGTGCATATGAGATCTTGACTTAGTGGTGTGTTCTTCTTATTCAAATCTTCGATCCAGACTGACAGTAATTTCTCCATTCTTTCTAAGATAGATGATCTCGAACGAGAAAGTTTTGTTGCACTTATAGGTGTTGAACCTTCGCTGGAGATTTTAATTTTTTCCCGATTTTTATAAATCGTTCTCACAGTCGATTCTGAGAGTCCAAAATCTCTCCCAACAATTGTTGCTTTGCCTCCATTTTCCATTCTTCTTAACACTTTCATCTTCAATTCCAAAGTGACGCTTTTACGCTCTTTTTTCTTTACAGGCGGCATTTTTAACGTAGGGTTAAATTATGTATGTATGTATCTCCAATAAATATTAAAACAAAACTGCCAGCCGACCGAACTAACATTACGGAACAAATGAACACACGAAACGAACGAGGAAATCCCCATAGAACAAAGTCGAAGGACAGGGAATTCCCAATTCTTCAAAGAGAATATTCAGAGAAAGCGGGGATCCCCCGCGACCATAGAGAAGTTAATGACTACATGAGTGCGAAATTTGAAATTCGCGTTATAGTGAAACCGCGCGTAACGGGGTCGCGCTAAGCGGGGTATTTGAAATTCGCGTTATAGTGAAACCGCGCGTAACGGGGTCGCGCTAAGCGGGGTATTACTGTATATATATATATATATATATATATATATATATATATATATATATAGATATAATATATATATATATATATATATATATATATATATATATATATATATATATATATATATATATATATATATATATATATATATATATATATATATATATATATATATATATATATATATATATATATATATGTATATATGTATATATATACATATATATATATATATATATATATATATATATATATATATAAATATATATATATATATATATATATATATATATATATATATATATATATATATATTATTTTGAAACTAACACATTTGCATTTTTAAATACCAAAATGAGACATTATTAGGTTTTTTTTATCACTTAAGAAATATTTTTAACTACTTCCGGTTTAACCGGAAGTGACTGCAACTTTCTTATTTTTAATGGAACCGTGTATATTTTTTTATCAATTTCAATTCGCTTTGAAATTCTCATATCACAAGTTGACATTTGTTTGAAAGGTGACCGTCAAAAACTGATTTAAACTCATAGACTTGTTCGTTTTATCTCACTTTGGAAAGAATTTAAGACTATCCAATTATCGTGTCATTTTCGCAAGTCTAAGTGGCTCCTACAAAATTTTATGCTTTACATTCAGTTACAGAATTTTTCTCTTTAAATAATAATATAATCAATATCACTAAAATTAAAATAGAAACACATATTTTTTAGTTTACCTAGTTACACATTACATCAGCAGGTTCAATCGGTTGCCTTCTAAACTGCTGCTCTATCCTCAAAAAATAATTGTTGCGTGGGTGCCTCCTATCGGGATATCTTGCCATGTACAACTCGGCGGCTTGTCGGCTATTCTTTCTGCGCTCTCCATAAATTAATAACATGTCTACTTTTTCATCTGTTGGATACATTTTTGTTAACGAAAAATTATTCTTGACATAAAGTAAACAATAATAATGGCCATTTTGGTAACACGCAGCAACCATGACTTTCGGTTCGTCTGTTTTATCACAGCCTACTAAGTCCGTAATAGAATTTGTTGATATCACATTATTGCATAATAAAACAGTTTATTTTCTGAAAATAATATTAAATCCAATTGGCGTTAGATAGTTCTGTTAGATGTATGTTGACAAAAAACCTGTAATGTGTAACTAGGTTAAATAAAAAATATGTGTTCCTATCTTAATTTCGGTGACATTGATCATTATTTAAAGAGAAAATTCGGTAAGTGAATGTAAAGCATAAGCACGATAAATGAATAGTCTTAAATATTTCCAAAGTGAGATAAAACGAACAGAAACAATTGCTAGCCATGGCCGATCTAAGAGTTTAAATCAGTGTTTGCTGGTCACCTGTCAGACCAATGTCAACTTATGATACATCGTTGGAAAGAGAATTTCAAAGCGAATTAAAATTGATAAAAAAATATACAGGGTTCCATTAAAAATAAGAAAGGTAAAACCAGAAGTAGTTAAAAATATTTCTTAAGTGAGAAAAAAAGCCTAATAATGTCCCATTCTGGTATCTAAAAATCAAAATATGTAACTTTCAAAATAAAAAATTACAGGGTGTTACATGTTGGCTGTGTCACCCAGTATATATATATATATATATATATATATATATATATATATATATATATATATATATATATATATATATAAACAAATTGAAGGTTGTGCCCAAATGGTACTCGAGGAATTAGAAAATATGTTCATTTCAAAGTTAACATACAGCATTCCATTTTCCTTTAGATACGTGGATAATTGTATCACTGCCAAACCGGAAAATATACCAAATGACTTCAAAGCATTTCATCCAAATTTACAATTTACCATTGAATCAGAAACACATAAAAAAAATAAATTTTCTAGTATGACCCTACATCACACAAATAACAAAATCAAGACAGAATGGTATACCAAGAAAACCTGATCAGGAAAATACCTTCATTACTGCTTTCAACATTCAATGACCCAAAAAAAAATCAGTAATAATAGGATTAGCCGACAGAGCGAAAAAAATTAAGCGATTTAGAATACAAGCAAAGAGCAATTCAAAAAGCAAAAAAACTTTGGTTAAAAACAGTTATCCTTTGAAATTAATTAATAAAATATTCAAATCACGAGATAAAAAACTAAAAATAACACATAAAAACAAAATAACCAAAATAAAAAGGAAAACTATCTAGTTCTACCATATATAAATGATCTGTCAAACTATGTTCTAAAAGCATAATATAAAAATATGCCACAAAAGTTATAACTTATTATAACAATAATTCATCACATTAAAAACTAAAACACACAAAAGAAGAGTCAAAGAGAGTGCGAACCTAACCTCGCAGAAGCTAGATTCGTGGAGCATCTAGAGGTTAATAGAAAAAAAATGTTACCAATTATGATACCTATCCCTGTTTACGTCGTTTTTTAGGGTATATAATTGAAAATCTAAAATATTATAATCATATTTCATCAAAAGCACACTTGTACAACCTATTCAAATAATCAGGTTATTACAATCAACGTGAAGAAACAAACAGAGCCTAAAAAGAATATTCAACCCAAAAAATAAAGTCCAAATTTCACAGCGTGTACAACATATAACAGTTTTGATTATTTAATTTTTTTTTTAGGAAATTTTCCTTGCATATGAATAAATAGGCATGCCTGCAGCTCTACTCGCGTGGACTTGATTCACTATTATCATCACTGCTTATTCCTTAAGTTACCTAAAGTAAAAAAAAATATATCCTATAACCTGGCCAGAGAACACATGTATTTTATAAAAAAACACGTAAATCGGATAAGTAGGTCTTGAAAGGACAGACAGAGAGACGTTACGGTATATATATATATATATATATATATATATATATATATATATATATATATATATATATATATATATATATATATATATATATATATATATATATGTATATATATATATATATATATATATATATATTATATATATATAAATATATATATATGTATATATATATATAGATATCGAATGATAAGCGCACTAACGGACAGACAGAGACAGAGAGACGTTGCATTTTATATATACTTTATTCTTTGTTGCATGATATTGTTTCATATTTAACGGTTTAGGCAGCGTATTGCAAGAGAGTGTGCTAGCGGCAAACTTTTTTTTCCGACTTGATTCACTGTTATCGTCACTGTTTATTCCTTATGTTATCTAAACGTAATAAAATATATCCTATAACCTGGCCAGAGAACATGTTTAAAAAATAAGTACGTAAATCGGTGGTTCTCGAGTGATAAGCGCACTAACGGACAGACAGACAGAGGGACGTTGCATTTTATGTATATTATAGATATCGTATCAAGGGGTAATTCTAGATTAATCTTCGATTATCATAGACATCATAGAGACCGTAGTTAATGGAATATTCTCGTATTTAATCACTCATCTAGATTTAATACCAGTATGTCGTAAATGTACCAGTTGTGAAGAATTTATAAAATCAGAGCGATGAAATAAATATCGGCACACAAATGGGGACACGCTAACGTTTAAAATCTCCGCTTCACGCTCTGTACTTATCTCTTCCGACCTACAAAGCGTGAGCAAAATGTGGCGCTGGGTACTTACTCGGGCGCCTTGATTCAAAGTCGTTAGTTTGTCAAGATTTTGGGTTTCGATACCATTATTCTTAGAGCACAAGTCGACTCATATCTTAAGAAATGAATGTACGTGCTGTTTCACGGTATCCTGGAGCCGAATCAAATAAAAATATGGGGTGGATCTAAAATTTTGTTGAATTTTGATTTTGGCAGGTATTAGGAACATTCCAAGCCATTATAGAAAACAATCCGCTCTGCGCTATTTTTTTTAAAGGTTTTTTTAAATATTTTTACTAAAATGAAAAAAACCCGCTATTGCTAGTTTATATGATTTTCTTATGAAAACAAACTCGAAATTGCTTTTCCCAGCTTATATTAAAAATTATTATATCTGATGTAAACTTTTAAAATTTTTTGTTTATTATTGTTTAACCCATATTAAAAGCGGCATATCATTCAATTCAAAGTAAAAATCAGAAAACCACGAAACCACGACAATAATCGTTTGTATTAATATAATACATACGTCATTATCGGTTGAAGAAATATAATATAGTCTATAGTCAAAAATATTCTTTCCACTCATCAACTCCCACGTCGCCTGCATGCTAAATAAATACTGATTTAGTTTCTTACGGTACACTAGTACAGTAATATAACATTTGTTTATTTGATTCTAAGATACACGCAATTTTCTACAATGTATTGGAGTTTTGCTCACAAATCAATAAAGGACTGGTATACATCAGTAAACAGGCAGTAGAGTCTGCACGTAGTGACTTTAGTATCGTCTGGGAGCGTTACAAGGTGTTAAGCAGCGCATTTACTAAAAGCTTTGTGTGAATACAATAGCTTGTACATGTAAACGCAAGAAAAAACTTTTATGCTGGTTTTATTTTCCGAAAGATACTATTTATTATTTTAAAATTCTTATTAACATTACGAAAAATATTATTTTGATACTTATAATACATAAATATTTTTTTCCTATTTTTCAAACATATACAGAGTGTACTTTATAGTACCTAGGCTACATATAATTTATAAATAATATTATCAGTACCTAAATAAAATACATTACAAACTTATTACTTTTTGTTAGCATAAATATAAAATTAAATTTTACTTTTCGATATAAATGATATACATCATTCCATTTATGTATTATGTTATAAATGTACCGGTGCCTTTACATGATTGATAATAATTTTTTTATTATTTTTTTAAATTAGTAAAAATATTAATTGCTAAAAAAAGAACACCGAGCAGATTTTTTTCTATAATGACTTACAATGATCCTAATACCTGCTAGAATCAAAATTGTGGAACCACCTCATATTTTTATTTAATTCGACTCAAGGACACCGTGGTTTGCTTAGCTTAAGTTATCTGGAGCGAATAGAAAGAAAATCATTATCAAATTATTATTTGACAACGATTTGGTATTCACATATTTTATAATTATGTGCAATATATCATAAATATCCCAATTGTGAAGTACACTCGTATAATCAGAACAATGCAATCAATGTCTGCAAATATACGGGGCACAAAAGTATGCACTTAACCTAGAAAAATAAAGTTTTAAACTCCGCTCCGGACCACGTGTTTGTATTTTCCGACCTATAAAGCGTGCGCAAAATGTGGCGCCGCGCCGATTTTGAAGCTTTTCAACTTTCCGTCTAAAGTTTTAGTTCGTTACGGATCGCGGATATAACGCTGGTCAGTGAAAGATATTTCGGGAAAAGCTGTAGAAAATTACGTAAAGAAACGAGGACGCTAGATAAATTAAAAGGTATGGTTGAATTAAAATAATTTTATTATTGACAATATTATAATATATAATTTTATGTATATATATATATATATATATATATATATATATATATATATATATATATATATATTTATATATAAGTATATTTATCATTATTATTGTTATTATTAATATTCCCTTTAATATTACATGCAGCGTTCACACTTCCTTTAAGTTGAACATTGACTCTAGCCAAATCTGCTTAGATACGAGTATAATAAAAGTGACCTATTCTTTTGCATTCCCCACAAATTTTGAACACTTCGTAAAGTTGTAAGCGTAAATGATTTTTGCACGAAATAGAAAATTAACTTATTATGGTATCAAATTAAAACGAAACTATCGTGCAATATATATATATATATATATATATATATATATATATATATATATATATATATATATATATATATACATATATATATATATATATATATATATATATATATATATATATATATATATATATATATATATATATATATATATATAAATATATATATACATATATATATATATATATATATATATATATATATATATATATATATATATATATAAATACGAGGCATGTTTTTTAAATAAGTACCGTTTTGCGATTCCGCCGCCGCAGCGATACGGTCGGCGTTCCGCGCATGCGCGCTGGTAACCTACATCTCATGTCTACGCACTGACGCCATTACAGTCTGATTCTTCATTGTATACGTTGTTTACTGAGTGTTTAAGATGCCTCCGACAATCGTGAGTCCCGCCGATTGTGAAGTACGGGCTGTTATACGATTTCTTAGTGCTAAAGGCGTAAAACCGATCGATATTCATCGTGAGATCTGTGAAGTTTACGGACAAAACATTATGAGTGATGGAATGGTAAGGAAATGGGTGAGAGCATTTAAAGATGGCCGCACAAATGTGCATGATGAAGAATGGAGTGGGCGTCCTTCGGTCGTTAATGAAGATTTGTTGCAGAAAGTGGACGAAAAGGTGAGAGAAAACAGACGCTTTACAATTTCATCATTGTGCGACTGCTTTCCTCAATATTCTCGTAGTGTTTTGTATCGTATTGTGACCGAGAACTTGAATTACCGGAAATTGTGTTCACGTTGGGTTCCAAAAATGTTGACGGATTTGCACAAAACCCAACGTTTAGGCAGTGCATTGACTTTCCTTGAGCGGTACCACAATGAAGGTGAACATTTTTTAGACCAAATTGTTACTGGTGACGAAACATGGGTGGCCTACGTCACACCAGAATCGAAACAACAATCCATGGAATGGCGACATTCATCATCACCCAAAAAAGTGAAGTTTAAGCAAACAATTTCTGCCCGCAAAATCATGTGCACAGTTTTTTGGGACAGAAAAGGAGTATTGCTAGTGGAGTTTCTGCCTCGTAATGAGACAATCAATGCAGCGTCTTATTGTGAGACATTGAACAATCTGCGTCGTGCAATCCAGAACAAAAGACGTGGCAAGTTGAGTAAGGGTATCGTTTTGCTGCATGACAATGCCCGTCCACATGTGGCTAATCGGACCAAAGATCTCATCAAATCTTTTAAATGGGAAACTCTAGATCATCCTCCATACAGCCCTGATCTGGCGCCCAGCGACTACCATTTGTTCCTGCACTTGAAGAAGCACCTGGGTGGTCAGCGTCTTCAAGACGATAACGAAGTCAAAACATTTGTGATACAGTGGTTAACAAGTCAGGCGGCAGAATTTTATGAGGAGGGTATTCAAAAACTGGTGCCACGTTATGACAAGTGCCTCAATATTCACGGAAATTATGTAGAAAAGTAGATTAAGGTACAGGCTTTCATGTAAAAATAAAATTATAGCGATATCTTTGCACGTCTTTTTTTAATTCCAAAACGGTACTTACTTAAAAAACATGCCTCGTATATATATATATATATATATATATATACATATATATATATATATATATATATATATATATACATATATATATATATATATATATATATATATATATATATATATATATATACATATATATATATATATATATATATATATATATATATATATATATATATATATATATATATATATATATACATATATATATATATATATATATATGTATATATATATATATATATATATATATATATATATATATATATATATGTATACTGGGACAAGATGTGTTATTGATGTAATAGTTACAGTAACCAACATAATATTATGTAATACCAACATGGTGGATCCAGTATGGCGCCTATTACTCCGGTCAGAAAAAGTTCTATCTCACTGCGAATCTCCATAATTGCTGATTTTTCGTCTAACATGTATATATATATATATATATATATATATATATATATATATATATATATATACATATATATATATATATATATACATATATATATATATATATATATATATATATATATATATATATATATATATATATATATATATATGTATCTACATATATATATATATATATATATATATATATATATATATATATATATATATCTACATATATATATATATATATATATATATATATATATATATGTATATATATATATATATATATATATATATATATATATATATATATATATATGTATATATATATATATATATATATATATATATATATATATATATATATATATATATATTTACAGGTACCAGATTTCTTTCCTTAATATTTCTCTCTTTTTCTCTCTCTCTCTTTCTCTCTCTCCTCTTCCCTCTCGCCATCTCTGTTTTCCCCAATTCTGTCTTCATTACTCTAAATTACAGTTCTTCATCCTATCCGAATTTTCGTACCGTATTTAAGCGTGTTGAATTCGTTTTTTTTTCCGCATTACCAATACTCAAATTTGACGATATATATTTTCTGAACTAAACTAGTTTTCTTCTTTGTTGTTTCTAATGTTGTGGTTCCTGCAGGTGAGAATGATCCCTTACTTCTGCCAGATGGCCATTTTCTCTCAGCGATGTGTCCACTATGTCATGCATTTGCCGGTCACAGGTGATGAATTTAAATTGTTTTCAGCATCCAGGGTTTTCAATGACATCCTTGTTGTAGATGCCATCCTTTTAACTTAATCTATTAGTGTATAGTGATTAATTTACCTAGTTGTTAGTGGCCTTTATGTTATAGGTTATTTACGGCCATTCACGTCAACTTAATGTCGCACTCCTCATGTGAATGGTTTTTTATCTATTATTATATTTTTCTACAACAATTTATTAAAAGAAAATAATCAATACTCTTTCTCAATGCCCAAGCTCTCTCGTTTGGTGGTTTCATTCTCTCTTTTCACTTTGTGCCCTGAAGAAGGTCCCAACCAAGGACCGAAATATAGGAAATATAGATGAATATATATATATATATATATATATATATATATATATATATATATATATATATATATATATATATATATATATATATATATATATATATATATATATATATATATATATATATATATATATATGTACATATATATATATATATATATATATATATATATATATATATATATATATATATATATATATATATATTTATATATATATATACACACATAAACATATATATATATATATATATATATATACACTCCTGGACAAAATTAACGCAACAATATATTAAATCGTACAAATCTCTAGAATGAATTAATTTTAATAATTTTGTAACATTGGTTACATTAAAAGTTAGAAAAAACTTATTCGGATGCTTTAAAAGTGAATAAGCTACCAAATTTCTCTATAAGATTCGAATTAAAATTATTCTTAAGACCTAATAACAAAATCGTTGAAATTATGTAATAATGAAAAAAATAAACTGGGTCACTAGTGGCAAAATTAATGGTGTAACTGGGACACTAGTAGCGTGTGTTGCCTCCTCTACTTCGGATGACAGCGTTTATGCGCCTAGGCATGCTTCTAATTAAATTTTGGATAAAATCTTGAGGAATTTGCTCCCATTCTGTGATAACTGCATTTTCAAGTTCCCTCAGGTTTCTAGGTGCAGGTATATGACGTTTCACATTTTCCTTAAGGTGATCCCATACATGTTCTATCGGATTCAGATCCGGGCTTTTTGGTGGCCATTGCATAATCGGTATATCAACTTGAATAAGATAATCGAGTATCTCCCTAGCCACGTGAGGTCGAGCGTTGTCTTGCATAAACAGGAAATTGGGCCTCACAAAATGACCAAAAGGCATCACATGTTCTATTACAATATTCTCAAGATAGTAGTCAGCATTCATGGATCTCGTACGGACAGGAACTAACTCTGTGCGAGCATCAAAGCAGATGCCACCCCAGAACATAACAGAGCCACCGTGGAATGGAATCCTTGCAGATATATTGCAAGGAGCAAACCTCTCTCCTGGTCTTCGTCATACTCGCTCACGACCATCTGGATGTTTTAGACTAACCCTAGTTTCATCTGTGAAGAAAACTTGTTTCCAATCATCAACATACCAGTTTTCGTGATTTCGAGCAAAACGTAACCTGGCAACTCTGTTCTCTCTAGTAAGCAATTGTGCAGTGGCTGGTCTCCTACTATTCAATCCAGCTTCATTTAACCGTCTTCTAACTGTTTTAGAAGAAATTGTGACATTGCGAACAGCTTCGAGTTCGTTTCTTATTATAGAACTAGTGAAAGTCCTGTTTCTTAAAGCATATTGTCTTATAAAACGTTCATCTAGGTCGCTAATGCATCGTTTTCGCCCTTGCCCTAGCCTTCTAGAATAAGTTCCTACTTCATTCAAGCGTCTTACCTTACGACTTATTGTGGAACGATGTTTGCTTAACAAATTGGCAACATAACTCTGACAATATCCCTCGTCCAATAAAACTGAGTCTCACACTACCTCGTGTTCAGTTAAATTCCTTGTTCGATTCATTTTTCTAATTCTTCGAGGTCAAAAATAAAACAGTCTACCACAAAAACGTATTACTTTGAAAAAGGGAACAATTTATAAGCTTATTTTTAAAGAAAATCTATCGCAATATTACAGAAAATTGTTTATCTTCTAAAAAATTCCTTAAAACTGTAAATCTAAACGAATTGTTTTGATATCTGTCATGAACAACAAAACAAAATATGTATAGCCTACTATTCAAATACTCGATAAACTATAAAACTGACATAAGAAAAAGATAAATTAATTTACAGATTGTTGCGTTAATTTTGTCCAGGAGTGTATATATACACACACATACACACACACACATATATATATATATATATATATATATATATATATATATATATATATATATATATATATAATAAGGTGTTATGAAAATCGTTTAATATATTGAAATCAGCAAAAAATAGCGTCCAAAAAAAAACTACACAAAAATTATTTCAATAACTAATGAGGAAACGAATCCTAAAATTATATCGGTTTTCAGCAAAAGAGCCAGTGATTTTATCGAAAACGTGAGACTGGTATCTTGATAATAACCTGTACCATAATCGTGTTGCTGTTCTTCATATATTTTTTTATTATTATTTCACGCTGTAATCTATGAATATAACTTTACCCATTTCAGTTTAAAAAAGCTTTTGCTGCTGTAGAAACAAACTACAATAAATATTCAGGGTTTTAACAAAAGAGCCGAAATCCAACCTACACAAATACTTTTTTATTTAAAACCGCAATTTTTTAGTAATGTAATGTAATAATTTCCGTTAAATTTTTTTAAACTTTTATTATACTTTCATTAATAGCTGGATATCGTGTAAAAAATCCTTTTTATAATTAACTAGTAAATCCGGTAGCACATAAAACATGATGTAAATTCTAGAAAAATGAAAACACTTTCTTTGTAAAATAAGTATCACAAAGTTCGTTATGCATTTTTAAGTGTACAACATAATAGAATTACTAGTTATTGTTTCTTAAGAAACTTTAAATTTCTCGAAAATACTACTTTTTTCAGCGAACGCAGTACGATGAGTAATTTGGCTTGTTTTGCTCAATTTAAAGGCAATGCTTTGGACACACAAATGAAAGTTGATGCTGTATACAATGATTTCTCAAAGGCCTCTGATAGAATTGACCAAACTATATTTCTATATAAGCTGGATCGCCTGGGTTTCCAGCAATAACCTAGTAACTTTTTTCGAGTCCTATTTGTGTAACAGTTTACAGTATCGAAGAAAATAACACAAAGTATGTCTCCATACCATATAATCCGAAATATAGCAAGGGACTCAATAAGATTTTTAATAAGATATTTAATAAGGTAAGCCTGACCTTAGTCTATAAGTCATCAGATAATTTAAGGAATATCTTAGGAAATCCTAAAGGTAAGATTCCAAATTGTGAGAAAAGTGGAATTTATGAAATTAGTTGTAATGATTGTGACAAAAAGTATGTTGGGCAAGTATGGGCAAACTAAAAGGTCAATTAAAACACGATTTAAAGAACTTTTAGCACACCTAAAATACAATAGAACAAAAAAGTCTAGCATTGCCGAACATGCCCTTGAAGCTGATCATAATGTAACATTAGATAATCTAAGATTAATAAAAAATGTATCCGATAGGAGATTATTGAACGCATACGAAAGTATGGAAAATATAAAAGTAGTTTAAATAAAGACAGAGGGCCTATTCCTTATAGTCCCCTCTACTGGTTACTTGACCGAAACTGATGGCCTTACCAATGCCATTAGTTCCGCCTGAGTAATTCAAGGGTTAGGCTAAGTATAAATAGGGTAGATTTGTGGTTTAGCTTTAATCAATCATCGCTCCTGCTGAAGCTAACATGGTTAGCTAACCGCGCGTCGAGGGCAAAAATAAAGTGTTTGGTTTAGTGGTGATATATACTTCATAAAGTTAGTTTTTTTGTTAGAGATAGTAAATATCGAAAATCATTCAATGAAAAATACATACCACAATACGATATAAAAAAATATGTTTTTTTTTTTTTAAAGATAAGAAATTACTTGTTACATTTAACAAAAATAAAGTAACTATCACTTTAAATACTTAAAAAAGTACTAAATATTATGCATGTCTGGTTGAAACAGAAATGTGCTTTGGGTAAATATTAACTATTATTATTATATTAACAAGAGTTTGAGATCCCTTTGTTACTAACATCAATACTTTAAGGAAGAACGCCCGTAAGCTACCAGAAGGCCATTTAAAATTGTCTTTCATTCTAGAACGTAATACCTTCGAAACCTTAGATAATACTACCAATACCCAAGCAGAGAAGATTCAAGAATCAATCACACAGAAAAGAGAATCGAAGTTAGAAACCTGTAGATTCGGTATAAAACGCAATAGTCAACCTATCCACAACGCAGCAAACTGAAGGCAAAAAATTATTCTTGTCTAAAGACCAAAGCTTCGCTATTTCGCCTGAGAACATTCAAGTTGAAGATATAATCTTCAGTGTTGATGATTCGCTAAGGAAACTACCAACTCACCACGCCGATGTTATTCGCTTAAAATAGACAAAATTGTGAAATACTTACTTAAAAAGTCAGCTAAAGGGAATATTTCCTTCCTGCTGGAAATGTGCCACAGTTCAGCCGATACCTAAAAAAGGCAAGAAGGACCTTGCCAAATAACTACCGACCAATCGCACTGCTTTCAATAATATCGAAAGTCATGGAAAAGGCTATCAATGAGCATCTTCTAAAATATCTTGAAGGATTCAACATTATTAGCGATCATCAATATGGCTTTCGTAAAAATAGATCAAGAGGAGATCTTCTGACTTATGTAACATACGTTTGGAACAACGCAATTGACCACTTTGGAGAATCTCGAGCGGTTGCTCTTGACATATCCAACGCATTCGACCGTGTCTGGCACGATGGGCTGTTGGCTAAGCTACGCTTATGGTATGTCTGAAAGGTTCTGTTTGTGGCTCTCATGTTTCCTGAGAGAGCGTTCTTTACGAGTGGCAGTCGACGGATTTCTTTCTAACACCTTCACTATCAACCCCGGTGTACCTCAAGGCTCCATACTGTCTCCTACTCTTTTTCTCATTTACATTAACGATCTGCTGGAAAAGACCGAAAATCCAATCTACAGCTTTGCAGATGATAGTAAGCTTATCTCTTCATTCACTTTGAACGCTCGGACATGGGCTTCTCACACGAATATCCGCAGACAGCAGGAAGTCATTCAACTTAATGAAGACCTGGAAGAAATTTTGTCTTGAGGTGACAGTAACCAAGTGGAATTTACCGCTACAAAAACTCAGGCGGCAGTTTTTTCTAAAAAAGTTAACGTTGCTGAACCCGACATAGTTATGTCGGGGCACTCCATTCCTCTAACATCGTCACTCAATTTGTTGGGCGTTAATTTGGGAGCAAATATGTCCTGGCATGAATATGTTGCAGGCATAACAAGGAGAGCTTCTCAAAGGTTGGAAATATTATTTCGAACCAGAAAGCTTTACACTCCACAACTGTTAATTCTTTACAAAGCTCAAATTCGACCAACTATGGAATACTGCTCCCATGTTTGGGGCTCCGCTCCCAAACATACACTGCATTTGTTGGATTCTGTTCAGAGAAGAGCTGTTCGTCTGTCTGGAGACCCGGAACTGACCGGCGGCCTTGATTCGCTGGAACATCGAAGATCGGTTGGCGACTTGAGCCTATTCTACAATTATTTTCATGGAAAGTGTTCGAAGAATGTGCCCCGCTTAATTCCTTCCAGAGCGGTACATGTTAGAAGTACACGTCGTGCTAATACTTCACATCCGTATGAGGTTTAGCTTGTTACTCCTCGTACAACCCTTTTCAAGCAGTCTTTTATATTGAGAACATCATCCTTTTGGAATAATTTGCCCAGGACTGTGTTTCCCACCAAGTACAATTTACAGCGATTCAAGAACAATGTGAAATCGCTTTTTCTGCACACGTGTCGCTCCTGTAGAGCTTTAGGGACTTTTTTCCTGCAGCACGTGTGCTAGACCCATAAAAAAAAATAAAAAAAGTAGTACAACGGTAGTAATGAACAAAGACAAATCTATGGAGAAAATCACCTAACGGGAAGATTCATAAGGCTTTAAGGAACATTAATTATAGGCATCAGACTGGAGTAATAGACGGGAATTTTACCAAATTCTATCTATGTCTAAATAGAGAAAAAAGGATTGAACGTTGGTCTACATGATACAAGGAATAACCCATGTATATATTAAACTATTTTCATAACACCCTGTATTTATTTGTATAATGTAAAAAATATACATGTCTAACTAATTCCATTATATAGACAAAAAAAAGTTAAAAACGAACGAAAACTAATAAATATAGTGAAGGAACATTTTGATATTTCGAAAAGAGCCTTGTGCGGTATATTCAGCTTCATTTGTCGAGATTTATGCTCGAATATAAAGGAGAAAAACAAGTTTTTAAGGGTTAGATACAGTGGCTGTTCGTGGATATTTGGCAAGTAATGAGAGAATGATGAAAGAACTATACCATCTGAAATCTGCTTTCATTGTGTAATTGAAAATCATCACTAAATAATTTGCAGATTATTTCTTGATTTAAATTATACTCATATTTACCAATCTGAAGGTCCTTGAACTTTTAAACTTACAGAAATTTTTATTCTTGAATATTTTGTATATTTTTGTTTCATAATAAAACTAAAATTTAAAAAATATATTAAACCGACTTCAAAAAGGGATAAAAAGTACAAAATAATATATTTTTTACTCTTAAAAAGGTGGTACCTACCTGTTTGTAAAAGAAAAATATAATTTGCAAAAGAAATCTTTGCTCTCGTTCCTTTAGATGAAAACCTCAGGAAATGTGAGTAATATCTAATTATTAATTAATACGTAAACGTGCTAGGCAAATTTTGAAGTCTGCGTAGGTCCCGCTAGCTTATTACCTCAATACCACTACAAACGGAGGTCGAGAGATAAAAACTTGATCGTACTGTCACGGTGCTGCACGTGCGCCTCACTTTTGAGATAGGGAAAATTTGACTTAAGCAGCCGCTGCGTTAATTGACTTTTCACCCTTGGTTTCTGGTGAATGTAGAATTTATTCCTTGTAATTTTAGATTAATATATTTGACTGCAAGAATGAAATTTTGCAAAAAGATGCCTTTTTTGAAATAGGTTAAAAATTCAAAGAGTAGTTCGTAAACCGTTACAATTTTTGCCAAATAAACTGCGCAGATCGAACGGAAATTATTTTCAGTATCGAGGCACACCTACAACTGCATGACTTTAATAATAACACAGGCCAACGATGAAAAAACTTTTTTAATAATTTTACCTGATTCCTATATTTTTTTGTGTGCTGAGTCCGAAAATAATAATAAAAAAGTCGTATCACCCACCAATTTTTCATATTTTAAAATTCAAAATGTGAAAAGTTTATTTTTTATCATTCAAATGTTATTAGGTTGTCAATAAAATCAGAATTTTATAAGGTTGGCAGTAAAATCAAATGTTATAGGTAGTTTCGATAAATGTCGCAGCTGTTTGTTTTCTTCCAGTTAATATAACCTGTGTGTGCTTTAATTCACACTCAAAGTATGGCTAACCGTGGCTGTAAAAACTCTCCCACCACTTTTTATTATGTATGTGGTGAGCTTGTAGTTAAAAACCATCAAAGAAACATTACTGACTTTGCAAAAAAGTATACTTTGCGTATTTTGGTTTAGAAATCAGTAATCAAGAAAAATGTTGGGCTCCTCACAAAGTGTGTTATCTTTGTATCGAGGATCTTAGGAAATAGTATAAGAAAGAAAAGAAAGCTTTTAGATTTGCAGTACCAATGGTATGGAGAGAGCAAGAAAATCATTCAAATTCTTGTTATTTTTGCAGCGTTAATGTTTCTGGACATAACTCCAAAACTAAGAAAGTAATTGTCTATCCTAACTTTACTTCAGCTAATCGGTCGGTAGTACATAGACCGGGATTTCCTGTCCCTGAGCTATCTCAGTCTGTTGATGACGTTTTAGAGTCCAGTCCCGAATTTAATGAAAGTCGACCGGATGAAGACGAATTTCAATGTTCTCTAGAAAGTTTAAAGCCACAGTTGTTTGCACAAGCTGAGTTAAATGATTTAGTGAGAGATTTGGGTTTGACTAAGAAAAAAGCAGAATTTCTTGGGTCTAGGCTGAAAGAAAAACATTTTTTAGAATCTGAAATATCTATTTACCATTACAGAACAAGAGATCAACAGTTTGCTCAGTTCTTCAAGCAGGAAGAGGATTTGGATTTCCCAATTTTCAAATTTAATCGATGTCATATTGTGAGAGAACTGTGGGTGATACAAAAAAACTAATACCAGATATGGTTTCAGTACCCAAAAATACATAACACGTAGATGTATTGGTTTAAAAAGTTTTTACAAATATTTTTTTTGTTGGCCTGTGTTATTAATTAATACGTAAACGTACTAGGTAAATTTTGAAGTTGGCGTAAGTTCCGCTAGCTGATTGCCTCGATATCACTACGAACGGAGGTCGAGAGATAAAAACTTGATCGTACTGTTACGGTGCAGCACGTGCGCCTCACTTACCGCGCTTTTGAGGTACGGAGAACTTGATTTAAGCGGCAGCTGCATTATTTGATTTTTCACTCTTAATTTCTGATGAATATAGAATTTATTCCTTGAAATTTTAGTTAATATTTTTGTCTGCAAGGAAGAAATTTTGCAAAAAGATGCCTTTTTTGAAATAGATTAAAAATTCAAAGAAAAAAAATCAGTAGTTCGTAAAACCGTTACAATTTTTGCCGAATAAGCTGCACAGATCGGACGGAAATTATTTTCAGTATCGAGACGCACCTACAACTGCATGACCTCAATGGTAATCAAAATTATTAGATTTGAGATACAGATAATTCTCGAGTAATACATAAGAAGCTAATAGATTCTCAAATAACTATTATTTGAAGCGATCTTTGGGCAGGAGTGATCAGACCGTATTTCAATCGAATCTGAATTTAAGCCCTAATAAATGACGACCTTTACCGTAGTATGATATTCAAGTTCTTATAACCCAATTTAGTGGGAATGGATCTTCAGAATATGTGTTTCCAACAATAGAGTACAACATGTTATATATCGCGAAAGACAATTCCCTTTTCCTGGTGGTATCATTTTCCGAAACGTTGACATTAATTGGGAGACAAGATTCCGCGGTTTCACGCCGTTTTACTAGTTTTTTGGGACTTTCTGAAAACACGAGTTTATGTTAGCAAATCACTAACAAGTCCGAAACTCGGAATTTAAATACAGTGCGTTATTAGTAAGATTAGGCAGAATTCTTGTGATAAAACTTTATTGCAAATTTTCTATTTTTCGACTGAATAAAAATATTATTCTTGATTCAACAAAGCTAAAAGAAACACACTTTTTATTTGACTCGCCCCTGGAAAGACTGTAAGGTTTACACAATATTAGGAAACTGAAGCTTGAAGCTGGATAATCTAATAAAAATCTATACGCCGAGAAAAATTAAATTATTATTATTTCATCAGTTGATAGAAACGAGTTGCCCTTTTGTACGTCGGAATTATAAGTAGTACTTGAAAGAGCCTTAATTATAAGAAATTAAGTTTGAAAAGAAAATGTTGAGTAGAATTTTAAATTAGGGAATGATTGTGATAAAGTTCTCAAATTATTTTTCTATTCAACTTCTGTAGTAAGCATTAAAAGAATTTTAGCAAAAATTGTTTTTAATTCAAGCTTATTAAACATTATTATAATAATGTTCAAGGAGTTACATATATCTGGGCGCTGCAAAAAGTATGTATATCAAAAAAAAAAAAATTTTAAAGGGTATTAAGTAAATAATGCAAAGGAATGGCGATTATATATTTTCATTGTCCTGGATGGTCCAATTTGACACTTTTAAAGGTAAACTTTTATCTAAAGGAGATAGACGAAACGTAATGTCGGTGAAAAAGCTGAACTAACTATCCTGAACAGCAGGCTTTTATGGTACCTGGAATCCAAAAACATTCTATTGCCTTATCAATTCGGCTTCAGAAATACATTCTGACAGTAGTGTATATGAAACTTACCATGATTATATAAAATAATATGCCGCTAAAGGCAGTGATACTAATAGGTAAAAATGTTTGGGTAAAATAATTTCGTTTTGTTCAAGTTTTGTTAAGAAAACTGGCACTAAACCCATGCAAACTACGTTTGGTCAGATATTTTGCAAGTGTTTAAAAAGATGAACATAAACGTTTTAGTAATAATGGAGACGAAGAAAAAGGGAAGTGGAATAGAAGAAATAGATGAAGTGATGCATTGTTGGAGTGGAGTAAAGAAGGAAGAAAGAACAAAGGCCGGAGTTGGAATATTTAAAAAAAAGAAAACTAATGAATAACATCTTGGGAAACCCATCAGACAAAGAAATAAAATACAAAATAACAATTACTGCAAGACATGGAAAAGATAAGAGAAGACACACTATAAGAGAAAAAGATAATCATGGAAACACGAATTAGAAACACAAAAATTAAATGAAAAACTACAATTAACAATAATCCAACAGATGTATGACCGGGAAGGAAAAGAAAGGATCAAACAGTAGAACCTAGAAGACATACTAGGACAAGAGAGACAACGAGAATGAGAAAATATAAAATTAGAATCTGTGGATTCTAAAACACAAAGACATCTATAAAGGAGAAAAAAAGACCATACGAAAAATGGCTGAATACAAAATCAGAAGAAGATCTACAGAAATATAAAAAGAAAAATGCAGAAACGAGGAGGATGATAAACAAAGAAAAGAACGAATGATGGAAAAATCGTGAGAACATGTAGAACAGTATATAGAAGGAACTATAAGTACAGAGTCATGGAGAATAATTAAAGTATTAAGGACTAACAATAGAGAGAAGACATACGAGGCGCGTATCG
>CM032451.1:69939193-70074950 GCA_019049505.1 Pachyrhynchus sulphureomaculatus
CAGGCTTTGATTTTAACCTCGTACTCTATCTGCCTTATATTATCTCTATGACCATGAGTCACGAATTGCTCTATTTTTCTTTCATCACTACTATGCGACGTGAACCAGGATATACATCATTTTCAACTGACTGTCGTCATTGTTGAAAAAGACGAATCTATAATTTAACGGTAGCATACGATGGTACAGACCTGTCATAGGTAAACTTTATGTCCTCTTGAATTCTACTAATATCTTGTGCCTTCTTTAAAAGGTATTTTATTACTGTACGACATTGCATTTTCCTGTTTGTTTTCCACGCAATATTATGTTACTTTACAGGGTGATGCACTCTTATTAGGTTGTCAAAAAAAATTGAGCATGTTTCTCATTAGATCGCTTTAACGTTACATAACGTAATATATTTACCATGGGGTATATTTAGCGTCAGTTGAAAGCTAACTCATGTCAGTAGACATGCAAAAACTGCCTATGAAGGAATTTATGCCATTTGTTGTAAAGGTACGTTACCAAAAGCAACAGTCAAAAGATAATTTCGACGCTTTGGTTCTGAAATTTTGAAGTCACAGATGTTTCTCGCACTGGTCGACCACTAGCAGAAAAAAAATCAATTTTGGCAAAAGTTGAGCAAGATCAGCATGTAAGTAGATATGACATCGCCAAGGAACTGAACATTAAGTACCAAGCAGTTTTAAGCCATTTTAGGAACGATAGCTACAAAAATAAGCTCAATATTTGGGGGCCACATGGTTAGATGCTAAAAAATGTTCTCGATGGAATTTCCATCGGCGAGTCTCTACAGAAACGTAACGAAATCGAGCTATTTCCAAAACAGTTGATCATGTTCGATAAAAAAATGAATCACGTACGACAACAATATGCGAAAAAGATCATGGTCGTAAAAGGATGAAGCTCTACAAACGATGGCAAAGCCTTGATTGAGGCCAGAAAAGGTGAAACTCTGTGTTTGGTGGGATTGGAAGAGAATCGTGTATCATGAGCAGCTGTAACCTGACCAGACGATGGACTCTATACTCTACTGTCAGCAGTTGACAAGATTGAAGCAAGCGATTAAAATTAGCCAGAACTAGTCATCAGAAATATACTTTCACCATGACAACGCCAGACCACAGCCGTCTTTGATGGCTCGGCAAAAATTAGGAGCTTGGACCTTGCAAGGTCAGACTGCCATTTGTTTTGATCTCTGCATAACTCCATGAACGGTGTTAAGTTAATTTCAAAAGAAGCCTGCGAAAACTATTTGTTACAATTTTTTGCTCAGAAACTACAAAAGTTCTACAGTGACGAGCTTATAAGGTTGCCAGAAAAATGATAGAAGATCATCGAACAAAATGGTACATATTTAGTTTAATGAAGTTCTTTGAAAATATAAAAAGCAATTGTCTCAATTTTGGCTTTGTAAGCCTCAATACTTTTTCAAAAATCCTTTATAAGTTTCATTCATATGTGCAGGATTCGGTGGCAGGTGTGGTTTTTATAAAAGCCGGAAATATTCGAGACTCACTTTCCATCAGATATCCCTTGTACTTGAGGTCTATTCAAAGAAACTAAGATCGGTAATTGACAAGAATCCATCTTTAACAATAATTCCAGTTTTGTCGAAAGAGGACATAGAAAGTCTTATTAATAAATAGGACTGTTTGAAACTATTCGATATCTCTTGCTAGAAATTTAAGGATGGTCTTTGCTTGATGAAGTTCACTTACAAATATCATAGGTATAGACTAAATTAGTAATTCATATTCAAGCCTTGATCCAACTCGTATAATGTTACAAGACAACTGACACTTCAAATTTAAATTGCTTTTAATATTGTTCTGTAGTTTATTTCAAAAATAACTTATTCATCGCATTAAATTATTCTTTCAAATTTAAACCCTTTAAAACAAAGAAATTTAACACTCTAATACAAAAGGGCATAAATTTAATTATACTGTTATGCTCTTTTTAACATCCATTTTGCCTCCAAGCATTTCGGAAGATCCTACCGAACAATACCAGAGGCTTTTATTAATTTTGACAAATGGGTCCAGAAATTTCACGCCATTATATCGTTTCCGAAATATATTTCAGGGATAAAGGTTCTTTTTCATTGAGTTAGGTCCTAATAATTAAAAATATCAAAAAAGATTTATTTAATTATTTATTTTAATAGTATTATATTTATAAACACAAAGAGCTGCTCCTGCTGATTAGTTGGTGTGAGAGAAATAAACTAATTTAAATGAAAAAAACCGGTCAAGTGCAAGTTGAACTTGCGCAATTAGTGTTCGGTACGTTGATTGCTTCTGAAATAGAAATTTATGTTACGGAGGGATAAAGTGATCAGTGACTTCACAAAACACACCCCAAATGAATTTTCAACAAAGTTTTTTTCCGATCTTTACTGAAAAGTGATGATCTCGAAATTTTTGTTTTTTTTTTATATACCAGATAATGCACTCATGATAATTTTCGTTCAATCTACACCCCGTGGAGAATATTCCAGAATTTATTCAAAATTTTTGGGTCATTTTTCAAAATAATACAAAGAAAAGTGTGCGCACGTAAGATATTATATATATTTTTGAACTCATGTTTTTACAAGCTTTCATTTGACACCCTACTAGATGACCTAGTAAAAAAAAATATTTTTACTTTCGATTTCACCCCCCAAAACAAGTCAAAATTTAACTTTCAAAACTACATGGCTCTGATGCCATCAGTTTCTATATTAGTACCAAATTTCAACTTTCTACCTCAAATAGTTTGGGAAAAAAATCGGGTATGACAGACGGACAAACAGACGCCGAAGTGATCTTATATTGTTCCGTACGGAACACTAAAAATATTATATTTAAATTACAAACCTCCGGACATGCCAATAACTTGGGATGCTAGTGCAGAGGTTTTTAGATACTTATATATCAGGTCAGTCAATTTGAAAGCGACACCTGTGGAGCATCATTTGAACCAAGTATTGCACACCACTTTAGAGCGTCATCTGTCATATGAACACACCCTAAATTTCAACTCGATCTGTCAAATCAATCATGGTTTATCAGCTGGTTAAAGTAGAGGTGTGTAAAAATGGAAAAAGTCGAATATTGTGAAGTGAAAAAATTCTTTGTTTGGGAAGGTTTATCGACAACTGAAATCCATGCAAAATCAGTGCAGGTGTTAAACAAGTCTCCTTCATTTCCAACTGCTCATAGATGGACTCTAGGGTTTAAACGTGGTCGTACCAGCATCAATAATGATCCACGTTCTGGACTTTCAACAAACTGCATCAACCTCAGATACTTTTGCGAAAGTAAAATATATGCTAATGGAAGACCATCTATTAACCGTGGATAATTTAGCTGAGGCTACAGGTATCTCACATGGATCAGCACATGAGATCTTAACTAATGTTTTGACTATGAGAATGCTATTCACAAGATGAGTCTGCATTTGCCAACATCGGAACAAAAATGCACTAGAGAGAAACTTTCCAAACATACAAAGAATAAAACTGATTTTGTGCGTCGATTTGTAACTATGGATGAGACTGCGATCACAAACCGCACAGTGGACTGAACCCGGTTATTCAGGTCCAAAGCAGCCAAGGTGGTCAAAGTCAACCAAAAAAATTATGGCATCAATTTTTTGAGATAAAAAAGGAATTTTGTTAATTGACTGCCTTCAAACCGGTAAAACAATCACAAAAGAGTATTATTGCAATCTTTTGGACTAGCTGGATCAGAAAATGCGTACGGTATGAAGAAGAAAAAAATCCCCTTTGATCATCACAATGCACCTGCTAACAGAGGTGCTTTGGCAATGGCAAAATTGGTCGCATTAAAGTAGGAATTGTCGGAACATCCACCGTATTCACCAGATCTGACTCCGTTTGACTTCCATCTGTTCCCAACCTCAAAAGATTTTTACGTGGGAAGCGTTTTTCAACAAATGATGAGGTGAGCATCCGTAAAGGACTTCCGAAAAACCACTTCAGAGATGGGATAAATAAATTGGAAAATCGCTGGAAAAAATGTATTGAGCTTATGGGAGATTATACTGAAGAATACATGCATTTCAACTCATTAAGTCAACTTGTTTCATTTCCGCTTTTAAAACTTATTGACTGAGTTTATTATTACATAAATAGCAATCTTTCATGCAAAGTAAATACTGATTTTCTCTTCAATAAGTTAAGTAGCGCTTACTATGTCATCTTTCAATTGAAACTTGATACAAATCTTTCACTAAATATTTACTATGCATTAGCATATTTCCATATTTCCTAGAGTTTCATGCTTTGGAGAAAGTGTAGTGTAGCGTCAAAAATTTTTATAATTCAAAAAAGAATCATACAGCTGATTTTTCATCTGTGTGCGCATAAGTCATGTAAGAGTGATTTTCAGTTTTAACTGTACCCTCTATTTATATTTATAAATGTCTAGTATACATCAAATCAAACATTAGCAAAAATGGCGTTATAACCGGAAATTATAACTATCAGACCCGAAACGGGAAAGTTTTAATGATTCTAAGATACAGAACTATTATTTTTGAAAACTCATTTCACTGTAATGCCATAATATTATATAACAAATTATAGACAGGTATCAAAAACTTGAGAGTGAACCAATCTAAGGTCAAAATATATTTTTTTTTTTGCTAGAAAATGCATACGATTCCATTAATTAATTCATTAAATAATTGAAAATACTCACATGAATATGTCAGGAGTAGATTGGGAGGCAGAAATCTGAAGTAAGTGTGGTTCACCCTCAATCTTAATTTTGAATTCTGCACTTTTTAAGGATAGTGTTATCCTTCCCGTTTATTTACTTGTTTTTGTTTGTCCTTTTATGATACTGTTGTTTTTTTATATTCATTATGAATCGAATTTGAATTGAATAAAACTTAAGTTTTAGTATAATTAATGGACAAGGGGTGCGAAGAAGTCTTTATATAACTCGTTTTAATTTTTATTATTTTTTTTAAATTTTATCTATTTACTAGCCATGTCCGCGGCTCCGCTCGCAGGGACTTGATTCACTATTATCGCCACTGCTTATTCCTTGTGTTACCTAACGTAATAAAATATATCCTATAACCTGACCAGAGAACCTATATATGAATTAAAGAAAAAAAACACGTAAATCGGATAAGTGCTTCTCGCGTGATAAGCGCATTAATGGACAGACAGACAGACGTTACATTTTATATATATTATATCCTTTGCTACATGATATTCATCCATATTTAACGGTTTAGGCAACGTATAGCAAGAAAGCGCGCTAGCGGTAAACTTTTTTCCAACTTGATTCACTCTTATTGTCACTGCTTATTCCTTATGTTACCTAAAGTAATAAAAATGAATGAATAAAAAAAAAACATGTAAATCAGATAAGTGGCTCGCGACTGATAAGTGCAGTAACGGACAGACAGACAGAGAGGCATTGCGCTTTATATGTATTATATAGATTATTATTATATAACCTGGCCAAAGAACATGTGTATGATTTAAAAAAAAAAACACGTAAATCAAAAATGTGGTTCTCGCGTGATAAACGCACTAACGGACAGACAGACAGACTCTCAGTCGAGAGACGTTGCATTTTATATATAATACAGATATTCTTTGCTACATGATATTGTTCCATGTTTAATGGTTTAGGTAGTGTATTGCAAGAGAACGCACTAGCGGCAAACTATTTTCCGACTTGAATCACTATTATCATCACTACTTAGTCCTTATGTTACCTAACGTAATAAAATATATACCCGTAACCTGGTCAGAGAACATATGTATGAATTTAAACAAAATTACGTAAATCGGATAAATGGTTCTCGTGATAAGCGCACTAACGGCCAAACAGATAGACAGAAAGAGAGAGGCGTGCATTTTATATATATTATATAATATTGCCGACAACCTGGCCAGAGAACAAATGTATGAATTAAAAAAAAAAACACGTAAATTGGATATTTGGTTCTCGCGTGATAAGCGCACTAACGGACAGATAGATAGACACACAGACAGAAAAGCGTTACATTTTATGTATATTATATTCTTTGCTTCATGATATTGTTCCATATTTAACGGTTTAGGCGGCGTATTGCAAGAGAGCGCGCTAGCGGCAAGCATTTTTCCAACTTGATCCACTATTATCGTCGCTACTTTTTCCTTATGTTACCTAACATAATAGAATATATCCTATAACCTGGCCAGAGAACGTATGTATAAACTAAGAAAAATCACGTTAATCGGATGAGTAGTTCTCACGTGATAAGCGCACTAACGGACAGACAAAAGAAGGACGTTGCATTATATATATATATATATATATATATTTATATATATTTATATATATATATATAGATTATCATCACTACTTATTCCTTATGTTACGTAACATAATAAAATATATCCTATAACCTGGCCAGAGAACATATGTATAAATTTAAAAAAAAATCACGTAAATCGAATAAGTGGTTTTCGAGTGATAAGCGCACTAACGGACTGGTAGACAGACAGACAAACAGACAGACAGAGAGATGTTACGTTTTATACATATTATAGATTATTATTATTATTATATAACCTGGCCAAAGAACATATGTTTGAATTTAAAAAATAAACACGTAAATCGGATAAGTAGTTATCGCGTGATAAGCGTACTAACGGACGACAGGTAGACAGAAAGACGTTGCATTTTATATTTATTATATTCCTTGCTACATGATATTGTTCCATATTTAACGGTTTAAACAGCGTATTGCGCTAGCGGCAACCTTTTTTCCGACTTGATTCATTATTATCGTCACTACTTATTCCTTATGTTACCTAACATAATAAAATATATCCTATAATCTGGCCAAAGAACATATGTATAAATTGAAAAAAAAATCACGTAAATCTAATAAGTGGTTCTCGAGGGATAAGCGCACTAACGGACAGACAGATAGAGAGACGTAGCATTTTATACTTACCATATTATAGATTTATTTTTTATAGTTTTACTTTAATATTATTTTTTAGTGTTATATTTTATTTAATCTTTTTACATTGCATTACATTGTGAGTACCATTTAAGGAATTTTATGTAATTTGTTATAACAAGTGGCAAAATGGAAAATTTGAAAACCGAAAAGAAATTATCGGAAATCGATCGAACACAATTAATATCTTGTTGGGCATTAAACATAATAAATTTCGGTTTATTTTTCATAGTAATCATACAACTACTTAAGACCAAATGAACAAACTTCTTTATATTTTTTTGTTCTCACTTTCTGGTAGTTTTCAGCTCTTTTTATGTGTGTAAGACACAATAGATATTTTCTTTTCAAATTTGTTCAATCAATGTAAAAAATTTTACGTTGGACACTTTGTAGAATTTGAATTTATGTGTTCATATTGATAAATATATAAAAGATCCCACAAAAACATTTACGTTCAAAATAATATTTTTCCTGCTTTAAACAACAAATAAAAGATATTTACATTACACTAAGATACCAAATATTGACAGCTATCATATTTCTTTTCTTTTTTTCCCCTTTTTTCATTTTGTTGCGAATATTCAAAAAGAATGCTCCTACATTTTTAAAATATTTATTCTCCTTCCTCTGAATTCATACGTACTAAAGTATATGATCCTTGGAATGAGGTTGAGTCGAAACAAACATGTGTCAAAACTTCGATGTAATACTTTATTAATATATTTAATAATATTAGTTCAAGCTATCGACATATCAGGTCAGTCAATAGGTTTTGAAAATGAAAGATATGGAAAAACTCATATGAAAAAAACACTATGTTTTAAATTTCCAATATATTTAAAATGACTTGACAATTGTTTCACCATACAATGGCTTGTTCAAAAGTGAATTAGAAAGAAAAATATTTGGCAATAATACTGGTTACATAGTGCTTAAAACTATTCTAATTACATAAGGTTATGTTAATCATTTTATTATATTATTTACTGACAAAGTTATTTTAAAGATGCAAATCCGTGGTACTATTTCAGAGAACTAATAAAGATTCAGTAAGAGTGAATGCTTTAAGTCTACCTGTTCGTTTAATAATAGATTGGAGTTTTTCCGTTTGTTAATTTCAAGATATTCGAGCATATTTAATTTTTTAGATTTATTTTCTGCATGTAGGATTTTGAATATATCATTAAAATTATGGGATTCGTTTATTATATAGGGTGCGTAATGTGAATTGTCCTTGTTTTTTAAATAACTATGTTTATGTTCTTTCATGCGGATTTCAAAAGATCTACCAGTTTGTCCTACGTAAGTTTTAGCACAAGATCCACAATTTAATAAAAATAAACTCCTGATTTTAAGGATTTATTAGATTTGGTTTTGTTATTCAAAATTATATTCCCTAAGGTATTATTGTCCTTTTTGTTAAATGTTTTGAAATTGTTCTAGTTATTTTCCATGTGTACGTGAGTGTGCTAAATTTTTCTTTTTTGTTATTAATAGTGGGATAAATTAGAGAGATTGCCTGTTTAAATGATTTTTTATTCAAGATATTATCTATAATGCTGGGGCATATCCATTATTAATTGCTATTTCTTTGATTATGTTGAATTCTTTGTTAAAATTAGTTTTAATCATAGGAATATGTAACAGTCTATGTATGAAAGAGTTAAAAGCTGCCATTTTGTGAGTATAATGGTGGCATGAACTATTGTGTATGACTGTGTCAGTATATATATATATATATATATATATATATATATATATATATATATATATATATATATATATATATATATACATATATATATATATATATATATATATATATATATATATATATATATGTCTAAGAAATTTATAGAGTTATTGGTCTCTAATTCTAAGGTAAATTTAATGTGAGGATGCAAATTAGGAAGTTAAGGAAGATTGTTAGTTGTCTATCTGTTCCCGTGTAACAGGACATGATATCTTCAACATATCTATGCCAGCAAACAATATTTCTGCTTATCGTATTGTAATGAATATTTACTTCTAAATTATCCATACAAAGAGGGTAAGGTGATAAAAATATGTGTTACACTTGCTAGCTTTCTTTTTTAGCTATATAAGAATTACTAAATAAACTAAAGCCATGCCATGTCATATCTATTAATTACTAATTACAAAGCAAGTTTTGCAACAAATAGTTAATGCTGTTTGGTAAAATCAATTTAAAATTATGTGACAGTTTAAAATACAATTTAATATATAGGTGTACAATGAAATTTAGTAATTATTTTACATAATAAATTTAATTAAATTGCTTTAGGTTCAATTTTATGTAATACAATTTAAAATTATTAGTTTAAAGACATAAATTGTCGTAAATATATTGATTTAACAGTTTTCTATTCTAGTTAAGATCAGCATCGAATTAAATAGAGTTTAAGGCATAGAGAAAAAAAAACTAGTGTTATTGATTCTGCAGCTTGTAGTCAAAAGTGACTTCCTGTAAAAAAAAAATAGTCTCTTTTTCTGGAAGTTCCAAAATAAGGTGTAAAAAAAAACTAAAGAGTCCAAAAGGATAAGAGTAAAGTACCCAAAGGTGAGTTTTTTACCTCAAAACTACAAATAAACTCAGTTTGGGGCACGACGTCTCAAAAAAAAATAGGTGGACAATATGCAGATAAAATAACCGGTCAAGTGCAAGTTGAACTTGCACAATTAGTGTTCCGTATGTTGATTGCTTTTAAAATAAAAAATTTTGTTACAGCGGTATAAAATGAACAGTGACTTCACAAAACACACCCCAAAGAAGTTTTCAACAAAGTTTGTTTCCAATTTTTACCGAAAACTGATGACCTTGATTTTTTTTTTTTTATATACCAAATAAATTATTAAAGGCAATGCACTCGTGATAATTTTCGTTCAATCTACACCCCGTGGAAAGCATTCCAGAATTTTTTTTAAAAATTTTTTGATCAGTACTTTTCGAGCGATTTTTCGCGCCTTTTTAAAAATAATACAAAGAAAAGTGAGTCCAAGTACTACATATATATATATATATATATATATATATATATATATATATATATATATATATATATATATATATATGTATATATATATATATATATATATATATATATATATATATATACGAGGCTGGTTTGAAAAGTCCGTGCAAAGTCCGAGAGATGACACCACCTGCATGTATCGAGGTCATGTTTAGTTAGTAGCATCTCTTGAATGAACGCACACCAAGTTTCAGCCATATTGGTCTATTTCTTTGTGTTTGGCATTCGTGTGAATCAAGGAAGTCGAGTGATTTTCAAGAAATGGACGAAAAAGAATTTCGTGTGGTGATTAAACATTACTTTATGAAAGGCAAAACGCCTCAGGAGACTAAAGAGAAGCTTGATAAACATTATGGTGACTGGCACCTTCGATTAGAATAGTTTATAAGTGGTTTCAAAATTTTTGGACGGGCGATATGGGCACAAGTGACGCTGAACGTTCTGGACAGCCTGTGGAGGTTACGACTCCAGAAATCATTGATCAAATCCATGATATGGTGATGGATGACAGAAGAGTTAAGGTGCGTGAGATTGCTAGTGCTGTGGGCATCTCGATTGAACGGGTACATAATATTTTGCATAAAACATTTGGACATGAGAAAGCTATCCGCAAGATGGGTGCCGCGATTGCAAAAACGGAATCGTGTGAAGTGTTGCAAGGATGGTTTGCAGCTGTTCCAGGACTTTAAGCGTTGTTTCGTCACTGTGGATGAAACATGGATACATTACTATACTCCTGAGACCAAACAAACAATCTAAACAATGGGTTACCAAGGGGGAATCTGCACCAAAAAAGGCGAAGACCGTTCCTTCGGCTGGAAAGGTTATGGCGACTGTCTTTTGGGATTCGCAAGGGATAATCCTCATCGACTATCTGGAAAAGGGTAAAACTATTACAGATGAATATTATTCATCGTTATTGGACCGTTTGAAAACCGAGCTGCAAGAAAAACGCCCGCGATTGGCCCACAAGAAAGTCCTTTTCCATCACGACAACGCACCAGCACACACCTCAGTAGTTGTGGTCGCAAAATTAATGGAAATAGGATTCCACTCGTTTCACATCCCCCCTATTCTCCAGACTTGGCTCCCTCGGACTACTATTTGTTCCCCAATTTGAAAAAATGGCTGGCGGGACAAAGATTTTATTCAAACGAGGAGCTGATTGCAGGCACTAATGGATATTTTGCAGACTTGGACAAATCCTATTATTCGGCCTTATAGTGTACGGATAGGACATTGGAGATTCGATTAAGTGAGAAGGTAACATTGTAACTACGAAATTGCAATAAGAATAAAAGACCTTAAGGTTTAAACATTCAAATACTACCGACGAGCAAGGTCGTGAAGCCGAATCATTTTCAATCAGTTGTAGTTTAACTCAGCTTATTGACGAACCAACACAGATCCCCGATCGCGAAGGGGAGTTCGCCAGTCTTCTGTTTTTAACCACCAATCCGGAGATGTACACGGTCAGCGTAAATCCGCCGTTAGGTTCTTCTGACCATAAACTACTTTCGACATCGAGTATCCTACCAATCAGAGACAGAGAGGCGCCTAACCCGCGCAAGATTTGGCACTACAAATCTGCTAAATGGGAAGATCTCATGGAATATTTTCGAACTTTCCCTTGGTTAGACGTTTTTTTTTTCGATGCAAAGACTGTGAACACTTTGAAGAATCTCGAGCGGTTGCTCTTGACATATCCAAGGCATTCGACCGTGTTTGGCACGATGGGCTGTTGGCTAAGCTACGCTCTTATGGTATACCTGAAAAGTTCTGTTTGTGGCTCTCATGTTTCCTCAGCGTTCTTTACGAGTGGCAGTCGACGGATTTCTTTCTAACACCGGTGTAACTCAAGGCTCCATACTGTCTCCTACTGTTTTTCTCATTCACATTAACGATCTGCTGGAAAAGACCGAGAATCCAATCTACAGCTTTACAGATGACAGTGCGCTTATCTCTTCATTCACTTTGAACGCTCGGACATCGGCTACTCAGACGAATATCCGCAGACAGCAGGAAGTCATCCAACTTAACAGAGACCTGGAAGAAATTTTATCTCGGGGTGACAGTAACCAAGTGGAATTTAACGCTACAAAAACCCTAAAAAAGTTAACGTTGCTGAACCCGACATAGTTATATCGGGGCACTCCATTCTTCTAACATCATCACTCAATTTGTTGGGCGTTAATTTGGGAGCAAATATGTCCTGGCGTGACCATGTTGCAGGCATAGCAAAGAGAGCTTCTCAAAAGTTGGGAATATTATTTCGAACCAGATAGCTTTACACTCCACAACAACTGTTAATTCTTTATAAAGCACAAATTCGACCAACTATGGAATGCTGCTCCCAGGTCAGGAGCTCCGCTCCCAAACATACACTGCATTTGTTGGATTCTGTTCAGAGAAGAGCTGTTCGTCTGATTGAAGATCCGGAACTAACCGGCGGCCTTGATTCGCTGGAACATCGAAGAACGGTTGGCTACTTGAACCTATTCTAAAGTATTTTCATGGAAAGTGTTCGAAGGATGTGGCCCGCTTAATTCCTCCCAGAGCGGTGCATGTTAGAAGTACACGTCACGCTAATACCTCACATCCGTATGAGGTTCAGCTTGTTACTCCTCGTACAACGCTTTTCAAGCAGTCTTTATATGGAGAACATCATCCCTTTGGAATAATTTGCACAGGACTGTGTTTCCCACCGAGGTTCAATTTACAACGATTCAAGAACAACGTGAATCGCTTTTTCCGCACACGTGTCGCTCCTGTAGCGCTTTAGGGACTTCTCCCCTTCAGCACGTGTGCTAGACCCATAAAAAAAAACAACTGTTTGTATGAAAACCATGTAAAAACCGTCTAATCTGTGGATATTATAAAAAATGAACGCCGCTTTCTCTTCACATTACTTTTTCCTTCTTTCTCTCTCTTTTTTTGTTTTAAAAATTAATAATCATAGCAAATTTGTGGTAAAAATCCAAAAAATAGTTTTTTATAAAAAAATTCTCAATAATTCTTCTCAATTAATTACAAAAACTAACTTTTAACAATTCGGTGTTAATTACTAAAGACACATCCAATTGTGTTGTCTTGAATCTTAAAGCACGATCTTAACTCCTCCATTTACGCGCGTTCCTAAATCAATTTTTATCGAAAATTAATTCAGTTGAGTTCATTCAAAACACCTTTTAAAAGAGCCCAATTAAACATTTCTCTTTGTATCGGCTCTTATCATACTAACTTAATAACTTAAGGGATCCTTAGGGCATACGGAAAGACCTATTACTCGGTAATAACCCTTTCATCTTGCAAGCTATCTTCTCCCTGATTGACCTTTCTTCTTGCCATTAAATTTAGACTGGTTTAAATGAGTAAGTAATGGGGTAATATTATCGTAAATCTATCAATATCTTTCACTTCGAAGTATTCCTACATATCTTGTCCAAAAAAGAAATCGGTGTTTTAATATTGGGTGTGAGAATTAATTTACAAATATCGCTTTATTGTAAAAAAATGGGCCCAAATTGATGATTCAAAGTATTGTTCATCGTTAGCCACTACTTTCTTCAATCTTTGTGGGAGCATATAATTATCACGTTGAAACAACTCATCTCATCTTTTGAGGCCGTTCACGAATCGACTCATTTTTTGGTATCTTAATAAGAATGGAAGCGCCGCTCAAACAGGCCATGCGTCATCGTTTGGAACAAGCGATAATCAGAAGGAGCAATGTCTGGTGAGTATGGACATCCCGTTCAGGGGCTTCTAGCGTTTCCTTGACGGGTTTTGCAACATGTGGCCGAGCGGTGTCTTGTTGAAGAATCACTTTCTCGTGTCTTTTAGCATATTGCAGTCGTTTTTTCTTCAATGCACGGCTCAGTTGCATCAATTGTTATCAGTAACGTTTAATAATAATAGTTTCATTGGGTTTGAGTAGCTCATACAACCTAGTATATTGTTATTTTTTCTGGTAGATTTTACAAAACCCTCCAACTTTTATTAAGTATGACATTTACCTATTTCTAATAGTTTTCGATTTATTTTGAATTTTTCAATTTTTACCCTTACTTTTGGTACACTTACGCTATAACATCATAGTTGCCAAGACAAAACAAAAATGTAGGCATTGTCAAATTTTGACATGTCTATTAAGCAAGTAAAAACAGTTTAATTTGTTGTAGTAAGAAATCGTTAATATTTAATTTGATTCTATTTTGTGTGTGTTCATTTATTCGATAAACATAAATGTATTAAAAAGTTGTTCATATTTTATAATAAAAAATTTTTATACTACTGATATTCTCACTTACCAACATATCCAATTCCATGCATGTTTAAATTTCGCGCGTGTCCTAACCTCTTTTACGACGTTGCCATATCTAATTAACAAGAGAGAGAGTTTTTTCTAAGTATTTGATAATTACGATTAATACATGCTCTGAACATCGATTTTTAAATAACTATAATGTTCAAAAAAAATTTCTTTTTCAGTTGATACCATTATTATTGTAATCTGCACGGTATGTTTGTGAAATAAAATAAAATCTATTATTTCTCATAAGGTTCAAGGTTAAAGAACAAAAATTTTAAATATTAATAACTTTTTTCTGATTCTCTGTAGCCCTTTAAAAATTTAACTGGTACATTATCTTATTATAATCTACCACTATGCCAAGTTTCATTGCGTTCTGAACGGTAATTCTATGACCGACAGTACTACCTTAAGCCCTTTACTAGCGGAAATTTTCATGGATCATTTAGAACTAAAAATTCATCAAAACTCGATAACCAAAAAAAAATCATATACTTAAATGAAGCAATAATATCAACCAAAAGCAGGAAAAGACCAAAATTCACTAAACGATCCATGTTTTTTTTAATACCAAATTTTACGTCAGATTGATCCAAATCGTTCAAAAATAGAGTTTTTGTGAAAAAAGGATAGCAAATTTTGCAGTAAATCGTTAAAGGGCAGTGTTACTACAAAATTACTCCTTATTTTCCAATTTATTTTACCTAAAAACAAGTTTATCATCTAAATAAGCACCAATCTAATAGAAATAGCAAATAATTTCTCGTCTTTGGACATTCCATAAATGGTAAAGGCTCGTTCATAACCCGTTAATATGTATATAGATTGTTGTATTATGTTTTTAGTAAGTATACTAGAACCATAAAGTCTCTGTACAGCTACGTATTTCAATCGAGAGGCTTCCTCACGGGACAGTTCCCCTGGTAGTTGCCTATATTGTCTGACGCAGTTTGACCAGTATCAAGTTGGCGAGGAACGCTTGAAAAAGCCGTCTAACAAGGTGCACTTTAGCTCTAGAAATCAACTATCTAGTACTTACCTACAAACCTGCTAAATGTACTGGAAGTTTCAAAATCCACTAGATCACTAAATTTTAATGTTTTAAACACCGAAACACTAATTTTAACACAAAATAAACGAAAAAATTATCCCCCGAACGAGACGCGTCTTAGCCGCGGGTCATACTAAAAACAAAAGAAACAGTGCGCACGTGTCCAAAATCGTCATAGCCACCTATTGCGATTTCTAATAAGAGTTAAAATTAAGAAGAGACCGATAGGTGATTTGTATTAAACGACTTTAATAAAAATGCTTATAAACAGTAGTTACAATAGGGATAATGCTGAGCAAGTGTTCCATCGCTTGAATACCACACTCAAGAATATTCAGTCATATTCGGAGAGGCAGAGTTTTAAGTTGAATACATCTAAATCAGTGGCAATTAATTTTGGTAATGTGCTGGCGGGACTTGACTTGAGTGTTGTTGTGGATGGTGTTCCTGTCCAATTGGGGAAACTGTAAAAAGTCTTGGGCTTGTGATTGACAGGGACCTGCGCTTTAGAGGTCATGTTTAGCTTATAATGCAGAAGGCATACACAGCTTTAAGGAGCTTATATCGGAATAGAACTATTTTGACCAGAGACGTAAGGAAGAGGCTCTGCGAAGCATTAGTCTTGAGTCATGTTAATTATGCGGATGTGGTTTTTGGGCCATGTCTCGATGTTCGTTCAAGTTCCAGAATACAAAAAAATTCAGAACTCTTGTGTTAGGTTTATTTGTGGATTGCGGAAGAGAGATCATGTTTCTCCTCAGTTGGTGGGGCGGGGCTGGCTCAATATGTTTAGCAGGCGAAAATTGCACATGGCGGTGTTTGTTCATAGAGTCTTGGCAACGGGTTGTCCTCTCTATCTTAGACAGAAATTGAGGCATCGGGTAGATGTGCACGGTTTAAATACTAGAAATATTCACCTTTTAGAAATACCAAAGCACAGAAAGGCGATCTTGGAAAGATGTTTCAGCTGTGCTGCAGTGAGTGTTTACAATTCGGTACCGTACGCTATTCAAAGCAGGTCAGTTAATGATTTCAAACTGATTTATAAGACATTTCTCTTCGGGGATGCAGCTTGACTTTTATTTTTATTCTTATTTCTATTAGTCCTATCTTTTGGCGATGGATTGCCAAGACAACGCTTCGCTTCTGTACATTACGTTATGTTTGCTGTTTTGCTAATTGATTGTTGTATGTTGTATGTTTTCTTCTTTTTTTCTTCCAGTACTATGTTAACTTGTATCTTTATTTTATATGATTATTATTATTATTATTATTTTCTTTTCTCTATAATGATGTAATGTTATTGTATGTATTTTTATTTAGTACTTAGGCATTACTTGAATGTTGCATTATTGAATTTGTATTTTTATATTTATTTTTTTATTTTTTTGTATCTTGTATGCTTAGCTACTGGCTCGATTGAGATGAGCAGTTCTTAACTGGACTTCGCCGAGTTAGAAATAAAGACCTTTTATTATTATTATACAAAAAAATTTCTTCTTTCTCACATTTAGTCAATGTGGTTCCATGTTTCGCTGACGGGCCAAAGCCAAGTCAGCACAAACGCTATTACCATTGTGTATTAAGGAATGACCTGACAATGTTACATGTTTTCAAAATCACTGACTTCTGAATGTTTTTGTGTATGTTTGTGTTGAGTCCCAATTGTACCAAGTGTGTTGTGAATGTTATTGGTGTAAGGCCTGTGGCTGATATAATGAGGGGGACAATGATGACTTTTTCTTGTTTCCATAGCCTTTTTATTTCCGTTGCAAGGTCTATGTATTTGAAAATTTTTTCTGTGTATTTCGTTTGGATGTTTGTAACGTTGGGGACAGCTATGTCAATTAGATAGGTGACTTTTTCTTTTTTGCGCTGAAAAGTAATATCGGGTCTATTGGCGGAGACTGTTTTATCTGTATGGATACTGATGTCCCAGTTAATTTTTGTAATCTTTATTTTCAAGTACAGATGTTGGTGTGTATTTGTAGTAGGGAGCTGTGTTTACTATGAGCTTGTATGTTGTGGCTAGTGCTTGGTGAACTACTTTTGCCGCTGAGTCATGTGTGGCCGTGTATTCCGTTCCGGCTAATATTTTACATCCGCTTGTTATGTGTTCGATCGTTTCTTTCTGCTGGTGGCATTTCCTACATCTGTCCTCTGTAATAGTTGGGTCTTTGATGATATGCTTCTGTTAGTTTCTGGTTAATATGACTTTATCCTGGATGGCAAGTAAGAAGCCTTCTGTTTCAGGGAATAGCTGCCCATCCTGTAACCAAGTGTATGATTGTTTTTTACTTACGTGGTCTTGTTCTATGTGGTATCTGTGTTTTCCGTGGAGTGTTTTCTCTGACCACGTTTTCATCTTTTCCTGTTGTAATTGGACGTGGCTGTGTGTGTCTGCTGAGTGGTGTGCCCGGGCTAAGTCGAGAGGTGTGTAGCTTTTTGTCTGCTTTCACTGTCGCTGTGTGGAGGCTGGTTTGCTTGCTGTGAAAGAATTTCCTAAGTGCTTGTATTTGTTTTGTGTGTAGTGATCTGATGTCTATGATTCCTCTTCCTCCTGCCTTCCTCTCGATGGTAAGTTTTTCTTTGCATGCGTTGGGGTGTAATTTCCTGTATTTGGTAAATTGAGAACGTATAAGGATGTGAATGTTTTCTATGTCTGTTTGTGACCATTTGATGATACCAAATGAATATGTGAGTATAGGTATAGCGAATGTGTTGATGGCTTGAGTGAGATATTTGGAGTTGAGTTTTGTTTGTAAAAGTTTCGTCAGTCTGTTCTTGAATTCGGTTCTGAGCTCTGTTTTGATGTGAGTATGGTTGAGTTTGGTGCTTTGTTGGAAGCCTAGATATTTGTATGTTTCTTTGTCGAACATGTTATCGAGTGTTTCATTGTTGATGGTTTCTGTCTCATGGTGGCCCTTCCATTGGCCTTTGTTGATATGGAGCACTTTGCATTTACTTATGCCAAATTCCATATTGACATCTAAAGTGAAGATTTCTGTGATTTTGAGGAGTTCTTTCAGCTGTGTTTTTGTGGCAGCGTAGAGTTTTATGTCATCCATATATAGGAGGTGGTTTATTTTATTTACTTTTTGGTGTGTGATGTTGAAGCCATGCTCTGTTCTATTTAGTATATTTGAGAGTGGATTGAGACAGAGGCAAAACCATATACCCCGTCTGATGTACAGCTCTTCTGTTTGGATGCGTTCGATTTGTGTTTCTAGGCGTATTTTGGTTTTCCATGTTTCATAATTTGCGCGAGAAATTGCCTGAGGTGTTTGTTGATTTTATAGATTTCTAGGGCTCTGATTAACCAGCTGTGGGGGATGGAGTCGAAGGCTTTTTTATAGTCTATGTAACCTGTGTAATGTGATGGTTTCTGTGTTCTTTTCTGGTTTGTCCCATAATCACGCTATCTATGATCAGCTGTTCTTTGCATCCTCGACTATTTTTCCTGCATCCCTTCTGCTCTTCTGTGAGAATATTGTTGTCTATTAGGTGTTGTTCTATTTTCTTGGAAATTGTGGCTGTGACGATCTTGTATAGGGTTGGAAGACAGGTGATAGGTCGGTAGTTTGATGGGTTTGTGGTGTCTGAACTTTTGGGTTTGATGTATGTTATTCCTTGTGTAAGAAAAGTGGTGAATGTGTGTGGTTGTAGAATGGCTTTGTTGATTTGATGTGTGAGTGCTTCGTGTGTGGTGGTAAACTGTTTGTACTAGAAGTTTTGTATATTGTCTATCCCAGGGCATTTCCAGTTGTGCGTGTGTTTGATTGTTTCTGTAATTTCTTCTGTAGTTAGTGTGGAATTTTCTTGTTCTGTCACACGTTTGTGTTTATCTTCTTCGGCTTTGATCCAGGAGGTGTTATTATTATGTAGTTTGGGTTCTGACCAGACAGTTTTCCAATAATCTGCGAGTTCTTGTTTGTTTGGTGGTTCAGTTACTACTGTCTGCTCGTTGTACATAGTTTTTCGGTAGAACTGTTTTTCGCTTCTTCGGAAGAGGTTGTTGGTGTCTTTACTCTCGTTTGATTTTTTGTATCTACGGAGTCTTGCAGCATATACGGATAGTTTTTGTTTCAAAGTTATTATTATTATTAAGGTAATAGTTATGGTTTTATGTGAATCCCCCTACAACACCAGTAGATATGGAAAATAGGATACGGGATGCGTGCACGACAATAACGTACTTTATGCTAAGGAATGAGAAGGAAAATATAGTAAAACGACTAAACATGTGTATGACGGTCATATTTTTGAACATTTATTACGTCATAATAATTAATCATTAGATAAGTTAAACTATATTAAAATTATTATTAACTATTTGTTTATGTTTTCGCAAGAGCGTAAGTGTATTAAAACAAGGGTAAAAATTGAAAAATTCAAAGTAAAATGAAAACTATTAGAAATAGATATATGACATACTTAAAAAAAGTTGGAGGATTTTGTAAAATCTATCAGAAAAAATAATAATATACAGGGTGTGCTATTTAAAAAATTTGAGATTTTTCAATTTAAATTAGTCGAAATGCATAAATTTATTTTGAACACCCTGTAGCATCTAACTCAAATTTCTTTATATATCTTTTTTTTTTCATCTCTGCAGAACGCTCGTACCAATTATGAGTATTCCACCTTCAGAAACAATGGCGCTACAGGCAATTTTTTATAAAACTGAAAACTGAAGTATTTTTTTTTTAATTGAAATATTAGAAAAACTACTAGATTTAAGTATATAACATTGTTAATAAAAAAGTTATAAAATTTTAGGCAGAATTTAAAAATAAATTAGAAAATAGGATGTTCCGTACTCAAAAATATTTTTAAACTATGCACCTTAACATTCCCTAAAACTATTGCATTTAAGATTTTTTCGTCATTCAACAAGACCAACATGAATCGCTTTTTCCGCGTACACGTGTGCTATGTCCATAAAAAAAGGCTTAGTCAATTTGAATTATTTTACCGACCTTTCGCCTACTATTGCACGGTAATCTTCGGGATCTTTACTCTTCGATATTAGAACATGGAATGAAAATAACAATTAGGGTTCTTATCTCGGAGTGTTGGAAGTTGTCTCGTATAAACGGACGCGAAACGTTCGAAAGTTATTTGAAATTGGCATGGCAAGTTTAAGAACAACTATTTTGTCACTTTTAATGATGTCCTGATATGCCAAATGAAGTCATCATACGGACTTGGTTTAATCCAGTTATTTTTTCTATACCAAATTATTTATTTTTGTAAACGGCGTGCGTTTCGCGAATCGTAGAATTACCAGAAGAGATAATTTAATAAACTAACCTACAGAAAATTGTAGAAAGTTATTGAACTAGCCTATTTATTTCCCTATTATTATGTAACATCGGAAATGGAAACAATAGGAGCAATATCAGGAAAGACACTACGAGACCGGATAAAAAACGAAGATATACAGTCATGTTCGGTCTATAACGTGGTGAGATGGGGAAGATAGACGCGACGATTCTGGCATGACCATGTCCAGCGAATGAACCCTGACAGAATAGTAAGACTAGCTCTAAAAAAAAACCACTGCTGACGACGCCCGCCAGGCCGGAAAACCTCCCAAAAGGTGGATAGTTAGTTGGCATTCTGGATCCCGAGGAACCCCATAAGGCCTTGGAAGTTAAACATATGAATGGTCTATATCAAGGATGAAGAAGAAAAAGATGTAACACTAAATCATCAGTAAATCAATGTTTGCTAGAAGATTTTCATTAGCCGAACAGTGAACATTTCTGCTGCTGAAAATTTTGCATGATAATAAAACGGACTCCGTCCAAAGAATTTTATTAAACAGTTGGGCATCTTGTTATCTAAGTTTCATTATCTCCTGACTAAAGCCTTAACGTAATTTTTTCCTGTGTTAAATGTTGCAGTTTTGAACTGTTCCTGTAAATTATTTTATAATTCCCTAATATATCTTCCAGATTTTCTAAAATCAAACAATTACTTTTAACCTACTACCTTCGAAATTTTTGACATAAACAAATGGGTTTGTCAGTTTCTGTTATTGTAGAACCAACTTCGACAAAGTTACTTTATCTTTCTATTTATCCGTAAGTATGAGCCTGGTTTGTTTACCTAATTAAACCTGGAAATCGAGAAAGCATGATTCTGATAAATATAATTTCCTTCTTTTCCTATTTCCGCTTTCTTCTTAGAAGTTATACACATATGTGGCGGTAATGGAATTTTACGAATACCGTAGAAATATCTAAGATATTAATACGAATTTTAGAGCTGAGTTATGATGATTTACATGAAAAGTGCTCGTTGTAAGCTGATAGGGATATATGTGTCAGATTTTTGTTGGCATACTCTCCACTTGAGACTCAGTTTATCACTGTTGGAAATGAAGTTCTAGGATAAGGCTGACTATTTTTCCCTGAAATTACGGATTTTCTATTCTCGAGTAGATAGACAGCTATAATTTTGTTTGCGTTAGGACAGGAAATGGGAATATATTTTTTCTTTATCGTCAAAGTATGGGGACTTTAACACTGAATTCATCCGATTGCAATTCGACATACTATACTATATAAAAAGACTTAGCACCCTCAAGATTTGATCTACAATTAGGTGTAAATAATGCATCTCCCTGCAGCAACCTCGCCTGCTATCAGAATATTTCGAACTGTGAATACCATATACTCGTTTACATTACAGATAACCTCTTCATTCGACAAAAAATTTTTTGCCCTCAGACCAATTCTTGAGGTTAGAAAATAAAAAAAAAATCACTTGAGGCCAAATCTGGGGAATAGGGTGGGTAGGGAACTACTTCGAAGCCCAGCTCCTACTTGCCATTGTAACGGCCAATGTGTGTGCAGGCACATTGCTCTAGTGAAGAAGCACTTTTTGCGTGCTAATCTTGACCGCTTCTGATTTAACTCATTGTTTAGTCAAATAAAGTTGCATAATAAGAACCAGTCACTGTTTTACTCTTTTACAAGTAATCAATCATGCTGATATCCTGAGAGTCCCAAAAAACAGTTGTTACTTTTCCCTCCGATAAAATGGTTTTGGTTTTTTTTTTCAGTGTACTTGCACATTCGCCAACCCATTGTTTTGACTACAGTTTTGCAGTTTCGTCTACAGTCACAAAACGGATTGAATTACGCTCCAATTTTTTTAAACACGATTTTGAGATGTCTTGCCTGATGAGTTTTTGGTCCAGAATCAACAAACTTCGCAACGTCCACGCTCTCAGCTTTTTCATTTATAGAACTTCATGAAAGATATTATGTATATATATATATATATATATATATATATATATATATATATATATATATATATATATATATATATATATGTATACATATATATATATATATATATATATATATTATATATATATATATATATATATATATATATATATATATTATATATATATATATATATATATATATATATATATATATATATATATATATATATATATATATATATATACACTATCTGTACCCGCGGCTCCGCTCGCGTGGACTTGATTCACTATTATCGTCACTGCCTATGCCTTATGTTACCTAACGTAATAAAATATATCCTATAACTTAGCCAGAGAACATATGTATTTTATAAAAACGCAGAAATCGGAGAAGTCGTTCTTGAGCGCTAAGCTCCCTAACGGACCGAGAGAGAGATGTTGCGTTTTACATATATTATAGATTTTTTATAAATATTAAGTTAAGAATTAAAAAAAACACGTAAATCGGATAAGTGGTTCTCGAATGATAAGCATACTAACGGATAGACAGACAGACAGAGAGACGTTGCGTTTTATATATATATTATAAATTTTTTTGATAAATATTAAGTTAAGAATTAAAAAAAACACGTAAATCGGATAAGTGGTTCTCGAATGATAAGCACACTAACCGATAGGCAGACAGACAGAGAGACGTTGCGTTTTATATACGTTATAGATTTTTTTGATAAATATTAAGTTAAGAATTAAAAAAAAAAACACGTAAATCAGATAAGTGGCTCTGGAAGCACACTAACGGACAGACAGAGAAACGTTGCGTTTTATATATATTATATAGATTATTATTAGTATTATATAACCTGGCCTGACAACATATCTATGAATTAAAAAAAAATATATATGTAAATCGGATAAGTGGTTCTCGAGTGATAAGCGCACTAACGGACAGACAGACAGAGAGACGTTACATTATATATATATATATATATATATATATATATATATATATATATATATATATATATATATATTATAGATTATAGATTATTATCATTATATAACCTGGAAAGACAACATGTATGAATAAATAAAAACACGTAAATCGGATAAGTGGTTTTCGAATGATGAGCGCACTAACGAACAGACAGACATTATATTCTTTGCTACATGATATTGTCCCATGTTAATGGCAGTGTATTGCAAGAGAACGCGCTAGCAGCAAACTTTTTTCCGACTTGATTTACTATTATCGTCGCTGCTTATTCCTTATATTACCTAACGTAATAAAATATATCCTATAACCTGGACAGGGAAAATATGTATGTTTTAAAAAAAAGCACGTAAATCGGATAAGTAATTCTCGAGTGATAAGTGCACTAACGGACAGACAGACAGACAGAGAGACGTTGCATTTTATATATATTATTGAAGATTATCGATAACTTGGCTAGAGAACAAATATATGATTTTAAAAAAACACGTAAATCGTATAAGTGGTTCTCGAGTGATAAGTGCACTAACGGGCAAACAGACAGAGAGACATTGCATTTTATATATATTATAGAAGATTATAGATAACCTAACCAGAGAACAAATGTATGAATTAAAAAAAAAAACAAGTAAATCAGATAAGAAGTTCTCAAGTCATAAGCGCACTAACGGACAGACAAACAAAGAGAGAGACGTTGCATTTTATATATATTATATTCTTTACTACATGGTATTGTTTTCTTCGACTTGATTCACTATTATCATCACTGCTTATTCCTTATGTTACCTAACGTAATAAAATATATCCTATAACCTGGTCAGAGAACATACGTATGTTTTAAAAAAAAGAGCACGTAAATCGGACACGTGGTTGTAGAGTGATAAGTGCACTAACGGACAGATAGACAGAGAGAGACGTATTTTTATATATATTATATATATATATATATATATATATATATATATATATATATATATATATACAGTCGAACCTCCAACAACGACCCTCTGACTAACGACCACCTTAGTTAATGACCGATTTTGAGAATCCCCGAACGAAACCCTATATAAAACTGGAGTGTGTGTGAACTCTGACTAGCGACCACCATGAATAACGACCCCGACCAGGGATTTTTAGGTCCCAATGTGATTTACGACCTCTTATAATGACCCAGTACGAAAAACAATTTAAATTTAGACCTATAATTACACCTGTAATTGCTATTACATATAATAATTTTATTACATGTAATATAAAATTAAACCGCATTGATAATCAGGATTGTCTGTCTCTTTGTAGACGAAGCTGTTTTGGTTTTGCTTAGATTTTGTTTTTCAAAATGTTCAGATACACGTGTATTCTACCGATGGAGGTGGCGAAAATGAAAATCCAATAGAAGAAGTTAAGAGGTCACGCCCAAAAAAATCATTTAGAGGTACTTGATTTATTCTCACAGTTGTTTAACTTTTGCCAAGATGAAGAAAAGACTTTTGCATTGTTAAATTTATTGAACGAAAGAGAAAAATTAGAAAAAGAGGTTTGTCTGAAAAGGAACGCAAAACAAACTAAAATAAGCGATTATAAAAAAAACAAAATTTCAAAAAATATATTTTTATACATTAAATAAAAAACTTAGCGTCCTAAGTCTGCACAGAAAAAGATATTTTTTTTTTAAATTTTGATATTTTGTGCCTCTACTAAACAAATTTTGCAATTTTATGGGATCCCATTCTACACAACCTCTGACTAGTGACCAACTCCTATAGCGACCATTTTCAAATTTCCTAGATGCTATTGAAGGTTCGACTCTATATATAAATATATATATATATATATATATATATATATATATATATATATATATATATATATATATATATATACACGTACCCCTTCCTCTTCTACCTTATGGTGTGTCGAGGTAGTGGAGCAGGTAATGCGTCGCCACTCCTTTCGGTCCTCTGCCATTTTCTCCGCCTGTTTTCAGGTAATGTTCTTCTCTTTCAAGATTGATTTTTCCTACACCATCATTCCACGTCCTTGTTGGGCTACCTTTTTTACGCTTCTTATCCAATGCTACTTTCTATATTTTTTTTACCAATCTACAGTCGCTCATTCTCACCATGTGTCCGAACCACGTTAACTGTTTTCTCTCCAAAGTTGTTACCACGGAATTTACAGTACACCTTCAGCGGACTATAGTGTTTCTGATGCGGTCTCTTCTCGTCACTCCGATAGCCGCTCTCAAAAAGCGCATTTCACACGCCTAGATTCTACTTCGGTTTCGCTCACCCGAACTCCAAGTCTCACCCCCAAACAACAGCACCCTTATTTTAGTATTCAGATTAACTTCTCTTTTTGTAATAAATGATTTGTTTAATGCATAGAATAACTTAGTTGCCCCGGTCACTCTACTATCCACTTCAGTATCAAGCTTTCCACATGCACTCAAAAAGGATCCCAGGTACCCAAAGTCCTCAATCTGCTTAATTCTCACATCATTCATACTATTTTAGCGATCTATATCAGCTCTGACTTAGCCGTATTCACTTTCATTACATATTTTACAAAGATATCATTCCATACATTCAGGTTTGCCTGCATGTCCCTTTCCGAACTTGTCACAATAACCAGGTTATCTGCATATACAAATTCCGAAATATATACAGTTTGTAGACACCCACTCTCGTCTTCTTGACCTTAATCCTGGCTTCCTTCGAGATTTCATCCACGCCTTTACGTTCCAATGCTTCCCATATTTTATCTCTTGGAGCACTATCAAATGCTTTTTTCAGGTCTATAAAGCACATATACATGCTATCATCATATTGCAAGGTTTTTTCTACTAGCTGTCTAACTGCAAATATCAGATCCGTCGTGCCACTTTCCGGTCTAAAGCCGCACTGATTATCATCAAGTGTACATTTGATAATGTCTCTTAGTCTCTACTCTAGTATAATTTCATATACCTTGCTGGCTGCAGTCAGCAGTGAAATCCCTCTATAATTTCCACATTTATGAATATCACCTTTCTTGAATAGTGGGAAAATAGTTTCCAATATCCAGTCTCTAGATATGTCACCCATATTCCGTGCAGTTCTTATTATTTTGTGCAGTAGCTGCAACCCTTCTCCATCCACATATGCTTTTCCGTTTTTCAGTTTAGCAAGAGCTATTTGTAGTTCTTCCACTTTAATATCATCATCCGTTTCTATTCAATATGTATATATATATATATATATATATATATATTATATATATATATATATATATATAGGGCCTAATGCGATGATCTTCCATCAGGATATTGAATTTTATCGACCATGTCTTCAAAAGAAACCTCAATGGGGCGTCTTCAATCTGCAGTGCTTGTATGGCAACATTTAAATTCATTTATACAATAATAAATGATTTTGAGTGCTGGTGCAAAGTCCCCATGAACTTTTTTCAATTCAATTTACGATACTCTACGATACCTTGGCCATTTCTACGAAACGTCTAACACCGATCATTTGTACTAGCTGACAACAAACCACTGCGCGTTGCATCTGTTTGAAACTTTAAACACAACCGATACAAGAATCACGCTTACCAAGAGTTATGACGCTTAACAAAATTTCCAGCCATCTTAAAAATTTACCGGACTTATTACTCCACCCTCGTATTTCCGCCAAAATTAGAACAATAATATTTCTAAAATCCAAGAATCTTGGAAAGTACGCCTAATACGAAATATTTATACTTTTCTCATCGAAGAAAATAAAAGTTTAAAATTTCAAAATTAATTGGGCCTGATGTAATTGGAATTTCCCGGAAATAAATTGAAATCATTTAAAAATTCTTCTTTGATATTCAGTGTTATTTGCCAATACTTTAATCCAAACTGTAGTTCCTTTCTTAACTTTATCATACTTGAGACCGTGTCACTAAAACTACTTTAAAACTCTTGCCGATTGTTCTAAACGTCATTGTATATTTAAAAGCGTCGAAAGTTTTAGTTATTTCTCCAAATAAAATAGAACGGTTATTTTCGATTTTGTGTACTTAAGAACTCTAGAGAGACCGGGGTATTTTGGACATAATTTTAAATTTTATGGACTTCTTGCCAATAAACTTGTTTGTAATGGGTTTTCCCGATGCTGTGCTAATTCCTGAAATGTGAAGTAAACGACAATTATTAATGATTTGAAGCAATTTACTTTTTTAGACCGTAAAAAATCACAATGTTTGTGCATTAATGTCAGTATTTCAGGGGACCATGACATCGTGCAAAAAATATTTTGCGCCCTAATGCGCAAATTATTGTAGTGCAATTACCAAAATTAATAAGATCTATATATATACAGGTAGAGTTGTTACAAGGTGTAGAGGGGAAAAAATATTTTCATCGTAATGCCGGTGGGACCCCCACCGCAGGATTCGAATCCTCAAATTCGACCTTCGACCTGTTTAGAAAACGAAAGTGAGAAATGGCAACAAAGATACCTAACTTAAATACTTTTGACGTAAAAGCAAGGCTCAATCTCGAACAAAGTGTTGATTTATTGGACAAAAAAATTGACTATTTTGTTTCTCATCAAACTCTAAATTTTTTCAAGAGTTCTGAAATTAATACAAACTTTTTAAATACTGATCTCGATCAATGGTGTAACAATTCACACTGTAGAAAAGCTAACAAAATAGTCACAGTTTTAAGATTGTCAAACGGCAGTTTCTGTTACTGTTTGACGAAAGTTGTATACAAGTTGTATCTGAATGTAAGAAAATTTTTCCTGACTATTCAAAGGCCACCTTCTCTAAGTCATTACCATCTTGATCTGATAATAAATTGTAAATGTAAATGATAATAATAACTTCTTTCCTTTATATTGCTTCCTTTTTTATAACTAAACTTTATAATAAATAATATACCTTTTTGCTTTTTTTTCCTTTTCTCCTAAATCCTCCATTTTCAATTTGGATTTTGCTCTATTTACTTTTAAAAACAGTTTTAACTAAACCACTTTTTATATACATATTGAAAAAAATAAATAAAGTAAAATTTAGTGAGTCGATGTAATTGAATCTTGCAATGTTTTTAGACATTTTCATAAAAAATCAATTTTCATAAAAAGTCCAAACCTTCATGAGGTACGGGTTAACGTTATTCAATTGAGCTAAAACTTTACCAACCACATTTCTTAGTCAATTTGCAACTCTTAGGAGGGTCCGCCGAAAAAATTCGAACATTGATTTTTTTGTGACCACCCTAATATATAGTCTTTAACTGACAACTTTTTCTTTTCTTTTTAAACGTATACTGATTAAACAATAAACCAACAAATATATAAAAACTAGGCAAATATTTTTTATAGTTACGACCAACATCTGAATATGAAACCTCATAGTTTAAAATTTGAAATAAAATTCTAATCTGTGAATTTGAAACTTCACAGCTTAGGATTTTATTAGATTGATTTTTCCACATATCTTTTAGCAACAGTTGAAGATTTTCTTACACCGTGGCGCTTCAAATCAAATACCGCCTCTTTTATTGGCCAATATTATAACTCACATTCTCCAAAAGCGATGATCAGTAGAAGCCTCGGATTTCGGTAATTTCAGGTACTTTGCTAGACTAGACATTCCTTCATTTTATTCATTAGTCTCAAGAACTTGGTTTACGTAATTTGTATTCTGATTTTTCAAAAACAAACGGCAACAAATAATATGGTTTGGACAATAAATCGCGCTCTATATAATCTAACTAGGACACTAAAACAATACAAGGGTTGCCTTTTAAGTTTCTACAAAGTACCACTAGATGGCGCTATTGAGATGTGACATTACTATTGTTATAAAATTTGACAATTGTTACTGTTAAAACAGTGACAGCTCAGAAATTATGTGTGCGAGCGTTTAAAAAAAAACAGTTTTGTAAACAAATGGAAATTTCACGTGTAGGTATTCGTTGGATGATTTTTTACGATTTTAGTAAAGGCCTAACTCAACCACAATGCCTCGAATCGCTTCATTCAACTTTTGGTAATGAATCACCATCAAAAAAGACTGTTTACATTTGGTTTGCAGAATTTCATCAGTAGTACAGGTGGTGCAGTGGTTACCATTACCCGAAGAAGTCCTGAAACTTCGTGAAAAATCTGCAAGAAGTGCTGAAAACTTCCTGAAAAGTAGTCGTCAGTTACCACAGACTGTTGAATAGGTGTCAAAAAGGCCTTGTTTCAGGTGCCAAAAAGGCCTTACCGCAAAAGATTTGCTGAAAAAGGTGACACATCGGTAAAAAAAGGTATTGTCCCTGAAGACAGGTAAGTAAAGGTAAAGACAGGTATAAGGTGTGAGTACAAGAAGTAAAAGAAGTCGTCGACAATCACGTCACATAACCAGAGGCTTTAACCTTGGTGGATGTCAACCAAAAGGGCTTAGCATCACCTGAATCTCGCCACCTATACTACTTCCATCATGGTAGCGCTTCCGTCAACGATGAATTTCGTGCAGGTTCTGCCAAAAAACATCGATGATGAGCACATCATGTCTAAAAAGAAACAGCATGTTACTTACCGTGAGGTAGAGGCATCCTTAGGCATATGAAAGACTGTAGTACAGTCGATTTTACATGAACATTTAGCTGTGAAAAAGATTTGTTCCCGATGGATTCCGCATAATTTGACCGAAACTCAAAAACAGGCTCATGTCAATTGGTATAAGGAAATGCTCAGACCGAGGACATGCAAAATCCGTATACAATATCGTAACAGGAGATGAAACTGGGATATATTCGTACGAGATGGAAACTAAGCAACAATTAACTGTTTCGGTGTTCCAAGATGAACCGAATTTAACAAAAGTGGTTCGTTTGCGAAGCACTGCCAAGAAAATGATCGCTTGTTTCATTGATTATACCGGAGATGTTGTAACCACTGCTTTAAAGGATCAAAGCACAGTTAATACTGAATGATATACAGCAATTTGTTTGCCAAAAGTCATTGATGAAATCAGGAAAAAAACCGAAAACGTCGCACCATTTTTCATCATGACAATATCTGCTCTCACACTGCACGTCGAACAATTGATTATTTGACGGAGAAAAACATTGAATTAATGACTCACTACCCGTATTCACCTGATTTATCGCCTTACGACTTTGTTCTGTTCCCGAATGTAAAAAAAAAAATATATAGACAGCGATTTTCGTCACCTCAGGAAACTGTTGAATCCTTCCAGTAGGTACCAGCTTCAAAGTGGAAAAAATGTTTCGAGATTTGGTTCGAACGCATGCAAAAGTGTATAAATCTTAAAGGCGAATACTTTGAGAAATAATAAAATGATTTGTACCAAAATTTTGTTCTTTCATTGTTTTCCTAAAAATTTCTTCCCTCGTACATTAATTTTGGAAATGAGTGCGAAGTAGTTAGCACACTATGGTACAGAATAATTAATGGCCTGACATTAATGCGCGAAAATTGTTGTTTTTTACGGTTGTAGAACAAAATACTTATTTAAACATACCTTTTACAATCAGATTTGTTTACACCCACTGAATACATTTATCTTCTTGAAATACAGTCCAGAATTTTAAACGAAAATTATGTATAGTAAGGTGAGCTGCTGGAACTAGATACGTTTATATTTTTGCCAAGAATTGAGATCTACGGGCTCGCTACCTGCAATAAAACTGATTTTATTTGTTCCTTTTAAATGATACTTTATATTTATGTGACTTGATTTGAATAGAGATATATGTGGGTAATTTTAAAATATTTTATGGTAAAAACTATTTATAATGAGTGCTTTTTGATAGAAAACTTCTTTTGGATTATTCCGTGTCGATTGAATACCTGTAAATCAAGTTGACGTTTAGCTGACATCCTGTTGGCTTCTTCCCAGCTTACTCTGAGAACTGTCTTTTCAGAATTTTGAAAGAAACTGATTTAATTAGGCCTGCACGCGCCCTTTGTGCCAGCAGGCCGAGGTGCAAAAGAGGGGGATGATCTTTTCCAGATTGCTGAAAGGCCAGTGTTACGACAAATAAAATAACAAAAAATTTCTCACTTGTCAAGTTTGACAGATTTCAGAACCAACTAGGATTTTTTTAAATAGCACCCTCTACATATGAGCACATCATTAAACATATTTTTTCAGTCCATTTACAAAAATATGATATTTATTTTTAGTAGCATGCTCAGGACGCAACGCGTAGACAAAGAACTAGAATTTCTGACAACTGTTAAGTGAAAGAAAATGGAGTACTTTGGGCCCATCATGCGAGAGAAAATATATTACCTTCTCCAACTCATCCTACAAGGAAAAATAACCGGTCAAGTGCAAGTTGGACTTGCGCAATTCGTGTTCCGTACGTTGATTGCTTTTAAAATAAAAATGTTTGTTACGGAAGTATAAAATGTACAGTGACTTCACAAAAACATCCCAAATGAGTTTTCAACAGAGTTTTTTTTCCGATCTTTAGTAAAAACTGATGATCTTGAAATTTTGTTTTTAATACCAGGCGTACAAGTATGTAATGCGGATTTTTTTTCTAAAAAAAACATGTTAAATTCGGAAGAATGATAAAAAGTGCTTTATTCAAAGTATGCTCCATCGCTTGTTATACATTTTTCCCATCTTTTGGGCAATTTGTGAATACCACGCCAGTAAAAATCTTCCCCTTTTGCTGCGAACGATTCATCGAGCCATTTTTCCACATCTTCGTACCAACCAAAGCGCTGCTCAGCAAGTGCGTGACCCATCGATGCAAACAAGTGGTAATCAGAAGGAGCCAAGTCTGGTGAGTAAGCTGCATGGGGTAGAACTTCCCAGCTGAGTGCTTCCAACGTGTCGCGAACTTATTTTGCCGTATGTGATGGAGCATTGTCATGAAGAAAAATGACTTTGTGTTGCCTTTTTCGGTATTCTGGCCTTTTTTCAAGCAGCGAACGGTTCAAATCGGTCAATTGTTGTTGATAACGTTTAGTATTAACCGTTTCCCCAGATTTTAACAGCTCATAAATCCACTTTTTATCCCTGTAACTATACGAGGCAAAAACGACTTCCTTTTGTACCGAGCGAGCAAAATGTCACACGTTGTTTTTGTGTTTGCGAATCATCTTCGTCCAACAATGCTTACAATTCCACATCTTCGTATTTTTTTGGCAGTTTTCCACATTCCTTGTCTGCAACATCGAAGTCACCACTTTTGAAACACAGAAACCATTGTTCACCCCATCTTGCGATGGAGCATGTTCATTATAAGCTTCTCGAAGTAATCGGTATGATTCAACAGCAAATGAAAACAAATAATTAATGCTGTCCGCGAATGCTCTTTGTAAATTTCGACATATGAAACACAACAACACAACACTATGCACACACTTTTCCAATTTATCACTCGTGCTCGTCTGACACTTGTTGATGATACAACAAAATGACGCAGTGTCAAATCTTTATAGCACAAACTGCATTGGTGCACCATGTGTTGCCTGAAATCCGCTTTTCATACTTGTACACCTGGTATATACCAGATAAATTGTTAAAGTTAATGAACTCATGATAATTTTCGTTTAATCTAGACCCTGTAGAGAATTATCCAGAATTTTTTCAAAATTTTTTAATCAGTACTTTCCGAGATAAGGGGACAGCGATTTTTCGCACTTTTTAAAAAATAATGCAAAGAGAATTGTGCGCAAGTATTACATTATATATATTTCTTTTTACATGCTTTCATTTGACACCCCACTCGATGACATGGTAAATTTTATTTTTCACTTCCGATTTCACCCCACAAAACTAACCCCTTATGTCCAAATTTAACTTTCAAAACTACACGGCTCTGATGAGGCCATCAATTCCTATATTAGTGCCAAATTTTAACTTTCTATGTCGAATAATTTCGCAAAAAATCGAATGTGGTAGACGGACAGACAGACAGACACCAAAGTGATCTTATAAGTGTTCCGTGCGGAACACTTAGCAGTGTAAGTCGAACAGCAGTAGGGCGCCCGCGCCGACCAATGTCATGACTGCGAAACTTACGAATATGGACGGGAATGACATCAGTGGCATTACTCAGATCAGCGGTGACTAAAGTAATATGCACCAACGTGACCGCCGACATCCACTGAGAATAGGCACTTAAAGAAGAAGACTGAGATTGTTGGATTAGAGGATGTAAGTGAGGTGTTTTAGTTCCGATCGGAGAGCTTGAAAAGATCACTTACTCGATCGACGCCGGCGAAATCCAGGAGAATTATAACTACAAACTCTGTATCAAACATCGCGATTTGCTTTTTTAACTTTTGCAGCATCAGCGCGGAAAATTAATTGTCGCACTTTATTTTCCTACAAGAATAACAATTTAAATGTTAATTTACTGTTACATCCAACGTAAAATATTAATCAGGGCGGTATACGAGGGCCGTATGATAACTATCTGACCTTGACTCAAAAACAAACATTTTTAGGTGTAAAATGTTCCTCTGTCTTTGGTACTCCATCTAAAAAATACGATTTCTCCAATCCTTTAAAATAAGCGTTTATTTCAGCAATCATCTCATCGTTTAAGCCAAATATTTTCCTACAGAGCCATTTTTCCATATTCTGAAATAGAAAATAATCGCTGGGGGCTAAATCTGGCGAATATGGTGTATACGGAACCAATTCGTATCCTAACTCATGAAATTTTGCTATGACTATGATACAAGTGCGCACGCGTGCATTGTCTTGATAAAAGAGAATCCCATCAAAAACATAAAATGTAAAAAAAATGCAGTCTCGCAACGCAGTCCTTCCACCACAAAAAGTTGTGAGATCTCATGTAAAACCAAGTCAGTTATTTTAGTTAGTATCTATGGAAGCACCTATTCAACAGCTTTGTCATAAATTGTTATCTATTTAGTTACCTACCAACATTTATAGTGACCGTATCAATATTAGACATCTTTATTTCTATAATAAATATAATGACTTGGCAATCCCACGGCAACATAATCACATAAGAATAATCTACTATTTCGATTGCTAAGTAAGTCTAAACAGTGCACTTAAGTATAAAGTATTTTAAATAGTAGATTATTCTTATGTGATTATGTTGCCGTATCTAATATTGATACGGTCACTATAAATGTTGGTAGTAAACTAAATAGATAACAATTTATGACAAAGTTGTTGAATAGGTACTTCCATAGATACTAACTAAAATAACTGACTTGGTTTTACATGAGTCTCACAACTTTTTGTGGTGGAAGGACTGCGTTGCGAGACTTTGCATTTTTTTACATTTTATATTTTTGACGGGATCTCATTTCTTTTGTAGGTAGTCCTCTTTTTTTTTCTTCTCGGGTAATATTTCTTGTACGTCAGCTATGGATTTTCTTAGAGTCCACTCCCTGTCTCTATTGGTTTTTCTCAAAGGCTATGATGTAACAATTTTTGGCAAGTCTGGACGATAAATGCTTCTAAGTCGATTATATTCAACGATTGCAGACTCCTGAGCTTTGATACTACCGAAGTCGACATTAATTAGATGTAATCCGCCCAGACTTGTCACTCTCGAAAGTGACTTGCTTGATAGCATGTGAACACTGAAGAACCGATGGCCAACAGTGCACTGTTTAGACTTAGCCTCTGACTTTTGTGTATGGTAATAGCATAGGCTATACATATTGGAAACTGTTCGCGATGAACATAAGCTCTATTAATAATTTCAAATTTAGTTTTGACTGGACCAAGCTCGTAAAGATGTTCATTATTAAATGTAATAGGTAATTTTTTTAAATTTTATTTATATTTTCAGGATCAACCTTTACTCCTTGTACTATATCGATAGAACCGTTGACTAAGCCAAGACTCACGTCAATATTTCGTCTTAACATGACTTTTGCTCCTATTTTAATAACTATATTCTCTTCTAGCCCTGCTGTCATGGCAGCATCATCTTCATACTTTTTTATAATTAAAATATACTTAAAGTATTTCACTTAACAATTTTTTAATTACATGAAGTAGGTAAGTATTATTAAACGAATATATTTGATAAATCCCCTCAGGGGCTAGAATTACTCTGATTTTTCTAGTACGGGCTTGACAAACCCGAGGTACCCGAGTCATGTTTGTGTCGTCCAGTCTATGTCCTTTTTGTTGTCCTTGTCTATATATGTAAATCTCGGAATCCCAAGGTGTTAGATACCGTGCTGAGGGGATGAATGGTTCAGCGGGCATGAATTATTAATGGTTCCTACCGGACACCGGGCGCCTCCGGTAGTAAGTTAGCCTTACCATAGCATCCAGGCTCTGTTATGGCGGACTGTTTTTCCTAGGACACTCGTGGGACGCATATGCCTCATCAAAATCACAATAAACAAAACGGGTCAAAACTACCCAGAATTGAGTCAATTCCCTCTACCCCCGGAGATTTCTAATTATGATAGATATTTTAAGATAAACATGGTTACGGGAACTTTTAAAAACATCTCTCCTTTCATTCTACACAAAGCTTTACAGGCAAAAATAGGAACCTTGGCTGAAACGAGAAAATTAGCAGACGGCTCTCTTCTCATACAAGTGACAAGTGAAAACCAATCAATAATGGCTTCTAAATTAGAACATTTACGTAACTTTCAGGTTACATCATCTCCACACAGAACTCTTAATGTTGTTAAGGGAATTATATCCTGTCAAGATTTAATTAACTGCTCAGATGAAGAGATATTAGAGAATCTTAAGAGCCAAGGAGTCGTAGAAATTTTTAATTACCTCCAAGGAAAGAATCAAATCAGCCTTCATCAACTTTTATATTATCGTTCAAGTTGCACCAGCTCCCTACAAAAATTTTTGCTGGATGGTACTCTCTAAGAGTGCGTCCATACATTCAAAGCCCCATGAGGTGCTTTAACTGCCAGAGGTTTGGGCACACCGCTGATAAATGTTCACAGGGCTCAATATGCCCTTCCTGTGGGCACGCCCAACACCCTGATTCTCCATGCTCAATGTCACCCATTTGTATAAACTGCAAGGGCACCCATTCTCCAGATTCAAGGGTTGCATGCAGTATAAACAAGAGTTTGAGATTCAGAAGATCAGAGCTACAGAAAAAATATCGTATTTGAGGCTAAAAGAAAGTATCATAGTCTTAACCCCTCCTTCTCTATTTCCTACAGCACAGTAGCAAGGGGTCTAAAACCAATTCAGTGCTCTGTTTCTACACAGTGTGATCTTGACCTCACTCAACTATCCGCCAATTCTACCTCCACTTCACTCACTCCTTCAAATTCCTTAATCCTGCACATCCCACCAAGCTTTCCTCCCACAACACAAATCGCCCCCCCCTCCCCCCAAATCCTTTTTATCTTCACAGAAATCAACAACTCCTACACTCAATAAACCAACTCCAAACCTTACCCTCAACAACAAGTCAGATTCAAATCAACAAACAATCACAAAAACAACCTCAAATAAACCCCCCTCTCATAGATCCAACACAGACTCATCAAGAAAAAATACACAAACTCGTACAAAAAAATCTACTCCGAACTCCTCAAGGGAGTCCATTCTGGAACGATCAGCTTCTGACACTTCAATGGAATTAGATCCCATTCTAAACAGGAACAAGTCGTCCAGAAGTAATTAATAATTCATCAAGTCACATTCAATCCAATATTACAATGGAATGTGAACGGTTTAGCTCCAAGATTAGAGGATCTTGCCTTATTAATAAACTTAATCAATCCTTCGATCCTCGCACTACAGGAAACAAATTTCAAAGATTCTAAATTCTTAAAAGTCAAAAACTACAACTTAGTCTATAAAAACAGATCTAATCAAACAAGAGCATCGGGAGGTGTGGCTCTCTATGTCCACAAGTTCTTGGACTATGAAGAAATCCTTCTCCAGACTCCACTCGAGGCAGTCGCCATCACTGTCATTTTTCACCTTCCAGTAACAATATGCAGCCTCTATCTTTCGCCAAACAATGATTACTCATCATCAGTCATTACCGAATTATTCTCGCAACTCCCTCCTCCCTTCATCCTCCTAGGGGATCTAAACGCACATAATCCCTATGGGGTTCCTCTCATATCTCGTCACGAGGTAAGATGATAGAAACCATTCTTCACCTCAATAACTTAGTCCTCTTAAATCATCCTTCTCCAACTCATTTAAACTCCTCATCGGGATCTTTATCTACAATTGATCTCTCATTTTGCAGCCAGTCCATCGCTTCCATCCTAGAATGGGATATACTGCCGGACACTCACGGTAGTGATCACTTCCCTATAATCCTCCGATCGCTAACCCCTAATTCCCACTCACCTCTTCCACAGTTCAAGTGGAAGACAGCCAGGGCTGATTGGACAACTTTCAGATCAGCTCTTATTCTTCCCAACTCTCAGATCTTTGATGTAGACATTTTTATACAGGAATTCACCCAAAACATTCTGTAAGCTGCTCACAAAGCAATTCCCTCTCATGTACAAATCAAAAACAAACTCCCCGTTCCATGGTGGAATAGTGAATGTTCCAGAATAATAAAAGAAAGAAAAAAGGCCCTAAATCTATTTAAACGTCACCCTACTCAAGAGCATTTCATAGCCTTCAAGAGGAAGAGAGCCCAAGCTAAGAAAGTAGTCAAAGATGCCAAAATTGAATCATGGAGAGACCTTACATCATCCATTCGACATCCATTATCGTCAGGACGACTATGGCAACTTGTCAGGAAGATGAAAGGGGCGCAATCAAGCAATATTCCAACATTATTAATTAACAGCAAGTTCATTTCGGACCCTAAAGAAATCATAAATGAAATTGCCCACAATTATCAAACCAAATCTACCCCAAATGTGACTATTGCTCAATCAATTAGTAACTCATTCTCCTTCGATTCCGACCAGCAACATCATTACAACTCTCCTTTCACCATGCAGGACTTGAACACAGCCTTAAAAAATTCCAAAAACACTGCACCGGGTCCTGACTCCATCCTTCTACCGATGATCCAGAATTTAACCGAACCCATGTTGACATCCCTATTGGAATTTTACAATCATCTATGGCTGAACTTTAAATTTCCGACATCTTGGTTACAATCCATTATAATACCAATTCATAAGGCAGGCAAACCAAGATCTTTGCCTAATAGCTATAGACCTATATCCTTGACAAATCATTTCAGTAAAATCCTTGAAAGAATGGTCCAGCAACGATTATCATGGATTCTAGAAACTAAAAATCTTCTCTTTCAATTCCAATATGGATTGAGGAAACATAGATCGGCTATTGACCATTTAGCATCTTTAGACACAGACTTAAGAACAGCCATTCATAGGAAACAGCATACGGGTCTCGTGTCCCTGGATCTAAGCAATGCTTTTGATATAACAAATGGAAATTGCATCCTGAACCAACTGAATGAGATGAGTATTACTGGAGCCCTCCCTAAATTCATAAAAAACTTTTTATCCCCAAGAACATTTCAAGTCAGAGCGAATGGCATAATGTCCGACACATACAAACTCACCCTTGGAGTTCCCCAGGGCTCGGTATTAAGTCCCTCTCTCTTTAATATAGCTATCTTGCCTATCACTCATCTCATCTCTTCCCCTATAAAAATTCAAAATGTTTGCTGACGACTTAGTTATTTATACCTCCAATTTCTCAACCAGAGAAATCACAAAAGAGTTGCAGATCACAATCAATATCCTAAATTCGTGGGCCACCAATAATGGCTTCGTATTCTTTCCAACAAAATCGAATGCAATCCACTTTTGTAGGATCAGAAACTGTCCAAAAATGAACGTATTACATATTAACAACAGGGACATCCCCACAACAAGCTCCACTAATATTCTCGGGATGAATTTCGATAGCAGTCTCAGCTGGCTCCCTCATATCAAGAAACTAAAAGACCGTACAATGCAAGATTTCAATATTCTAAGAATGCTTGCAAACACTAAATGGGGAGCAGATTTCATCTCTCTAATAAATTTATATAAATCCTTGATCCTTTCGAAGCTCCGATATGGGGACTTCATTTATGATGCAGCCAGCCATTCTGCAAAGAAATTATTAGACACTATACAAAACCAGGCTCTGCGGGTTGTAACTGGAGCATTCAGAACTTCTCCAATATCGAGCCTTCAGTGTGTGGCAACTGTTCCCTCTCTCCATCTCGTAAGACAATTTTCTCTTATGAAATTTTATTCATCCTCACTTCAACGCCCACATTTCAAAGTTTCGTTGGATCTATTCCAAGTTCATCGTGCCAATCATTCCTCTCCTCCCAAATCCATTCCTAGTAGAATAAAAAATTACCTGACATTACATGGACTCAACCCACCAACCTTCAACTACCCACTATACACTACGTTTCCTCCTTGGTTATCACCTACGCCATCCACCTACCTATCGACTTTCATCTACAAACTCTCAGCAAAAATGACTTTATCGGCTTTGAAGTAAACCAACTTTTCAGACAAAGATTTCATACTCTATACTCGAATTACTCCATAATATTCACGGATGGATCAAGGTCGATTGGGGGAGTGGGAGCAGCCTTCGTGCACAGTCATATCACGAAACAATTCAAACTTCCACTTCAGTCATCAATTTTCTCAGCAGAGCTTCTGGCAATAAAGGAAGCAATCAGTTACGCAATTAGATCCAAAGAAAATAATAACTTCCTTATCGCGTCTGACTCATTAAGCGCCTTAAAGGCCATAAAATCCAACAACCCTAACTATGCATACCTGAGGCAAATCTCAGATTTACTTTACATCGCCAACATCAGGAAAAAACAAATTACTCTCATTTGGATCCCGAGTCATTCGGGTATTAAGGGTAATGACATGACGGATCGGGAAGCCAAAAAAGCTGCGGACAGAGGCATCACCATCACAGGGGAGAATCATATGAATGATTTTGTAAAAATATTAACATCAATAACCAGAAATGCTTTTCAATTGGAATGGGACCTTGAGGTTTCCAGTAACAAGTTGTGGGAAGTTAAATCTCAAGTCCATCCCCCCCTCCACATACACAATCTCAGCAGATCAGAGAACGCAACTCTGAGAAGATTGGCAATAGGACATACATATCATACGCATTCCCACTTATTGAGAGGTGAACCGCTCCTTCGTGCTCTATTTGCGGTTCCGCATTGTCAGTAAAACACATCTTTGAAGCAGAACATTCATCTCATCTAAGATCTATACACAATATTCCATCGAATATCAAGCAAATAATCAGTACCTTTGAAACAAACAAGGCAGGTATAATCAAATACCTCAAAGATCTCGAAATAATTATCTAACTCTTTCTTGGGCGCCAAATGACCATTGATGTCGACGCTCCCCACCCCAATAAATAAAAAAAAATAAAAAAATATTTGATAAATGACAAATATTATTAAATATAATAAACTTGCATGCATAGAAATCGGCCCATTGTAAACTTTTGACTTTAACTATATTTTTTTTTTAAAAATTATTCATCAGATCAAAAAAAGAAATATGCTGTTTGAAAGACAATTTAATATGCTTTAATGTGAGTATAAATTTACGAAAACTTATTTCGACTTCCTATGTTTAACATAGTGAAATTAATGCATTAAGCAAATTAAGCTTTTTTATTATTAACATAAATAGGATTATTGACAATTTAAAACTTAAAACTTAATTTTTTAATAATGGGTATGACCTCCTCTTGCCCTAATAACATCTCTCATACGATTAGGCAAAGATCTAATCAAGTTTGCTATTGTTTCTTGAGGGATGTTAAACCACTCTTCTTCTACTGCAACAATAAGCTCTGCGATCGAGTTTGGGGTATGAAGTCTAGCTCGAATTCTTCGTTTTAACTCATCCCATAAATGTTCGATCGGATTTAGATCAGGACTGTATGCTGGCCACTCCATAACCCGAAAACCGACTTCTGCAATGTAATCTTGCACGATTCGTGCGGTGTGCGGCCTTGCATTGTCATGCATAAAGGTAAATTCGTCTCCAATGTAGTCGACGTAAGGTACCACATAAATTGCTAAAATCTCCTCGATATATCTAGCAGCCGTTAAACCTCTTCTTCCGTGAACACGGTCGCCCCTACGAATGAACTCAGGGTCGGTTCGTGCTCCTATAGAAATTGCACCCCAGATCATACAGGAACCACCTCCATAAGCACTCCGCTCTTCAAAGCAGCAATCTGCAAATCGCTCTCTTGGTCTTCGGTACACTTTCCTTCTTCGGTCGCTACCATGGAGGCATATTCTGGTCTCATCTGAGAACAGAACAGATCCCCATTGTTCCAACGTCCAATTCAGATGATCCCGTGCAAAACGCAGGCGGGCTTGCCGATGAGCTGGAGTAAGTTTTGGACCAATCGCAGGTATTTTAGGGGTCAGGTTATTTTCCTGCAGTCTTCGTCTTACTGTCCACTGACTAATAGCCACTCCTCGCACCTCACGGAGCTGTCGTTGCACTTGAACGGCATTAAGGTGACGATTTCTTAATGTTGTTGACACAATAAAGCGGTCATCACGAGCGGTTGTAAATCGCCTTCTGCCTGTTCCAGGTCGCCTATGAAAGGATCCAGTCTCCTCATAACGTTTGCACACTCTTCGAACCTCTGCGCGTGTCATATTCAATTGTCTAGCAACAGCTCGCTGACTAAGGTCCATTTTCGATTAAAGCAAAAACTTGGGCGGCTTTTTGTGGTGTAGTATGCATTAAACTAACACACTTAAACACTACTGAGATTATGAAAAACGAATTAATATGCAAATTTCAGTTGCAAACGCAATAATTTTAATATTTGACAAATTTGTTATTTTCGTTACAATCACCACATAAACACGTTTCATTTGTTTACCGATTGCTACGCATATAAACGATAAGCCTTCTTGATAAATTTATACTCACATTAAATTGTCTTTCAAACAGCATATTTCTTTTTTTGATCTGATGAATAATTTAAAAAAAAATATACTTAAAGTCAAAAGTTTACAGTGGGCCGATTTCTATGCACGTTAGTGTATATTAATTAATAAATAATACAAATTATTCATAATTATGGATTTTTTAGTGATTAATTAACTTCATACGATGTATTATTTGCCGGGACTCATGGTTGACCTTGCATTATGCTATGTATGGCTGAGCGCCGCACGCCCTCTGCGCTCTCCGCGCTCTCCGCCCGCTCTGCGCTCTCCGCGCTCTCTGCGCCCTCCGCGCTCTCCGCGCTCTATCTCAAAAACGGTTAAGCGTATAAAAAAATGTTTAGAACAAAATTTATAAGAATTGTATGCTCTACAATTTTCATGATAGATGCAAATATCATTGAAACCATAGAAAGCGAGATATTTGCGAAAAACCGATTTTTGTGACCTTTAACCTTGAATATCTTAAAACGTGGAAACGAGATTTTATGAGACTTTTGAGACAACTTTTAGAATGCCAAAGTAAAGGTTTATGCAAGTTTACAGCTTACTATCTCTCGTTCCGAGGTTAACCCTCTTTTTTGGCTTAAGTGACTATACAATTTAGAAAACGAGACTGAAATTTCGGGATGTTTTAGTTTTTCCTTCCTTTATAGGCTAAACACTAACTAAATTCAAAATTTGAAGTTTGTGTGTCTGCTAGAAGTACCTTAGAATTTTGATGATCGGTGAGTGTGTCAGTGACAAAATTAAAGAACTTCGATTGGCGATAGTTCGTAAACTATAAGGTATAAATAGTAGGTAATTTAGGAATATAGCTAGTATAGTATGTCCTCTTGGTTACTGAAAATTCAGGCTTCTAGCTTTATCCACAACGAAGTTACAGGGAGGTCGAAAATGCCGTGAGTGGCTTCGAGAAAAGGATGGTACGGCTGTGCTTTCTGCTCGACTTGGCGGGGGCACTGGCGTGCCCCAAGATTCCTTTCTTCGCCAAATGCGAACGGTTTTCTTTCACAGCATGGTTGAAATGATCAAATATATTGACATAATACTCTCCATTAATCGTCTTGCCCTTTTCCAGGTAATCGACGTGGATTATGCCGCGTGCATCACAAAGCACTGTGGCCATGACTTGACACCGGTTCGCCACGGAAAACCCACCGTTTGCATTATTCTTTTGTCTCTGGGCTATTGTGATGAATCCATATTTCATTAATAATTATGAGTCGACACCAAAAATCATTCCGACTACGCTTTTACAGCGCCAAACATTCTTTTGAAGTTGAAGTGAGCAATAGCAGCATCCATCTTGCGGAAAGCTTTCTCATATACAAATAAGTTGTCCACAGTCTCAGCAATCTCACGTACTCTCACTCTCTAATCATTTGTCGCTATATCGTGGATTTCTAATGTGGTGACCTCATTTGGACGACCTGGACGTTCTTCATCAAAAATGCCGCGTTTGAATTCAGCTGTCCAATATTTTATGGTCGATAACGAAGGTGCAGAATCCCCATAAATTCTGCTGAGTTCCGCGTGTATCTCATCATTCGTTTTCTTTTTCAAAAACAAGTATTTTATCACTGCTCTAGATTCAATTTTTTCCATTGTTGTAAAATCACAGAAGTTGTTCCATTTAAATGGCTACCACGCACAAACTAAATCACGCAGCGACTTGAAAATTTGACACGATTCTTGTAAAAGGTCACATTTATGAAAAATATAATTTTTTAAATAGTAATAGCTCTCTCCGACGCCAGGTACTTTTCGTACAACCCTCGTATTTGAAAATCTACAAATTTCATAAATAAATTATAAATTTAAACTATTTTAGAAGGACATAGTCGTAAATTTTTTTTACAGTAAGTAGCATGTCGTGTTGGCATAAAATCGGAACTGGGAAATCGCTGGAGAAAAACACAGCAAAAGGAATTATAGTTTTAGTGTTTTAAAAACAAGAGATTAACGTAAATTTTCTCGGAAAAGTAGTGCCTTGACGGTTGTGGTGCTTTTCCTGTTAAAATTAGAAAACCGGAATCCTAATTTAGGTGACAATTTCGTAGGGTCGAGTTTCTTCCAAAGGCGATGTCGTTTTCTTTTATTTAGATTTTTTTACATTGGTTTTAAAACTTGAAATTTATATTGGAAAAACGAACAGACTACGCAATAAAAATAGCATACAAGATCAAAATTTAAAAAAATAACCAGTCAAGTGCAAGTTGAACTTGCGCAATTAGTGTTCCATACGTTGATTGCTTTTAAAAGAAAAATTTTTGTTTCGAATGTATTAAATGATCAGTGACTTCAAAAAAACAACCCAAATGAGTTTTCAACAAAGTTTTTTCCTATCTTTAGTGAAAACTGATGACTTCGAAATTTTTGTTTTTTTTTATATACCAGACAAATTATTAAAGTTAATGCACTCGTGATAATTGTCCTTCAATCTACACCGTGTAGAGAATATTTCACAATTTTTTCAAAATTTTTTGATCAGTACTTTTCGAGATAAGGGGAGACAGCTAATTTTCGCACTTTTTTAAAAATAATATAAAGAGAATTGTGCGCAAGTACTACATTATACATATTTTTGAACTCGTCTTTTTACAAGCTTTCATTTAACACCTCACTCGATGACGTGGTAAATTTTTTTTTTCACTTCCGATTTCACCCCCCAAAACTAACCTCTTAAGTGAAAATTTAACTTTCAAAACTACACGGCTCTGATGGGGCCATCAATTCCTATATTAGTGCGAAATTTCAAATTTCTATGTCAAATAGTTTCGGAGAAAATCGAGTGTGACAGACGGACAGAGAGACACCGAAATAATCTTTTAGTATTTCGTATGGAACACTAAAAACAAATAGGTACAAGAAATTCATTTTTAAAATTAAATAATTAATTAAAATAAATAATCCTGAAAACATTTTTTTTATTAAATTTAACATTTCATAAACATTTTTTTAAATATTGTTATTATCACTATCTGAAAGACAAAGAAAAATTGGACGTGAGAAACAATGTAGCACCCCGCCTTATAGGCTGCAGCTAGATTTGAGATATGAGATGAGATAGCGATCAGCATACCTCAAATCCGTTCGATCGTTGATCATCATCTCATCTGCGTGAGCGCTAGCAGAGAACTTGCCCTCTGCATTTTTATTGGTAGTGGATCAACCAGGATACAGCAAACAGGTATCCTCTTCAGGTTTTCTAGGAATGTGCTTTTAATCTCACCTAAAGCTCCGATGACTAGGACCACCATTGCTACTGAATATCGTGGGCACAGAGCCGAAAGTTCGTAATTCAGCAGATGCCGAAAACTTAATTACATAAATCTTTTTTGTTGTTTGGTCGAGAAGTATTGTATCAAGGTTTGTCAGCTTGTAAACGCCTCGTGGTCCAGTAAATGCGGTAGATGTTATTTTTCACAACGTACTCAACCTCCCTCGAAACATACTGCAGCCTGAGAACGTCATCAGTGCCGTCTGAATTTTTAAGATGGTAATATGGTACACGGAATGCCGCATTGTGATGATGGATGTACGATGATATATAGTAGACTGGAAAGCTGAAAGTAAATATACAAGTGATCCTGACAAGCTAGTAGAAGTCCCCCGTCCATTGATTTAAGGAGTAACACAACAGTGGTGAGCGAAAATCAAGCATTTCTGGCATTTTTTTTTTCATATGGAAGGGAAAGTAATTGAATAAAAATACATATGCATATTTTTAAATATGGAAAAAAAAATTTTTTATTCACAAATATGGCAGCAATAGAGCTGTTCTTATAAGATATCTTGAAATGAAGAGGCTCCACGGCACGCAGTATAACTGCCGCAAATTTAAATCTGGAAAAAACAAAAAAATTATCTCTTTATCTACATCATAATAGCTAGAAAAGTACGTAGAGGATTTTGAAAATATTGATTTCTGTGAAAATGGCAAGAATTCGAAGAAAAAGTTCGATTTTCGACCTAAAAAAATGGTAGTTGTTTCTTAATAAAAAAGGGTATAATCAACTTATCGAAAATCCCGTACGTATTTCTCATTGAAATGTTTTTCTAAAGATATGTTTAAAATTTGGAGTGAATATAATGAATATTGTTCGAGTTATGCTGCAAGCCGTTTTGCAAAATCGTATTTCGAGAAAAACGCGTTTAAAATTTTAAGTCACATTATTTATATCAAAAAATAAAAATTTTAAGTGTTTTAAATTTTTTACTATTAGTCTGCAATCCCAGCTGCATAAAGCTGTCCTTCATAGCTTAAATTTGCCTTTTCATTTTCATTTCTTATCGATTTTAGTTTGGCGCGCAGCTTTTACCGCATCCATCAGTCACTCCTCCTCAGCGCGCTTAATTCGAGTAGCATCGGCTTCGAGGCAAAAATTATAAGACTGACAGCCAATATTTAACCCTAATACTGTCATTATTTAGTAAGTACTTGTTAGATCATCATTGAAAGTACATACAGCAATATCAGTTGCCACATTAGGTACTTTCGTTGCAGGTACTTTCATTGTTGTTTTGTGTATATCCTCCCAAGCAACGTCTAAGCAACTCGTCACGGCGCAGCTCTTCATAAGTAAGTTTTATGGCATGAAAAACTGTATCAGAAAGTGGTGGTTTATGATGGAAGGAGCCTAAAAAATGTGACCCTTGCGCCTTCTTCCAGTCACACCAAGACTCCGAGCACTTCTCATGCTGCGGCTTTTCGTCGGTTGACATCTTGTGATATAAAGTCGCCCATATATCTTTTCGCATGTTTTCAACATAGTTTGGATTCCGCCGTATTACCAAGCCATATTAAATTGTTAATTCATCAATTAATTTGGCAGTTAATTTACCGTTCTCTCCGAGGTTTATACTAACGTACTTTCGAACAAAAAAATTTTTAGCTGAACATAAACTACTTCTAAGGGCATCTATTAGTGTATTAGAGAAATTAGAAATCGAAAGGTAAGTTTTGTCACACAATATTCAAGCAGACATACCGCGCGCCATGGGGAGCCGTTTCGGAGCACTTCGAACTTGCAAAAAAAAATCGTGTAAACATAAAAGTTTTTTCTCTTTATTCTTAAAGGTTGAAAGTATGTTTTAAACCAATAAAGAAATCGATTTTTTTGTGAGTTCTACAATGGTGTTATCCCTTAAGATTTGTCAACTGTAGAAAATTAAAAGTTAGGTTTTTCGATAGCTACAACGAATCCATGTTTTTGTGAAGCACTCCATGTTGGGACTATTTTGTATGTTAACTATAAAATTATTATTATTCTGCTCTTGTAACAATTGTTAAAAGGTTCTAAATCTCGGATGTTAACTCGTCATTTTTCTTGCAGTTTGATAACTTCGCTGAAGTTTACTACCCAACTAAATTCTTCAGCTCTCTCTTTGCAACCTTGCAGACACTCCAGGCTTTAAAAACCATCTTTTAACTCAAATAGTACAAGTGATTGATGTGCTTAGTCGCGTAGCATCAATTTTAAGGTGATGCATCTAAAATAAATGAGTGATCTTATCTCTGCCAGAGCCTAGTGGATCATACTTATATCCACGGGTTTGACGGTGCCAAGTGCAGAATAACAGTGAGCATGAGTCGAACGCCTTCTCTCCTCTCCTAAAAGTTTCTACCGCTCGAGTATCGATGTAATTTCAAATTTATTGTCTCAAAGCAACATTGTTTATCTATGCATTTAATCCAAGGAGGTGCCATTTTTAATCTTCCTACCATTCTTCTAGCAACCATTATATTGTTGTGTTTCCTCCACGTTGCTTCTCGACTTATTGCAAACCGATTATACTATATAATATTATCGTGGGAAAATTTCAAAAAAATTTTAAAAATACTCTTATTGGTTTCAGATATACAAGAAAAATAAGGAGATTCTACATATTGCACTCAAAAAATGTGTCTATCTAGAATTATGCCAGGACACCAACAAGTTCCTTCAATATGAAACATGTCCTTAAGACCTAGATGGCAGGACTATTTTCTAAAACTTTCCTTTTCCTTCTTCTTTATGACTACTACTTTTGGATTGCCGCCTGTAGTTAGGATAGGTAAGTATCTATTATACTAACCCTCTAGTGATCTAGTTTCTGCACTGTTTACGAAAAATTCGAATTACATATATATAAAGAAATATATAAATTACATATATATAAAGAAATATATAAATCTAAATTGTATAATGTTTGCTAACCTAACTTTAGTAATTAACGCGACGAAGGTTTACAAGTTTCAAATTTCAGTGCTCTATTAGATTTAAAAACATTCTATCAGTAGGCAAAGAATGTTATCCATAAAATTGTTTTTTCGCCAAATTAATAATCCATTTGAAACTTCAATAAGTGCGACGGGGACAAGCAGAAAACACTGAACAGAATTACAAATTATCTTATGCAAAATGTTAGCTTACTACGCTTCCGTGCTACACCACTAAAAAAACTGAATAATCGCAAGTGTTTGGTAGTAAAACCTTAATAAATAAAATATTCAACTGTTTCTTATAAATATGTTTTTTGTTTTCTGCTCTATTAGCTGTTAGCTAAATTTTCGAATAATAAAACTTATAGAGTCTCAATATTATTATAAGAATTTTTCCGGGCATCTATATTCTTGTTTGTCTGTCTCTCCCTCTACCTGTTGGCATGAAAACTCTCTAACGAAACGAGATATTTTTAAATTTGATACACATATAATATTTGATGTAGAAAAGCCACTTATTGTTTTTGAGCAATATCGCTTCACACGAAGAGAATGAAAGGTGTGTATAATTATTTACATATACGAGGGTGAATTAAAAAGTCGTCTAAACAAAAGGTAAATACCAACCAACAACGAAAATTAATAATTATACGAATTATCTATTAATTAAACAAATTCAACAATTGTTTTTGAGTAATATCGCTTCGCACAAACAGGATGAAAGGCGTGGAAATCGACAAATCTTTTAATATGTTTTGTAGGATAATGAATAAGTTTGTTCAGATAATTATTTACATATACGAGGGTAAACTAAAAAGTCGTCTAAAAAAAATGTAAATAGCAACCAAAAACTTAATAATTATACAAATTATCTATTCATTAAACGAATTCAACAGTGGGAAATTTCCGAGGTCCAGTTAGTCATTTACCAGTGTATTCTTTCTTTTATTGATCCCGAGGGTCTAAAATAAATTTAATTTATGCAATTTGTTCTAGACATGTAAAATATGGAATTGTTATCAAATACATGAATTTCTTCTATTATTACTTTTTTTTTCGAATGTTCTCCCTGTTTAGGTAGAGTTTATGGCAAGAACCACAATTAAGTTGATAAACACCAGATTTATAGTTTTTCAAGGTTTTATCTTTATTGTTCTTGATATATATATTTTTTTATGGGTCTAGCACACGTGCTGCAGGGAAGTCCTTAAAGCGCTACAGGAGCGTCACGTGTGCGGAGAAAGCGATTCACGTTGTTCTTGAGTCGCTGTAAATTGTACTCGGTGGGAAACACAATCCTGGGCAAATTATTCCAAATGGATGATGTTCTCCATATAAAAGAGCGTTTGAAAAGCGTTGTACGAGGAGCTGAACCTCATACGGATGTGAAGAATTAGCGCGACGTGTACTTCTAATATGTATCGCTCTGGGAGGAATTAAGCGGGCCACATCCTTCGGGTCTCCAATTAGACGAACAGCTCTTCTCTGGATAGAATCCCACAAATGCAATGTATGTTTGGGAGCGGATCCCAAACATGAGAGCAGTATTCCATAGTTGGTCGAATTTGAGCTTTGTAAAGAATTAACAGTTGTTATGGAGTGTAAAGCTTTCTGGTTCGAAATAATATTCCCAACTTTTGAGAAGTTCTCCTTGCTGTGCCTGCAACATGTTCATACCAGGACATATTGGCTCCCAAATTAACGCCCAACAAATTGAGTGACGATGTTAGAGGAATGGAGTGCCCTGACATAACTATGTCGGGTTCAGCAACGTTAACTTTTTTTATAAAAAACTACCGCCTGGGTTTTTGCAGCGTTAAATTACACTTGGTTACTGTCACCCCAAGACAGAATTTCTTCCAGGTCTTTGTTAAGTTGAATGACTTCCTGCTGTCTGCGGATATTCGTCTGAGTAGCCGATGTCCGAGCATTCAAAGTGAATGATGAGATAAGCGTACTGTCATCTGCAAAGCTGTAGATTGGATTCTCAGTCTTTTCCAGCAGATCATTAATGTAAATGAGAAAGAGAGTAGGAGACGTTATGGAGCCCTGGGGTACACCGGCGTTGATAGTGAAGGTGTTAGAAATCTGTCGACTGCCACTCCTAAAGATCGCTCTCTCAGGAAACATGAGAGCCACGAACAGACCTTTTCAGACATACCATAAGAGCGTAGCTTAGCCAGCAGCTCATTGTGCCAAACACGGTCGAATGCCTTGGATATGTCAAGAGCAATCGCTCGAGATTCTCCAAAGTGTTCTTGATATATTTGTTTAAGTTATTTTTTGTACTGTATGTGATTTTCACGTTCTGTTGTGTTAGGATTTTTTCCGTTGTTAGGCCTATATAGGTTAATATTACCTAATTGTAATTAATAGTTTTTGTTTTTGGATATGTTAGATTAATTGTTTGTTGTAACTGTTTTTTTGCATTACATTAAATCCGTTGTTTTAGGCTATTTCTTTAATAAGATTAAGTTCATTTTTAAAATTGTCATCTGTCATTGGTATGTTAACTAGTCTATCTATAAAGGAATTGTATGCCGCTAGTTTTCGTTTATATGGATGGAATGAACTGCTATGTATCGTAGTGTCCGTATGTGTTGGTTTGTGATATTTTTTTTTATGGTGCTCCAGGGAGGTCCCTAAAGCGCTACAGGAGCGACACGTGTGTGGAAAAAGCGATTCACGTTGTTCTCGAATCGCTGTAAATTGTACTCGGTGGAAAACACAGTCCTAGGCAAATTATGCCAAAGGGATGATATTCTCCATATAAAAGACTGCTTGAAAAGCGTTGTACGAGGAGTAACAAGCTGAACCTCATACGGATGTGAAGTATTAGCGCGGTGTGTACTTTCAACATGCACCGCTCTGGGAGGAATTAAGCGGACCAAATCCTTCGAATACTTTGCATGAAAATACTGGTAGAATAGGCTCAAGTCGCTTTCGATGTTCCAGCGAATCAAGGCCGCCGGTCAGTTCCGGGTCTCCAATCAGACGAACAGCTCTTCTCTGAATAGAATCCCACAAATGCAGTGTATTTTGGGAGCGGAGACCCAAACATGGGAGCAGTATTACATAGTTGGTCGAATTTGAGCCTTGTAAAGAATTAACAGTTGTTGTGGAGTGTAAAGCTTTCTGGTTCGAAATAATATTCCCATATTTTGAGAAGCTCTCCTTGCTATGCCTGCAACATGTTCATGCCAGGACATATTTGCTCCCAAATTAACACCCAACAAATTGAGTGACGATGTTAGAGGAATGGAGTGCCCCAACATAACTATGTCGGGTTCAGCAACGTTAACTCTTTTAAAAAAAAATGCTGCCTGGGTTTTTGTAGCGTTAAATTCCACTTGGTTACTGTCACCCCAAGATAAAATTTCTTCCAGATCTTTGTTAAGTTGAATGCCTTCCTGCTGTCTGCGGATATTCGTCTGAGTAGCCGATGTCCGAGCGTTCAAAGTGAATGAAAAGATAAGCGTACTGTTATCTGCAAAGCTGTAGATTGGATTCTCGGTCTTTCCCAGCAGATCGTTAATGTAAATGAGAACGAGAGTAGGAGACAGTATTGAGCCTTGAGGTACACCGGCGTTGATAGTGAAGGTATTAGAAAGAAATCCGTCGACTGCCACTAGTAAAGAACGCTCTCTGAGGAAACATGAGAGCCACAAACAGAACTTTCCAGACATACCATAAGAGCGTAGCTTTGCCAACAGCCCAACGTGCCAAACACGGTCGATTGCCTTGGATATGTCAAGAGCAACCGCTCGAGATTTTCCAAAGTGTTCAATTGCGTTGTTCCAAACGTGTGTTATATAAGTCAGAAGATCTCCTGTTGATCTATTTTTACGAAAGCCATATTGATGATCGCTAATAATGTTGAATCCTTAAAGATATTTTAGAAGATGCTGATTGATAGCCTTTTCCATGACTTTCGATATTATTGGAAGCAGTGCAATTGGTCGGTAGTTATTTGCCAAGGTCTTCTTGCCTTTTTTAGATATCGGCTGAACTGTGGCATATTTCCAGCAAGAAGGAAATATTCCCTTTCTGTAGGATAGGTTGAAAAGTCTACAGAAAACTGGTGTTAGTTCCCTTGCACAGTTTTTGAGAACTATGGTATTCCATCAGCGCCAGAAGCTTGTAAGCTGTAATGAACTGCTATGTGTCGTAGTGTCCGTATGCGTCGGTTTGTGGTATATAAAGTCATGCTTATTGTCAATTTCTTTTATTGTTAGGTCCAAGAAATTAATTGAGTTATGAACTTCTGTCTCTATTGTGAATCCAATGTTTGGGTGGATATTATTTATAAATTCCATGTTTGCATTAAGTTCTCTAATTGTTCCTATAAAACAAGCCAATATATCGTCGACATAACTATACCAATAAGTAAAGATTTTAGAAAAAGTACTTTTATGTATTTGATCTGCAATGTTATCCATAAAAATTTCAGTTAAAATTCGGCTCAGGGGGAAAAAGAAATAATACAAATACACTCTTAAATGACCAACTGGACCTCGGAAATTCCCCATTTTTGAATTTATTTAATGAAGAGATAATTTCTATAATTATAAGTTTTTGTTTTTCTTTAGTTACAAGCTACCTGTAAACATTTTTTTTATAAAACCATCGAAAAATATTTATTTCATTCCATACCCATACGTTTCATAAAGCTAATGTTTTAGCGAAACACGTGTCAAGTGTAAAAAAATAATAAAAATGGAAATTTTACTAAAAATGTTCTGTGTTATTCCCATTAAAGCCATATTTAGTATTTATTATAATGGAAATATTGGATAAATCATTTTACCAGTTTATCAACTTTATTAACAAAACTGAAAGGCATACACTTTCAAACCCAAAACCCTTATGTTTGCGTCTGTTCTCTGTACAAGAAGACAGGGACAAGAGTCAAATAGAAATAAATTATATAACACTAAAACTGAATAAAAATTGCCGGAGTTCTTCACATTATTGATTCAATTTATCATGTAAACTGCCTAATCTAATTTGTGGCTTGTGGATTCGTTTTTTCTTTTCTTTCCTTTTTGGGGTAAAATTTTTATCACCGCTTCGCTATATGGCATATTAACTGCCTATAACATTTTTAGTCTGGCAACACACTGTCGCCAATAGATCGGAGTTGTTTATGATTTCAAATCTAATATGGAGTTTATATTATAGTAAAAAATCGGAGGACGATCTATTATTTCTATATTACAGCGACTGGCACAAAAATCCGGGCACTAGACGTTAAATGCTAATTTGTTCTCACAATTTTCAGTAAATTGCGAAGAGAAAATAATTGAAAAAGACACATTAGTTAATTCACAATTTCCACTATGTTTTGAAACTTATGACAATTGTTTCGCTACACAGTACCTTCTTCAGATAATCGTTAACCAAGAAAAGAGTAAAAATTTCTTAAGTGAGCCCACGATTTTCGGTGTTGTGAGAAAAATTAAAGCTGACTATTGAAACATAATCTACTAAGTACTAAAAAATCACATCATAAAATTTTTTTGAGGAAAATTAATTTGTTTATTTGCAATGTGCGATTGAAGATTCATGCAACATTTGATAAAAAAATCATTTTCTCGTAAACTATTTATAAAAAATTGATGAAAATTGGGGACGACAGTAAAAAATAAATGAAATTAGCAATAACATTCTTAAAACCGGGCTATTATTTCTTGTTGCTAGTTTTTTTATAGACAAATGTTAATTTTACACTGTTCTACATAAGGAAATTGAAAATTTTTTCAAGTAATAGAAGCTCTGAACGCTTAAGATTAAGGAACCGTCTCAACATTTTTGTGATCGTTCTTTGCATTTATGATAAATAATATTGCTTAGCGTCGCGCACCGCTCGCAGCACCGCTCGAGCGACGCGATGGCAGGCGCATCATCATACGAAATAATTTATTTCTTCTCTTGAGTTCTTTTCCCATCTTTGGCAATTGATATCTAATGCTTCATTAAAGGCATTACATTACATTATCATCGGCTAGATAGAGAATTTTCACCGCACTGAGAAAGTATTTTTATTTGATCTAGATCCATGCCCAGCTTCTGTTCAATTTTTTGCCATTTGATACCATTCGGCGAGACACTCCAAATTCTCTTCTCATTTCTGCAATGATCCGATATGGCGGCACTGTTGTCAAAATTTGTATTTTTCCCTAATGATCAGATTGCTGATGTAAAGCAGCGTTAATGTCACGTATGTATGAAGTTTCGGAGTCTTTATCGTCAACAGCACAGTTTTTGTCATTTGTTACTTTCTACTCAGTATATATCACCACTACACCAAACACTTTATTTCTGCACTCGACGCGCGATTCGCTAACCATGTTAGCTTCTTCAGGAGCGATGATTGACTAAAACTAAACTACAAATCTACCCTATTTATACTTAGCCTAACCTTTGAATTACTCAGGCGGAAATAATGGCATAGGCAAGGCCATCAGTTCCGGTCAAGTAACCAGTAGAGGGGACTGTAAGGAATAGGGCCTCTGTCTTTATTTAAACTACTTTTACATTTTATAATTTCCATACTTTCGTATGCGTTCAACAATCTCCTATCTGATACATTTTTCATTAATCTTAGATTATCTAATGTTACAATATGATCAGCTTCAAGGGCATGTTCGGCAATTCTAGACTTTTCTGTTCTACTGTATTTTAAGTGTGCTAAATGTTCTTTAAACCGTGTTTTAATTGACCTTCTAGTTTGCCCAACATACTTTTTGTCACAATTATTACAACTAATTTCATAAATTCCAGTTTTCTCACAATTAGGAATCTTATCTTTGGGATTTCTCAAGATATTCCTCAGATTGTCTGATGACTTATAGACTAAGGTGAGGCCTACCTTATTAAATACCTTATTGAGTCCCTTGCTATATTTCGGTTTATATGGTATGGAGACATACTTGGTGTTATTTTCTTCGCGTGTAAAAAAGGTGGAATTCTGAATATGAAACCTAAACTTATGTATATTTATTAGCTTATTTACTAAGTCATCGTCATAACCATTAACTCTAGTTATATTTCTAATACGATTCTTTTCTTTATTAACGTTTACTCTATTCAGAGGAAAAGTGACCAAACGATGAACTAAAAAATGTAATGAGGCTAATTTGTGTTGTTTGCAATGAAATGAATCATTAGGAATGTATCTATCTGTTACTGTGTCCTTCCTATAGATATCAAATTCTAATCTATTATTATTTGATTTGAATTGATATCTATCGGAAGGACACGTTTGTAGAACAAAAGCGGCATGTGTGTGGAAAAAGCGATTCACGTTGTTCTTGAATCGCTGTAAATTATATTCGGTGGGAAACACAGCTCTGGAAAAATTATTCCAAAGCGATGATGTTCTCCATATAAAAGACTGCTTGAAAAGTGTTGTACGTGGAGTAACAAGCTGAACTTCATACGGATGTGAAGCACCAGCGTGACGTGTATTTCTAACATGCAGGGGGAGGAATTAAGCGGGCTACATTCTTCGAACACTTTCCATGAAAACCATTCCATTGTTTCTAAAAGTTTTAATTTATGAGATTTATTTTCTAAATGTAAAATTTCAAAATTATCATCAAAATGTTGATTTTAATTTAAAATATGAGAAATGATAAAATCAAATTGGTCAGTTTGGCCAATATAAATTTTTGGACATGAGCGGCATTTAAGTTTGTCGATCTCTGACTTTTGGTTTTTATTAGTTTTGCTGTTGTTACTCTTCATCAATTGACTTAAAGTATCATTAGTTTTTAAAGGATATTTTTAGACCCATAGTTGACAATTTTTGGAATTTTTTTTTTCGATTATATTACCTGTATATGTGGGAGTTTTAAATTTGTACTGAACATTCTTTCTTATAACTGGATATGTTAAATTAATAGCTTTTTTATAAAAATTTTTGTCAATAATTTTGTCAATAATAGAGAGATTTTGCAACGCTTATTTTTCACATACCTTTGTCTTTATAGTTAACTCAAGCATGCGCAGTATAGCCGCGAAGGAATTGCAAGGTTACGTTAGTATTCATCTTCTATAAACCTAGACGATTTTTTTTCATTTATTTCATGGTTAAGCACAATGGCTATTAGTATTTGATGGGTCAACACAAGTTTCTAAATTAAAGTTGGGTCTAGCATGCTTCCATCACTTCCTTCAATATTTCCCAGGTAATTATAATAATAAAAAATTACGTTTGAAATTAGCAATACGCACACTGTAATGCCATTTTGCCAGGGATTGTAAAATCTCAACATAATGTGAACACTAATTAACTGTTGTCAGTATTATTTGCAATAAAATATTATCATTTCAATTTTACTATATTTTCTTAGTGGTTTGTATATCTAAACAAAAAAAAAAATAAGCCCTACCATAAAAGCGATAAAAATAACGAACTTCAAATAACCTCTCTTATAAGTTCCTAAATAAAGGAAATCGTTATCCTTAATAAAGGTTTCTCTTATTTTCTTTCAATACTGCGCAAGGTCCACATCGTGGGCGCATGCTTCAAATAATGATAAGAGTTGAGTCTTTGGTATTTAATTTCTTCCCTTTACTACTGTGTAGGCTCCAAACGGTGGGTGCTATAAAGATAAAGACAGTGGCCTACCAAAATAAGTGTTGCAAAATCTCTCTATTATTCATTATTAAAAGCTATTTGTGTAATAATATTTAATTCTTTTTGATAATTTGCTGCAGATTTAGATATATGAAGAAGCCTACGAACAAATACGTTAAAAGCAGATATCTTGTATGAAAGGATGGTTAGAACTAATGTGGATAACTGAATCTGTATGTGTTAGTTTGTGATAAATTGCAAAGTCATGTTTGTTATTTTTATTTCTTATAGGCAAGACAAAAAATTAATTGACTTGTTTTGTTCAATTTTGATGGTCAAGTTAATATTTTTATGTAAACTATTGATAAAATTGAAAAACTGATTTAGTTGTCTATCTGTTTCTAAAAAAAAACATGCTAAAATGTCGTCCACATGCCTATACCAATACAAAACATTTTTTGATGAAGAATGTTGCTGTATTAAAAGTTCTAAATTAATCATAAACATTTCGGCTAACAGGGGATGTAAAGGGTTTCCCATTATCAAACCGTCCTTAGAAATATAGAAATAGTTGTTGAATTCAAGATAGAGAGAGAAAATAATACTCTTTTCTACTAGTCATTCATATGTCAAGTTTTAAAAAGTGTATTATGCATTATGCAATAACCAAGTCTTAGAACGATGTAGCAGGTGAAAACATAGAACAAACAGAGAGATCATTCGAACAAAGAATGTCAGAACATAATGAAAGTTTTTTAAAAAGTAAAATTGATTCTTCGTATGCCAAACATTTAATAGAAGAGAATTACGTATTTGATAATAATTTCCATATTTTACACGTTCAGAACAAATCGCATAAATTAAATTTATCTGAGACCCTCAAGATCAATAAAAGAAAGAATACAAACACACTGTTAAATGACCAACTGGATCTCTGAAATTCCCCATAGTTGAATTTATTTAATGAAAAGATAATTTATATAATTATTAAGTTTTGTTGTTATCCTTTAGTTACAACCTACCTGTAATTATTTACATAAAAATCTATCGAAAAATGTTTATTTCATTCCATACCCATACTTTTGATAAAGCTAATGTTTTAGCGAAACACGTATCAAGTATAAAAATCAATAAAAGTGGAAATTTTACTAAAAATTTAGTGTTTTATTCCCATTACAAGAAGGCATTAGTACCGACTGTCAAATTGTGGTTTGTCGATAAAAATGAGGAGTGGATTCTTCATGAGGATAACGATTCCAAACATCAGAATAAAATGTGTAGCCAGTGGAAAAGGGATTTCTGTATCATCACACTAGACTGGCCATTAGAGTCGCCCAATGCAAACCCAATCGAGAACGTGTGGTCATATATCAAGCAGCAACAGCTTCGTAGTAAAGAAGTGTACACATTGAAGGAGCTGTCTCAGAAAATTTGAACAATTTGGAAATCTTTGCCCCAGCTGATCATCGACGACGAATCATTAGCATTTTAATGACAATCCTTTACCGTCGAATAACCTAAAAATCTTTTAAGTAACTATATATATATATATATATATATATATATATATATATATATATATATATATATATATATATATATCCGGTTTATAGCGTCACTCTGCGCCTTCCAGTTCCTAGCTTCCATTCTCGCCGATCATCCCAGTCGCCTGGTCCTAATTTTCGTTCGGACATTGCTTTTGTTATGCTCATAGACCAGGTTATTGTTATTTTCGGCCTTCCCTTTTTCTTTCTTTCTGTAGGTGTCCACTGTAGGATTTGTTTTGGGATTCTATGGTGTGCATCCTTTGGACATGGCCGTGCCACTTTAATTGTCTCTCCTGTACGTCCTCTATCAGTGTTCTTTCCATTTTCATTTTTGATCAGATCCTTTCATTTGATATCCTATCGAGCTTGAAAATTTTTGCCGATCTTCGCCAAAAATCCATTTCCAGAGCATTTAACCTTCTTTCAAGGGTTGTGTTTAGTTGCCATGTTTCGCACCCATATAGAACTATACTTTTGAGATGACGTTATAAATCTGTTACTTTCTTTGCCTACTGACATTTTTTGACCACAGAGTGAAATTCATGGCACCGATCAGTCTTTTCCCTTTTGCTATCCTCTCTTCCACTTCATATTCTGTTCTTCCAGTGCTGTCTATTCTAGTTCCCAATAAGTATATTGGTCGCATGCTTAAATTTCGATGTTATTGTCCAGTTTCAGGTCCTGCCTATCCCCACCGATCCGCAAGTACTTTGTTTTGCTCATATTTACTGTGAGTCCACAATTGTTATATTGGTCTATGAGCTTCCTTGTCATATATTCCAGATCTTCTGGATCTTGGGCGATAACCACCTGATCATCGGCAAAATGTAGCGTATAGAGTGTTGTCTCATCGTCTATTTCGATACCCATTCCGCGACAACTCTTCCTCCAATGATCGAGGGCCGCATCAATATATACTTTGAATAACGTTGAGGACAAGCAACACCCTTGTCTAAGACCTTTTGTGACGTGAAAGCTTTCAGATATTTCTTTTCCAATCTTTATTCTTGATTGACAATTTGAATATAGTTGTTTTATCGCTTGTATGGCGGTAACGTTAATAGATGTTCTTTCCAATATCAGCCACAGTTTCTTTATTGGTACATTATCGTAGGCCTTTGTTAAATCAATAAAGATTAGACGGACTTCTCTGTTGGTTGCTACTTTCTTTTCGGTTAGTTGATTAAGGCTAAAAATGTTATCCATACAAGTTCTTCCCACTCTCAATCCCGCTTGCTGTTCAATTTCATACGGAGCATATTCTTGTTCAATTATTGCTCTAATCAGTTTCCATAAAGTCTGCTTAAGGAGCTGGTGACCGATATGCACCTGTAGTTCTCACATTTATCCTTCCTTCCCTTTTTGTGAAGTGGCGTTATCCATGCCATTTTCCATTCTTCAGGAATTTGGTCACCATTTATAAATTTTTCGAAAATGTAAATAACTATATTTTTTAATAAACAATGCGCTTCACGTTCTTACTTGACCGACTGTAGATCTATATTATCTAAAACCACTACACGTCGTCGTAAAGTCTAAAAGCAAAAACCAATTTAATTTGTCTTAGAAGTACATCGAGAACTTTACCGCTTCATTAACCGGTCATCGTCCCTTCAACTAAAGACAACAAAATGACATACCACATCAGAATTCGTAAAAAAAAACTTTAAAACTTTTTAGTTTACCCAGCATAAAGCTATCAATAGCTATTGAAGTAAACTTTCGAAAGTATTAGAACAGTTCCGAGAAAACTCGAAGTTTTTCCAGAGATTCGTTATAGTAGTTAGTCTTATTCAATGAATTATCGTCTGATAGACGTCCACAAGTCTGTATAGTTAAAAGTGTATTGACATGAACTTAAAATCTATATAAATAAAGATGATTTATATGTTCCTGTGTTTAAATTTAAGAAATTTGTTCAATATGTCTTTGGAACTTTCTTTATGACAGATGATAGGCTTAATATAGTTTTTGTCTATTCATCTCTATAACCTAATAAAAAATCGAAATTTTACTAGAAAATAAAACACAATAAAATTTGTAAGGGCTCCTTATCATCATTTATTTCAATCGATATAGCTTATGTTCAAGGACAGTCGGTCAAGTAAAAACGTGTCGGTAAAAGAAATTCTCTTTTTTTTTTGACGTAATTGTTGACATCCCTACAAACAATGCCTTATGGAAAGACGTTAACTTCTAACCTGACTTATGGTTAAATAGTACATTATCGAACATGAGTTCTGCATGAGCGGCGCGTTTGGAGGCTGTGTTCCTTCATAATCATCCAAAAGGTCCGAAAATGACGCCTACAATAGCTGCTAAGTATATAGGCAAGTCGAGGGCATTCAGTAGCAAGTGGGCGAAATGATGCTCTCAGTTAAAATATGATGATGATCTACCAGAACGTGATTTGAGAGGATAAATATCAGGCAAGGACGAAAAAATTATTATTAACATGTTTTCCCGAAATCCTCAATTAACTTTGAGCCAAGGGGCGCAAAAACTAAAGCAGAAAGGTTCACGATTCCCACTCATCTAGGAGCTAACGATCTGAAGTGGCGGAGTACAATCAAGATATCATTGTTGAACGAACAACACAGAGAAAAACGACTCGTGGGGATGGAAGAAAACATAGATCGAGGCTGAAGCAATGTAACTTTTTCCGTTTGTGGATAAAAATGAGAAGTGGATTCTTCAAGAGGATAATGATCCCAAATATCGGAGTAAAACTTGTAGCCAGTGGAAAAGAGAATCCGATATCGTCGCACTAGATTGGTCATCTCTATCGCCCGATGCAAGCGCAATATAGAAAGTGTGGTCATACATCAAGCAGAAGTTTCGTAGTAAAAAGGTGTATACAGTGAAGCAGCTGTCACGGCAGATTCGGGCAATTTGGAAATCCTTGCCCCAAGAATACGCGGAAAATCTCGTCAAAGTATGCCCAGAAGATAACCGGCGATTACTGACGCTGATGGTTACTGGACGAACTACTAAATCATTAGCATTTTAATGGCAAGGGTACTTAATTAAATAAAACACGAACTATTAACACTCATCCAAATTTATTTAAGCCTCCCACACTTACACCAATGTTTTTTTCAATGTTCAAAACACTTTTTATACTCCATTTGCGATATTGCTTTCAAGGCGGCCAACGAATTCTCTTTTATAGCTTTTATAGATTCAAAACGGTCGTCGTCACAATTTTGTTTGATTAGTTACGAATAATTATTGCCTTGGGCAATAATGAGTCATCATGATGGAAAATCTATAAGTTGTCAGAATTATTTTTTAATAATTGATGTAAAAGACGACTAATGCTTATATCTTATTGGTTAGTTGGAAGGAATCTTTCACGCGTAACACCAAGGTAATTGAAGAAAAGAGCTAACAAAATGTTGATTATTTAACTTTAACGTATTTTTTTCATATTCATTTGACGTTTTAGTAGGGTCTACACCAGGGGTGCTCAAACGGTCGATCGTGATCGACAAGTCGATCGCGAGTGCTTTTTGAGTCGATCTCGAGAAAAAAATTCCGATATAGAACTATTCACAGATTTTGTTTTAGGTAACTAAAACAAAATGTAATGAATAAACTACTAAAATTTATTCGATCCACAATTAGGCCAGAATAACCCCCTCATCACTTTCTTTTATCGTAATAACCCCCTGCTAGCGGCAAAAGGCGGCTTTATCAAAGGAACGCGCGGTACTTGTCAAAGAAAAGCCGCGTTTTTGATTCTCGCCGATTTTTCTAGAAACTTCGGGCGGCGTGTTTAACGGGAACATTCGAGACTTCGTTCGCGCCGATATAAATGTTGCGCCTGCAGGAATAGGAGTCAGTCTGAGTTGTAACTTGAAGGCGATACATCGATACAAAGTTTATTAATAAATAGTCCAAAATGAGTGCGACGAAGAAAAGTAAAACTTATCATTTTAATAATGATTGGGAGGAAGAATTTTTCTTTTGTATGGTAAAGGATAAGTGCATTTGTCTCATTTGCCGTGCGTCAGTTGCAATACCTAAGCGTGGAAACTTAGAGAGGCATCATAAAATGGTTCATAAAAACTATGAAAAGGATTTTCCGTCACAGAGTGAATTAAGAAAACGAAAAGTACGTGATTTGATAACTTGTTTGAAAAAAGAACAAACCATGTTCACAAGACCAGCCAAACAATCAAAAGCTGCAACGATCGCATCATTTAAAATATCTCATGTATTGGCGAAACACAAGAAACCATTTGATGATGAATTGGTTGTGAAGGAAGCATTAATTGAAGAGGGTGAGACTTTATTTGGAGATTTTAAAAATAAAACAGAGATTATGTCTGCTATTAAAGAACTTCAGTTATCTCGTCCGACTGTCACAAGGCGTGTTAAAGTCATGAGTCAGGACATGGCAGATAAACTAAAACATGATATCATGGAATGTACATACTTTTCTTTACAGTTCGACGAATCCACCGATATGACAGACACTGCCCAGCTGTGTATTTTTATTCGAATGGTATTCAATGACATGTCGGCTAAGGAAGAGTTTTTGACAATGATTCCTCTGAAAGGAAAGACCCGTGGCGAAGATATATATGACGTTTTCTTCAATTTTGTAACAAACTACAAGCTACCAATATATAAACTAGTGTGCATTACAACCGATGGAGCACCAGCAATGACTGGAAACAAAAACGGTTTTGTGGCATTGTGTCGAGCTAATGATGATTTCCCTTCATTTTTCTCCTTCCATTGCATTATACATCAACAAGTTTTGTGTTCAAAAGTTTTAAACATGGAGGAGATTATGGGCATTGCAATAAAAATTGTGAATTCTATCCGTGCACGTAGCTTGCAACTACGGCTCTTTAAATTGCAGTTGGAAGATAGTGAGTCAGCTGAACACATTGATTTAGTTCTTCACACGGACGTCAGGTGGTTGAGTCGGGAAAAATTCCTAGAAAGGTTTCAAGAATTATTGCCCGAAGTAACAGCTTTTCTGGACGAAAGAGGTGATGACACTCAGATGCTGAAAAACGGAAAATGGCTGACTGATTTGGAATTTTTGACAGACATCACAATGCACTTAAACACCATTAATTTGGAGCTTCAAGGTAAAGGAAAAACTATTATTGAGATGATTAGCGCAATAAACGCATTCAAAAGTAAATTGCAATTTATGATAGATCAACTAAAAAGAAAGAATCTGAAAAATTTTCCGTCTTTGAAAGCAAGGATTCCTCAGTTGAATTATAATATTTATGAGGCAGAATTATCAAGTATTTTGGGCGAATTCAAAATACGTTTTTATGATTTCAGTAAATTGGCAAATATCGCATCATTTATGAGCTATCCTTTTTCGTGTAAAAACATTGAGAAATTAGCTACTGAAATAGCAAGTCAGTTTAAAATAGACTCATGTTCTGTTGAAAATGAGTTAGTGCAGATTATATCAGATATACATCTCAAAGCCACAGCATCTGGTACAAAATTCTGGTGTTTTATATCTGAAGATAAATATCCGAATCTAAGGCAAATCGCCCTTCAACTGACGGCAATGTTTGGGTCAACTTACTTGTGCGAGTCTGCATTTTCTGAAATGAAGTCAAAATATCGCAATCGACTAACTGACGAACATATGTCATCATGCTTGCGATTAGCACTCGGTAATTATGTACCATCTTATGAAAAGTATGCTGAGGACATGCAGTGCCACGCTTCAACATCCAAAGTCACTCTTTAGTTAAGTTTAGACACTGGAACTCGTTTGTTTTGTAAGAACCAATAAACTCGCAATTTCGAATAATTATGAGTTTTTTCATTGACATTTTGGAGCAGACCTACACTTACCTTGACTAAAAAAATGCATATTGTGCGGAAAAACTAATATCTATGCCACGATACACCCTACCTGGACGACAATCCTGCATCACACTTACTTGCAGCCTCTCAGAGTCGATCGATTGTAGTCTAACAATATTGAGGTAGATCGCTAGCAGTTCAAGTTTGAGCACCCCTGGTCTACACGATCTCTGTCCTTGGAACCTGCGAAGCAATGTTAGCCTTCAACATTCTGGCTCAAAGATGTCTCGATGTAAACTAGGATGTTTATGCCTATTCTGTGGATTACAGTAAGACCTCCGACAAAGTTAAATAAGCCCAACTCGTAGATATACTAAAGGCAAAACCATTGGATACGCGTGACGTAGTAGTGGTGCGTGTCAAAAATAGCACAACAGACGAAATCCGACTCAAAAGAGGTGGAAGACAGGGATGGATACTGTCTCTTGCTGTTTAACCTAAATTCAGAGGAGATCATGAAGAAAAGCCTAGAAGAGGCCGGTCAGCAATATTAGATACACATATGACACTGTCCTAATGGTGGAAACACTAGAGCATTTGCAAAGTTTAGACAGGGTAGTTGAAGCCAATGAAGAAAGAGGAATAATGCTTAATGTAAAGAAAATCAAATTTATGATAGTATCAAAAGCAAATGGAAGACTTCTCACTCATAATGATCTCGTTGAACTGGTACATAAATATGATTATTTGGGAATAAGTGTCAATAACAATAACGACATCTCAGAAGGTATTCGAACGAGAATTGGGAAAGCACGTGCTATGTTTGCGAACATGCTTTTGAAGCCACGATATAAACTTAAACCTAAAAATGAGATTAGTTAGATGCTATGTTTTTTCGGTTCTGCTCTACGGGGTAGAGGCGTGAACGTTTAACAAAAATAACATCAATAAACTGGAGGCATTCGAAATGTGACTATATAGAAGGATGCTCAGAATATTTTGGATCGATAAAGTCACGAACGTCGAAGTGTTGCAAAGAATGAAGAAAAATCGCAAAATTCTAATTACCATTAAACGGTGAAAAATCAAATATCTGGGTCACGTGATGAGAGAGCAAAAATACTAACTTTTGCAGCTGATCATGAATGGGAAGGTTCAGGGCAGAAAAAAGTGTCAGACGATGGTGTATCTCTTGTAGATCTACTCAATGTTTGCAGCAACAGCTTCAAAAAATACGAATAGCAAGCCAAACTCCGCGGTGGAGATGGCTCCGGAAGTTATATAGTTAAACGACGATTACTGAGTGCAAGATCCCTGATTTTGTTGACGGTTTATTCGGGGTTTCCTGTGGATGATTTTCCCAAACGCGACTCATCTTCAGCTACTTCTCGGCACTCTATAAACGATTTGAATCACTTAAAAACTTTCGTTTTTGCTAAACATACATCATCGTAACATTTTTAACTTATCGGTAAAAACAATTTTAATTTAATTCATTTTTAATACGAAATTGAATGAACATTTCTGGATAATAAATTTATTTGTGAAAAAAATCGCTTACAAAATACATCTTTAATTCTAACTTAAGAGAAAAAATGTCATAAAAGAATGTTATCAGATTTAATGATAGTTTTACCAACATAAAAAACAAACACGCTAAAATGATAGAGATCCTATATGGCTCGGATGTCGTCGGATCAACATCATATCCGGATTTTATTGGCATCAGACATCGAAAGTAAAAATGGAACAAAGCCTATCTGATGGCGTTTCTATCAAGAAAAGAATGTGCTTCTCTTTAACCTCTATTCGAAGGCTGTTTTCAAAGAAGCTCTAGCCCAGATTACAACGCGAATTAAAGTCAATGACATCATGATTAACAACCTAAGATATGCAGACGACACCGTTGGCTGATAATTTACCTGATCTGCTGAGCATGATGAATCTCATAGTTCGTCAGAGTGAGCAATTTAGACTACATACAAATATGAGAAAGACCAAGTTGGTTGTGTTTTCAAAATCATACGTTGATGCGAGTCTTATTGTTAATTGATTCAGCAGGTTTTGTGTTTTAAACATCTAAGAACACTAATAAATAGCCAGGTTAATCCAAAAATAGAGATTAGATCAAAAATCAAGCAGGCCCGTGGGACCTACATGAACATGTACAAACTTTTCACTAGATCCGACCTTAGTCTTGAACTTCGAGTGCGTATGATTAGATGCTATGTTTTTTCGGTACTTCTATATGGATGTGAAGGCTGGACGTTTGATAGCAGCACAGAGAAATCACTCGAAGCTTTCGAAATGTATGTTTATAAAATGATTCTAGGATATCATGGGTGGATAGAGTAACAAATGCTGAAGTACTTAGACGAATGAGCAAATCCATAGAACTTCTGCTGACTATAAAGGAAAGAAAAATTAGTTATATCAGTCATATAATGAGTGGGGCAAAATATGACTTGCTGAGACTGGTCATCGAAGGCAAAATACAAGGAAGACGATCGGTTGGAAGACGTCAAAATTCCTGGTTAAAGGACATCCGAAGATGGTTTAATTGCTCATCAATAGATATTTTTAGAACTGCAGTTTCCAGGATTATGTTAGCCATTTGTATCGCCAACCTTCCTCAGAAGTAGTAATCCCTCCTAGCTAAGTTAGAGCTCTTGGTATATTCAATTAATTTGTTAAATACGAGATACGAAGTTTTCACCTGGGTGTTTGGAATACTGTGTTGTGCTTACTGCCTCTTTAACGTTTATAATGGTATCACATCGCTCTCATTTAATCGACAAATTAAATCGGAGGAAGAGGAAAAAAATCACAGGAAGCTAAAACAAAGGAATACGCCAAATAACCTAACACACCAACTATGGTTTACTTAAAAACTGACTCATAATGGTCGAACGATAAGCTGCTGAACTATCGTGCTATTTCAATATTTTGGATGCCAATTCTCAGAACCATTAATCAATTATTTTATGTGATATGTTGGACGTTCTTGTCGAAACCAACTTACGTTCAGATCAATATTTTACAAATTTGCCACCAGAAATACATTTGTCATGCCTATAATGAAATCTGTTGACTGTAACTTGCTCTACTACTTCATTTTGCAAAAATAAGGCCCAAATACATCATCAACTATTTTTCTATGTGATGGACTTTAAGGAATTAATGGCCCTCGCCATAATTTTTCCCTTTTGGTCAAGTCATTTGACAGAGGAACTCTGTCATAGAACTCAATTTGATAACAGTGTGGGTGAGCTCAGCTCATCTAAAATCAAAATTATGGTGCAGATATGTTGACGACTCCTTTGTTATCTGGCGACTTGTAAAAAAAAATCTGAATTTTTGAATCACTTCAATCAATATCATTCAAATACATAATTTACACTGAAAACTGAGTCACGTAGGGCCCATCCTTGTCTTGATATACTGGTAAAAAGGAAAAATAATGACATCTTTCTTTCAGTCTACAAAAAGCCAACTCATATCAACAGGTATCTGAATACTAATTCACATCATCATTCTCCGCAAAAATTATGTTACACTCAACAAAAGTCAGAATTGGTTTATAATCAGAACGGATCTATAAAATTCTCTCTTCGTGTATGTAAGAGAAATTGGATGATTAATAGAAGATGTATATAAAAGAAACAAATTGTACAGTCAGCTATAGCTGAGCATCAACACTGTCCAGGTTGTAACTACAGTGCAAGGGAAACTAAAGTTCATACTTCGGTTTCTGATCTAACAAAGATCGTAGAAGCTTCAGTTCCAAGTAAGGATTAGTTTCCTATAGCCTACAGGACTAATCAAGAAATTTTGGAGGAAGTGGAAGAGGACATAGTAAAAAAAATGAAACAGAAGAGATTTAATTGGCTAGGGCACACATGGAGAGCAGGCAGAGGAGCACAAATATATGAAATACTTCAATGGGAACCGGGACGTCGAAGGAGAAGTAGACCGAGAATAGGATGGCTGCAGCAAGTCAAGGAAGACATGGAGGCGGCAGGGATTACGAACTGGAAGGAGAAGACGTCTAAGAGAAAACTTTGGAAACATCTAAGCAGAGAAATATAACATACATCAAAGATGTATATAAAAGAAACAAATTGTACAGTCAGCTATAGCTGAGCATCAACACTGTCCAGGTTGTAACTACAGTGCAAGGGAAACTAAAGTTCATACTTCGGTTTCTGATCTAACAAAGATCGTAGAAGCTTCAGTTCCAAGTAAGGATTAGTTTCCTATAGCCTACAGGACTAATCAAGACATTTTGGAGGAAGTGGAAGAGGACATAGTCAAAAAAATGAAACAGAAGAGATTTAATTGGCTAGGGCACACATGGAGAGCAGGCAGAGGAGCACAAATATATGAAATACTTCAATGGGAACCGGGACGTCGAAGGAGAAGTAGACCGAGAATAGGATGGCTGCAGCAAGTCAAGGAAGACATGGAGGCGGCAGGGATTACGAACTGGAAGGAGAAGACGTCTAACAGAAAACTTTGGAAACATCTAAGCAGAGAAATATAACATACATCAAAGATGTATATAAAAGAAACAAATTGTACAGTCAGCTATAGCTGAGCATCAACACTGTCCAGGTTGTAACTACAGTGCAAGGGAAACTAAAGTTCATACTTCGGTTTCTGATCTAACAAAAATCGTAGAAGCTTCAGTTCCAAGTAAGGATTAGTTTCCTATAGCTTCGAAACCAAATTAGTAAACTCTAATGAAATCGATAATCTTGTGGTTTTAGATACTGCATCGACTGAATTTTGTATTGATGTAAATCTACGTATATAAGTATTATTATTTCGCAGACTATCTCTACCTACAAAACATCCTTTCGTCCGTTAAATTACCGTATTAATATTCATAACATTAAAATTGCCACCCTGTATTTTTAATTAAACGAAAGAATGGAAAACCTTTCTGTAGTTTAACTTTTCCATTCAACAGTTTTCTTTTAAACGGTCTCTCTGGTGAAAAGCTTATTTCCTAAGGCTATTTAATCCCGACGCTAACAGATAATCCTCATTGGTTTGCAAAGAGGCTAAAAGATGGGAGGGTTTGTTATTGTAGGTATATACGGGTAAATTCACTGCAATCTTCTAGAAATTAATTATTATTATTATTATTTTATTAATTAATTTCCTATGTTAACTTATTAAAGTAGTAGGGACTTTTTACGATGTCTGCAACACTGTAAAAAGCGCTATGGAGACTTTAACCTCAGACTTTTATCTCAGACATAGTTTCGGATTTTGAAGACTTCCTTCTGATGTATAAACAAAAAGAAGTATCAAGAAGCAAAATCGCGATGTTCTAACTTGGTAAATTTACAGCATTCGGTAATGGGTCTTCAATTAAGTGAACAACTCTCTTCTGAACGCTTCTTCTTCTTTATAGGCCAGTGCTTCTCCACTGCAGGAGATAGACCTCTTCAAGTTTCTTCCAATTGTCTCTATCCCATGCAAGATGGAGCCATCTACTGCCTGCTATCAACCTGTATAAAATCTAACAAATGCAGCATCTGTTTGAGGTAGAGCCCAAACATAAACAGTATTTCATCGTTGGTCGAATTGTACAGGATTAAAAGTTGTGTAGTATCAAACTATTTCGTATAAAATAATATCTGCAGCTTTTGAGAGGCTTTCCTTGCTATACATGCAAGATATTCTAACCAAGACATATTTGTTCCTAAGTTAACTGCCAGAAAATTGAGTAACGATTCTAGAGGAACGAAGTGTTCCGATATAACTATGTTTGACTAGGCAACTTTAGCTTTTCCACAAAAAACTGCTACAAATCGTTAACGAAAAGGAGAAAGACAGATGGAGCCTTAGGGTATAACGGCGTTGCTAATAAATGTCTTAAAAAGAAATTAGTTATATACCACTCGTAAAGAACGCTCTTTGAGGAAATACGAGAGCTATACACAAAACCTTTTAGGTATACCAAAAGAGCGTCGCTTAACCAACAATCCATCATGCTGAACAAAATCGAATAGATTGAATTTGATATATGTAATCGCTCGAGATCCTCTAGAATATTCAATTGCGTTGTTCCACGTTACTCACGAAAGCGATATTATTGGTTGCTAATAATATTACCAGAACCCCTTGGACTCTATAGAAATGTGGGCAGTTTTAAGAGCCCTAGATAACGCTAGGATAGGCAATAGACACTCCACTTTTATTAAATATATCTATGACAATGTATATATCCAAATACAAGTAAATGAAGACATGAAGGCCCCGCAAATACCGATAAAAGGAGGTGTACGGTCTCGCTAAACCTGTTCACACTGGCATTGAAGGACGTTTTTAAGACCTTAGTCTGGCAAAATAAGGGGATTAACAGAGAAGGAACAAGACTTATTCATCTACGATTTGCAGACGATATTGTTCTAATCGGTACTACACTCAATGAATTCACAACTATGTTTAAAGAAATAAACTTGAGCAACGATTACCATCGAAAATCGGCCGTTAGAGAACATATCCGATATATATATATATATATATATATATATATATATATATATATATATATATATATATATATATATATATATATATCTCGGACAAAAAACACTATTATGAAAGGAGAAAGCAGAAATTTCTGAAAGAGTGGGTTTTGGTTGAGCAGCTTTTGGTAAACTCGAGTTTATTTTCAGATCACGAGATATCCCTGTAAACCTCAAAAGGAAAAGGGACAAGTCGTATGTATTGCCAGGTCTCACGTACAATTACACGTAATTTTTGGTTACCATAATCAGACAAGGTATCACACTCTCGACTGGTCAGTGTAGCAGCAATATAAGCACGTGTCTGAGGATTTTCTTTATCAGGAAAAGCAACAATTAGATCTTGACAAAAGTTTTCCCATGTGCGTACAACAGATCTCCAATCACAAAAATAACGATAACCCCTATGTCTCAATGCAGCACCAGCTTTTGCTATCATTAAAACGTCACTTACCTTTAGCTTATTCTTCAGAGTTGTGACGACATCCAACCATTCCTTAATTGGATAAGTACTTCTATCTGGATCATAGCTTGTAACTTGGAAGGAGGACTGTACCTGTGTATGTGTCCGAACGTTTTCGTTTACTGAGAAACTGGATGTTGGTTCTGATATTACCCTTGCTTGCCGCGATAGCTCGCCTAGTTGCTGTTGTTGCAGTGAAACTAGATTAATGAGAGTTTCCTGCCATTTAATTTTGAGACGCTTCGGATTTGGGGAATTTTCTACTTCACACACTAGATTATTAAAGTTTTCGTTATCACTAACGATTTCACCTTCTTCGGCTATTTTTATTATTATTATTTCTTTTTTTAGGTTTATTGCACAATTATGCGACACTTCTAATAGACTGCACACGAAGTTCAAATCCCAATTCTAATGTTAGCTTTTATTTAAAAAAAATTAATTTAACACTTTTGGGCAATTTCGACAACAATAACTTTTATTAACAATTGCAATCAGACATCTAACACGACTACTTCGGCTCTCTAAACTATAATTCATAGTGCGTACCAAAATATCCCTGTTACCTAAATCTCATTAGGGTTACATAAACACTTTTTATAAGCTATGGTCATATGAAACGATGTCGCTAATACGTAAGTCGATGAAGAGACTTCGCGTGGCGCAGGAGACAGCTATGCTTGGAGTGAGTTTTAGAGATAGAACTCCAAATGAGGAAATCCGTAGAAGAACACGGCTGACGAATATCTGAAAAGAGCGGCTCAACTAAAGTGGAGATGGGCTGGCCACGTAGCAAGAGGGAAAAACGACAGGTGGGCCTACAAGTTTACAGTATGGCGCCCAAGGAAGAGTAAGAGAAGTGTAGGAAGACTTTAAAGAAGGTGGCGAGATGACATTCAGAATATCTCAGGAAAAAATTGAAACAGAACAGCTCTGGACAGGGAAAGATGGAAAGATTTGGAAAAGGCCTACATCCAGGAGTGGATAAGAGCAGACTGAAAAGAAGAAGAAGAAGAAGAATATTAAGGATGTTTGGGAGATACATTCAAAATAATCATTATTTCGTAAAAAAAATTACAGATTATTTTCACGAGTTTCTTGATACCCCTCAAAAAATTTGGAATCGTTTCACTAAACTATCAAATTTACTCATTGTTTAATGGAACATGTACTATCACGGTGATTTAAGTACAAAAATAGTATCGAAAAAGTAGTAGGAACCGTTAACAAATTTACAAAGTAGTAGATTAAGTATTCAAAAAGCAAATTAATTAATAATATTAAGTACTTACAAAATTGTTAATGGAAAAAAAATAATTAATGAGATTTATGCTATTACTGAACTCAGCATGTCATTTTCAGTAAAAACGTGGCAACTCCAAATGAGTTTTCAACAAAGTTTGTTTCCGATTTTTGTTGAAAACTGATGACTTTGAAATTTTTATTTTTTTATATACCACATAAATTATTAAAGGTAATGCACTCGTGATAAATTTCGTTCAATCTGCACCTTTTGGGGAATATTCTACAATTTTTTTGAAATAATGTAAAGGAAAGTGTGCACAAGTATTGCATCATATATATTTTTTAACTCGTGTTTTCACAGGCTTTCATTTGACACCACACTCGATGCCCTGGTAAAATTTTTTTTCACTTCCGTTTTCACCCCCAAAACTAATCCATTAAGTGAAAATTTAACTTTTAAAACTACACAGCTCTGATTGGGTGATCAACTTCTATATTTTTGCCAAATTTCAACTTTCTATGTCAAATAGTTTCGGAGAAAATCGAGTGTGACAGAGGGACACCGAAGTGATCCCATAGTGTTCCGTACGGGACACTAAAAATACGTACACCGCTTTTCTAGTCTAAACATCCTGTTGTAAGTAAGATTGTGTATTTTGTGTGTTATATTGTAACATATACAAAATTTATGTAGTATAAATTCTACAAAATCGAGTATTAAATTACCCCGTGGGGGAGCGGGATAGAATATCTTCCCCGGTACGTTCTGCCCGTCGTAGGAGGCGACTTAAAGAACAACCTAGATGGTAGATGCCCAGATCCCACCAGCATCGCCCGGTGTGATACCATCGCATCGGCTTAGGCTGCGTGAAGTTGCTTAACGTTTCGTGGCTGTGCCTATGTCCCGGACTGTGGGACCAAATAGCATGATGAGGCACCTGGATACAAAAAATTCCGGAGATAAAATAGCCCACCGTTCGGATCTCCGGGTGGGGGCTGGTTCAGGTGCGTCGACATGCAGAGATCAGAATTGTAAAATGGATTTTTGCAACATACGAGGTTTAAACTCAAACATAAATTCAGCGCACCAACACCTGCAATCAAATAAACCTCATGTACTCGCTCTCTGTGAAACCAAGGTCAGTTCATCGACCAGCACAGTTAACTATCTTTATCCTGGGTACGACTTCTATTCCCGATTTAGGCGTAACTTTGGAATCTGTCTTTTTGTCAGAAGCGACCTCTCTTGCCAACGAGAAGAGGCTCTGGAGCCCCCAAACTTTAATGTTATGTGGTTAAAAATAACGACTCAACCAACCACAAGGTTCATCTGTATCCTGTATCGACCACCAAGCGATACTAACTTTAGAGCACTTTTCGCTTCTCTTGCAGACACCATCGATCATTTACAAATTAACTATCCAAATGCCGAAATTGCCATCCTGGGTGACTTTAATGTCCACAACATCAACTGGCTTAAATATTCAAATACTACCGATGAATAAGGTCGTGAAGCCGAATCATTTTCAATCAGTTGTGGCTTAACACAGCTTATTGACGAACCAACACGGATCCCTGATCGAGACGGGGAGTTCGCCAGCCTTCTTGAACAGTTTTTAACCACCAATCCGGAGATTTACACGGACAGCGTAAACCCGCCATTAGGTTCTTCCGACCATAAACTATTTTCGACATCGAGTATCCTACCAATCAGTGACAGAGAGGCGCCTAAACCGCGCAAGATTTGGCACTACAAATCTGCTAAATGGGAAGATCTCATGGAATATTTTCGAACTTTCCCTTGGTTGGACGTTTGTTTTCGATCCGATGACCCATCTGACTGCGCCAAAGAGGTTTCCGATGTTATTTTGGCCGGCATGGAGGCTTACATCCCTTTTTCGAAGAAATGCCCTTCCAACGGCAAGCCTTGGTTTGACCGAAAATGCAAAGAAGCTGTTGCTTCTAAACATCTTGCATACCGACATTGGCGTGAAAATCCTAACACCATAAATCGTAACACCTTTGTTCGTGCCAGGAACAGGTGCAAAGAAATTATCGACGAAGCCAAGGAGGCACACAATCAACGGATTAGAAACAGACTTCTCGCTTGTCCCAAAAATTCCAGGTCCTTTTGGTCAGTCGCTAAGGCAGTTAGTCAAAATTTTACCAAATCCGCCATACCACCACTCACACAGCCAGATAATTCTATTGCAACGACACCTGTTGAGAAAGCCAACTTGTTGGCTGAACTCTTTGCTTCACATTCTACTGTCGATTTCCAAGGAAAAACACCACCTAATATTCCCATAGTGCAGTCAAGGATGCCCGATATTGTCTTCAGGCAGCGTATCATAAAACGTATTTTGATGAAGCTAGACACCAAAAAGGCTTCTGGCGCTGACGGAATACCTGCCATAGTTCTCAAGAACTGTGCGAGGGAACTAACACCAGTTTTCTGCAGACTTTTCAACCTATCTTACAGAAAAGGAATATTTCCTTCCTGCTGGAAATGTGCCACAGTTCAGCCAATACCTAAAAAAAAGGCAAGAAGACCTTGCCAAATAACTACCGACCAATCGCACTGCTTTCAATAATATCGAAAGTCATGGAAAAGGCTATCAATCGGCATCTTCTAAAATATCTTGAAGGATTCAACATTATTAGCGATCACCAATATGGCTTTCGTAAAAATAGATCAACAGGAGATCTCCTGACTTATGTAACACATGTTTGGAACAACGCAATTAAACACTTTGGAGAATCTCGAGCCGTTGCTCTTGACATATCCAAGGCATTCGACCGTGTTTGGCACGATGGGCTGTTGGCTAAGCTACGTTCTTATGGTATGTCGGAAAAGTTCTGTTTGTGGCTCTCATGTTTCCTCAGAGAGCGTTCTTTACGAGTGGCAGTCGACGGATTTCTTCCTAACACCTTCACTATCTCCTGTCTCCTACTCTCTTTCTCATTTACATTAACGATCTGCTGGAAAAGACCGAGAATCCAATCTACAGCTTTGCAGATGACAGTACACTTATCTCTTCATTAACTTTGAACGCTCGAACATCGGCTACTCAGACGAATATCCGCAGACAGCAGGAAGTCATTCAACTTAACAAAGACCTGGAAGATATTCTATCTTGGGGTGACAGTAACCAAGTGGAATTTAACGCTACAAAAACCCAGGCGGCAGTTTTTTCTAAAAAAGTTAACGTTGCTGAACCCGACATAGTTATGTCGGGGCACTCCATTCCTCTAACATCGTCACTCAATTTGTTGGGCGTTAATTTGGGAGCAAATATGTCCTGGCATGAACATGTTGCAGGCATAGCAAGGAGAGCTTCTCAGAAGTTGGGAATATTATTTCGAACCAGAAAGCTTTACACTTCACAACAACTGTTAATTCTTTACGAAGCTCAAATTCGACCAACTATGGAATACTGCTCCCATGTTTGGGGCTCTGCTCCCAAACATACACTGCATTTGTTGCATTCTATTCAGAGAAGAGCTGTTCGTCTGATTGGAGACCCGGAACTGACAGGTGGCCTTGATTCGCTGGAACATCGAAGAACGGTTGGCGACTTGAGCCTATTCTACAAGTATTTTCATGGAAAGTGTTCGAAGGATGTGGCCCGTTTAATTCCTCCCAGAGAGGTGCATGTTAGAAGTACACGTCACGCTAATACTTCACATCCGTATGAGGTTCAGCTTGTTACTCCTCGTACAACGCTTTTCAAGCAGTCATTTATATGGAGAACATCATCCCTTTGGAATAATTTGCCCAGGACTGTGTTTCCCACCGAGTACAATTTACAGCGATTTAAGAACAACGTGAATCGCTTTCTCCGCGCGCGTGTCGCTCCTGTAGCGCTTTAGGGACTTCCCTGTAGTACGTGTGCTAGACCCATAAAAAAAAAAAAAAAAAATATATATAACAGAGCTAAAGTAAATCCCAAGATATAAGATCCTGCCTTTTCGCTTTTTGAATGAGGCAATAAACGACCCTATTAAGGTTTTGTGCATAGTTGCCAGATATACGATAAACATATTTTTATTTTACCTGCTTTTTATACCGCCCTCACTTGTACCTGCAATCATATTGGATCTATTTTTAACTATATATTTACTACCTGGCAACCCGGTTTGGAGCCCTTTAAGTATTTGATAATATAGGCCTAATGACCACAGGTGCCCATTAAGATTCGAAAGATACTTTTTATTATTTTTATTTTTAGTTTTACTTAGAACTTACAACGAAACGGTTGTATTTTAATTATGTGGCGTCCGTAGGAAAATTGCAATAGTGGTTATCGCAAGAGAAAACATTTATCACTTGACGCTAACAAAATAGTAAAAAATGTTTACTACAGTTTGGTAAAAAGAAATCTGAATAAACAAAGTGCTTTGCAAGAAACCAGTGAACTAACAAAAACCCCAATTTCTACGATTAAGGGTATTGTAGGAAAACCATAACTCAGAAACAGGAAAAAACGGAAAGGTTTTCAAATACATCATGTAGACGATTGTGAAAAAGACGTTATCAGGGGAAAAATATAGTAGTAATGGAGTCACAAAGATTACGAATCTTGCGACATAATTATTTACAAGAAATTAAAAAGTATCGATCAGAGAATTAGCCAATAATTTACCTTGACGAAACATGATTTGATACTCATGACACTGTGCAAAAAGGGTGGGTTGACAGCAGTACAAAAGATCAGACTAACGCACCTTCAAATAAAGGTAAACGAATAACCATTTTGCATGCTGTATCTGAAAAGGGCTAGGTTTTAAATTGCCTACTATTATCTGCAAAAACCATAAAAGATTCTAGTTTGGACTATCACGAAGACACGACCGCAGAACTTTTTGAAAATTGGTTTCAAAATTCCCTTTTGCCAAATGTTCCCGAACCGAGTATTATAGTTATGTTACCATAGTCGCCTACTGAATAAGGTTCCTAATGCAGCCAACACCAAATAGGAAATACAAGAATATATGTTAGAAAATGACATTTATTTTGACTTTAGTTATAAAAAGTGATCTTTTGGAAGTTTTGAAAGACTATGAATTGAAAAAGAAATATGTCTGTGATAGTATGGCTGAGAAAATGGGACACACTGTTTTGCGACTTCCTCCGTATTGTTGTGTGTTTAATCCAATTGAACATATTTGGCATCAAGTTAAATCAAAAATAAGGGCACAAAATGTTTCTCCTACTTTAAGCGTGTCAGTGGTTGAATTTGTAAAAAAAAATATAAACGATATACCTTGTGAAAGCTGGAAGAATTCCATTCAGCAAGTTGTTAAAGTTGAAGATTCATATACTTATGTAAATAATATAAAACCACTGATAATTACCTTAGCTGATGACAGTGATAGTGAAACCGAATTAGGCTTAAGTTAAAATATATTTTTATTTATACAATATGTCCCCTCTTGTAAACTCCATTCATTCAAACTGTATATTTGTACTTCTTATCCATTTGTTTTTACATGCATCTATAAATAAACATCTCCAAAAACACTTATAATTTTATTTATTTGCATTAATGAATAAAATTCTTAAGTCCATCTCTGCAACCTATCATAAACGAAAGGTCAGAAGTTTTATATTGCCCACTTAAAACGGCAAAAATCAGGATCTTATATTTTGGGACAGGCTATATTAACATTAATAAACTAATTAATATATGCAGTTCTTTCAGATCTTGACAATGGATTCTATTGCAAGCCGGTCAATAACGAGAAACTCTACTCTTGTTTTCCCTATAGAATTGGCTGAAACAATAAAGATACTTCATGAATATTTAGAACAACGGGACTTCATTTCTATTTACATAAAATTAATAATTAAGCAGGATTAGCAGGCGAGTAAATGTTGTTGTCGTGTTGAAATTGACTACTTGTTGAGTCGGTCTCCTGTTTATTTCTAAAATCGTATTCGACGAGGTTCTTGATTTAAATTTTAACTTAAAAGTTAATTTTTAAGGCTCCCTTTCTTATAATAACAAGAAAACATCGGAAAGTGTAATTAAATAGCAATTAAAACAGGCACTTTAAACTCGCAGGATACCGCGTAAAGCAGGGACGTAATTGGAAGCTCGTTACTCTGGGAGACATAGTATGATAACAGGATTTTTTCATACCTAATACGGCAAAATAGGGTCGAATTTAAAGCCTCTTTTGGATGAGTTTTATTGTTGCTTGTTGTTAGAAACGATGTATTCACAGACTTCATAGACTACCGACGCGCATTCGGCAGCATACATCCAAATCTGACAGAAATTAATAAAAAGGACAATACTTTCCTGCTGTGAGAGGAAATACTTGTGAGTCTTAGACTTGCAATGAATACATACTCATTGCCTCTACGTAGCGAAGACTTGAACACTTTTAGCCAAGTCCTTAAACTGAATAGAGGCATTTATATCGGCTCCAAAAGAAGTGAAAGAAAGCCAGTGAATTGGAACTTGAAGAAATACTTGAGAAGATAACTAACGAAAGTCGAGCTTTAGAACGTGAAATTAATCTGGCTAAAACAAAACTTATGATGGTAGGAAGAAATAACTCAGTTCCTACAGAAAATCGACTACCTAACATTCAACGCGTGGAGAAATTTCTATACCTGGGTTCACTTATAAGTGCACACGAAGGAAGCTCAAAAGAAATAAAACGGTGCATTTCCATAGCACGTAACGCAATCACAAACTTGCAGAAGATATGAAAGGACATGCAACTAATTCCCAACACCCAAAAGAAATTGGTTAAATCAATTATGCATCCAATCTTTTTATACAGAACTGAATCCTGAACTATAAGTACAGCAGACTAGAAAAGGTGGACGCATTTGAGATGTAGTATTGGAGGTGAATGCTTCGGATTCTCCGGACGGCAAAGAGGACCCAACATTTCAATCCTCAAAGAGGTACAAATAACCAAGAAGCTATCAAAAGAATGCCAGAGATGAATTCTTTCATATTTTGGTCACATATCCCATAAAAACAAGGAAAGTTTAGAAAAGCTAATAGTATAGGGTAAAGTTAAAGGCAAAAACCAAGGTGTTGATCCCCATTACGTTCGATCAATCAAATAAAGCAAATGACCCATGTCCCACTACAGGAAACCCTTCAGAATACATAAGATAGGGAAAATGGAGATATATTACAGGGAATTTTTCATGAAATTACGAAGCTTCAGCCATGAAGGAAGGACTGAGAAGAAGAAAAGAAAGATCCCATCAAAAACATAAAATGTAAAAAAATGCCAAGTCTCACAACGCAGTCCTTCCACCACAAAAAGTTGTGAGATCTCATGTAAAACCAAGTCAATTATTTTAGTTAGTATCTATGGAAGCACCTATTCAACAACTTTGTCATAAATTGTTATCTATTTAGTTACCTACCAACATTTATAGTGACCGTATCAATATTAGACATCTTTATTTCTATAATAAATATAATGACTTGGCAATTGCACGGCAACATAATCACATAAGAATAATCTACTATTTCGATTGCTAAGTAAGTCTAAACAGTGCACTTAAGAATCTCTCTCTCTATTCGTTTCCTCAGTCTTGAATGTCGTGATCTCTATGGAATGACTTCACTGTTCTGTTCACTATTTCTCTCCATTTCTCTCGATCTTCTGCCAAGTGCAACGATACATGGAGTGGTTGATCCATAACTTGTTTTATTTGATCTGACCATCTTGTTGGCGAACGGCCTCTGCTCCTTTTACCCTGGACCTCTCCCATTATTATTAGCTGGTCTACATTATTGCCTGGCCTTCTAGCTACATGTCCAAAATACTGAAGAATTCTTTTCATGCATAGTGATGATAACCTTACAGTTACATTTAGTTCATTCAGTATAGATTGATTAGTTCTTCTGGCGGTCGAGGATATTCTCAACATCCTCCTATAACACCACATTTCAAAGGAATCAATAGATTTACGTTCCTTTACTCTAAGTGTCCAGGATTCTACACCATACGAAAATATTAAAAATATTAAGGTCTGTACGAGATTTAATTTCGTTCCTTTAGTTATGTATGGACTTTTCCATATCTTAGTAAGTCTCGTCATAGCATTTCTTGCCAGAGATATTCTTCTTTTTATTTCATTCTCGCATCCTCCCATACTACTTACGGATGATCCTAGATATACAAAGGTTGTTACTCTCTCAATGCCATTGAGTAAGTCGGATCTTACTATTTGGTCAGACTTATCGACTATCATCAGCTTCGTTTTGAACTTATTTATGGTCAGACCTAGTTTCTCACTTTCTTGCTCTATTCGATTTAAAAGTGTAGCCATCTCTTCCTCGGTCGCTGCAAATATGGTGGTATCATCAGCGTAACGCAAGTTGTTTATTCGCTCACCTCCTATTAGGATTCCACCATCACATTCATTCAGCGCATTTCTCATTATAAATTCACCATAAACATTAAATAATGTAGGAGACAGAAGACAGCCCTGTCTTACACCTCGGCGAGGATGAAACTGATCGGATATTGTATTGTCTATTCTCACCACTGCAGTGCTGTCCAAGTAGAGGTTTTTAATCAGTTTAATCGGATGATAAGGAACACCCATTTGCTCTAGTACCTCCCAAAGCTTTTTCCAGTTGACAAAATCAAAAGCCTTATTATAGTCTATGAAGCACATTACCATAGACACATTATACTCTCTACATTTCTCTATCAATTGTCTTATGTTAAAAATCTGATTTCTTGTGCCTCGTCCTTTAACGAATTCCGCTTGTTCTCTAGAGATTTGTTGGTCAACATAATATCTTAAACGATTATTTATGATATGTAGCATTACCTTACTTGGATGTGATAATAGAGATAATGTACGATAATTACTACATTTACGGGTAGAGCCTTTCTTATGTAGTGGTATTATTATAGAGGTCGTCCAATCTTTCGGCCATATTCCAGTTTTCCAGATGTTATTACATATTTTATAGATCATCCCCACTGTGTCATGATCTAGTTCCTTAAGAATATCTCCCGTGATGTCATCGTAGCCAGGTGCCTTATTGCTTCTCAGTTTCTTAACAGCATCCTCTACTTCACTCCTCATTATTTCAGGTTCTTGCTGCGTGGTATTGATCTGTTGGTGTATGTCTTGTTCTTGTGCATCATAATAAAGATCTTCACAATATTCTCTCCATCTGTCTATTATTCTTTCTTTCTCTGTAAGCAGTGTTCCATTTTTATCCTCGATTGCCCAAGTTTGAGGTTTGAAATCCTTATCTATCTCTTTAATTTTTTTAAAAAGATCTTTAACTTGATTTTTCTCTGCATATGCTTGTACTTCTTTACATTGGTTATTGAGATATGTATTCTTATCTTGTCTACAGTTCTTCTGTATAAGTCGATTTAATTCTTGGTACTCTTTTATCTGCTGATCATCGTTTAGTCCAGTTTTCTTTACGTTTTTTCTATGCTCTATAAGTTGCCATGTTTCTGCAGACATCCAAGATTTTTTAATACCTTTTCTTACTCTTCGGGATGCTATTTCTTCGTGGGCATCTTTTATCGATGTTTTCACTTTGTTCCACATCTCTTCATTATTTCCAGGATCTTCATTATATTGGATATTTCGGATATTTTTATTTACTAGTTCCGTAAATTGTTGTTTTTCTGGAGGATATATCTTCATTCGTTGCACCTTTATATTTTTTTGAGAAGCTTTGAATTTAATACGAAGAACTGTAACTAGAAGTTGATGGTTGGAATTACAGTCTGCTCCTGGGTAAGTTCTCGTGTCCAGTATAGATGATTTCCACCTTTGGCTTATCATTATATAATCTATTTGATTTCTGTATCGATCTCCTGGAGATTTCCAAGTATAAAGACGGCGGATATGATGTTTGAACAGGGTATTGGTGATAGCCAGTTTATTTTGTATACAAAAGTTGATCAATTTCTCACCTCTAACATTTCTCTTCCCCATTCCATACAGCCCAATAACATGTCTTAGATGGTCATCATTCTTTGTTTCCCCAATTTTCGCATTTAGATCTCCTACAAGCAAGGTAATTTCTCTTGTTGGGATTTTTCGCATTGTTTCTTGCAGTTTTAGATAAAATTCATCTATCACATTATCATCTGCTGCTGCTGTAGGGGCATGTACTTGAATTATATTGAGTCTAACCGGTTTAGTGTCCAGTTTTATGGTGATTATTCTCTCTGTAGCACCTGAGTAAGACAAAACTAAGTTATCAAGTCTCGAAGGTACAATAAAAGCAACACCACTATAATTTTGTTCTTTCTGCCCAGCAAAGTATACTGTGTTACCATGTGACGTGGTGAAATGACCTCCATCTTCACCTTTCCAGTGTGTTTCACTCAGTCCCAAGATATCTATATTGTGTTCTCCCATTTCTTTTTCTACCACGGCCAGTTTTCCCGGTTCCAGTAACCCTGTCACATTCCATGTGGCTATTCGATGTTTCGTTCTAAGTTTAAAGTATGGATCCTTAGATATTCCAGTCGCATTTTTTCCATATACCGCCTGGTCTCCTACGGGTCCATCAGTGCAGTGTTTTTGTGTGTGGAAATAGCATAGGCTATACATATCGGAAATTGTTCGCGATGAACATAAGCTCTATTAATAATTTCAAATTTAGTTTTGACTGGACAAAGCTCGTAAAGATGTTCATTATTAAATGTAATATGTATTTTTTTTATTTTATTTGTATTTTCAGGATCAACCTTTACTCCTTGTACTATACCGATAGAACCGTTAACTAGGCCAAGACTCACGTCAATATTTCGTCTTAACGTGACCTTTTCTCCTATTTTAATAACTATATTCTCTTCTAGCCCTGCTGTCATGGAAGCATCATCTTCATACTTGTTTATAATTAAAATATACATAAAGTATTTCACTTAACAATTTTTTAATTACACGAAGTAGCTAAACGAATATATTTGATAAATGAAAAATATTATTAAATATAATATATTAATTAATAAATAATACAAATTATTCATAATTATGGATTTTTCAGTGATTAAATAACTTTATACGACGTATTATTTACCGGGACTCACGGTTGACCTTGCATTATGCTATGTATGGCTGAGCGTTGCGCGCTCTCCGCGCTCTATCTCAAAAACGGATAAGCATATAAAAAGATGTTTAAAGCAAAATTTGTAGAGAGAATTATATGCTCTACAATTTTCATAATAGATGCAAATATCATTGAAACCATAGGAAGCGAGATATTTGCGAAAAACCGATTTTTGTGACCTTTGGCCTTGAATATCGCGGACACGAGATTTTATGAGACTTTTGAGACAACTTTTGGAATGCCAAAATAAACGTTTAGACAAGTTTACAGCTTATTATCTCTCATTCCGAGGTTGACCCTCTTCTTTGGCTTAAGTGACTGTACCATTTAGAAAACGGGACTGAAATTTCGGGATGTTTCAGTTTTTCCTTCCTTTATAGGCTAAACACTAACTAAATTCAAAAATCTTAAGTTTGTGTGTCTGCTAGAAGTACCTTAGAATGTTGATGATCGGTGAGTGTGTCAGTGACAAAATTAAAGAACTTCGACTGGCGTTAGTTCGTAAACTATAAGGTATAAATAGTAGGTAATTTAGGAATAAAGCTAGTACAGTATGTCCTCTTGGTCACTGAAAATTCACACTTCTAGCTTTATCCACAACGAAGTTATGGCGGATCGAAAGTGCCGTGAGTGGCATCGACAAAAGTATGGTACGGCTGTGCTTTCTGCTCGACTTGGCGGGGGCACTGCCGTGCCCCCAGATTCTAGGTGGGTCACATACTCAACAAAAAGTTTTGCAAAAAGTAACTACAGCAACGGCTTTTGCTCGTTGCTGAACGAAGTCCTAGTTGAAATTTTTTGAAGACCTCAGTTAAGGAAAAACCGAATAAAAAGGAGACCAGGTCGATACATTCGCAACATGCTGCCATATTTTTTTTGAAAGTGCAGAAAAAGGCGCACTTTTTAACAACAATTGAACATGTAAAACTTTACACGCTATATAATGTTTTCGAAACACGTTTTTTCAAGAATACGAGCGGTCACGTTCATACTTGACACTAAAATAATAATTACCTAAAATATAGGATTCTAACATGCCAAAGACACTTAAATTACAATAAAATGCCTACGTCTGATTTAATTGTTATTTTATCATCTCTCAATCTAATTTAACCGAACATTTCATTATTTCCTCTAAAGCTTCATTCAATTGTTCCAGGTGCCATTTTCACGGAAAATCAAAAAGGAAGTGCAGCCGAAGTGGCCTTCCGGTATGCAGTGTACAAAATTAATCGTGACAAGACATTACTGCCACACACATCTCTGGTCTACGATATACAGTATGTTCCGATGGATGATAGTTTTCATGCAAGCAAAAAAGGTAAATAAACTGCTTATAATGTTAATGAATACAAACAACGATCAGGGAATACCGAAACGAAAATAATAAAAAAATGTAAATAGCTAGAGGCCAAACTACAAGAGAATCCGGTGGGGATCGAAACGAGGATTACAGGGATGAAATCCCTGTACTTTATGCTTTAAGCTACAGCATCAATGTACCCCTGCCTCCGAGTATTTTAAATGATTAGAGAGATTACCAATTAATAAAAAATATATAGGCTATCTGAAAAGTTCTCGGCATAATACATAGATGGCGTTAGACACTGTGAAACCATAATTTTATTGGAAAGTTCCATCCTTTATATAAACACAAGTAAAATTTTTTAAATTCTTTGTCAGCATAGCTAGATGATTTTCAATGGATACTAAAACAACTTTCGCATGTTGTTCTTCAGCATTCACCCACATTTGCAAACATTTCTAGGTTTTTTTTTTTGCTTAACATTTCTGCTCCATAATTCCAATTTTATACAAAAAGCATTAATTTTATCACTTGTATCAAATATATGTATATTTGTTCCTTGGAGTTGAAGATTTAAGGTATTTAGTTTCTCGAATATATCGACCAAGTAGCTCAATTTCATAACAAATAAACTATCTCGAAACTTCTAGGCTTCCGGTCGGTTTTCGTCTATATATATATAAAATCTCATTTATAGCGTTTTCCGCCTTTGGGTTCCTAATCGCCAGTTATTTCTATCCTCCCAGTCATCTCCTGAGAGATTCCTTGCAGACATTGGCCTTGTTATTCCCTGCAGCCATGTTGTGGGTGGTCGTCCTCTTTTCCTCTCTTCTGTAGGGATCCACTCCAAAATCTTTTTTGGTAGTCTTTCCCTAGGCATTCGTTTTACATGTCCATACCAAGCTAGTTGTTGTCTTTCGATATCGTCAATTATTGTGCGTTCCACAGTCATTAAATTCCTTACCTCCTCATTTTTAACGTGCTCGAATCTAGATTTACCTGCAGATCTTCTCCAGAAAATCATTTCCACTACAAGTAGGCTGTCTTTTTGTTTATTTGTCAGCTGCCATACTTCCGAGCTATAAATCAGTGTGGGTTGTAATATAGAGTTATAGATTTTCTTTTTTGTGTCCGCTCTAATATTTTTTTGCCATAGTATTGAGTTCAATGCCCCAATAACCTTTTTTCCTTTTGTTATTCTGTCTTGTATTGTTTCGTTGTTTCGACCAGTCTTGGTGAGTCTCGTGCCCAGATATACGTATTCTTCACAGCACTTGATAGTTTCATTGTTTAGAATCAGATCTCCTGGTAACGGTTCTTGTCCAATTCTTAAATATTGTGTCTTCTCTGTATTCATTTGTAATCCCCATCCATTTCCTGTATTCTTCGAATAGTTTCCGGGACATGTATTCCAGGTCTTCTTTATCTTGAGCCGCCACCACCTGATCATCTGCGTAATGTAATGTGTATAGGGTTGTGTCCCCTATTGCCATTTCCAAGCCATTACACTTCCGTTTCCACATTCTCAGAGCTTCATCGATGTACATATTAAATGGGGTGGGTGACAAAGAACAACCTTGGCGTAGGCCTTTAGCTACATTGAAGCCCTTTGAGAGTTTATTTCCTACTTTTATTCTTGATGTTGTGTTTCTATAGAATTCTTTAATGGCATTCGTAATAGTCACATTAATATTAGATTTTTCTAGGACATCCCATAGTTTAAAATAGGGACCGAATCATATGCCTTTGTCAGATCTACTACTAGAAGTAGGTGTACATCTTGTGACAGTATTGTTCTTTTGTCGATGATTTGTGTTAAACAAAAAATATTGTCAATGGTTGATCGAACTGCTCAAAAACCGTTTTGCTCTTCAGATTCGTATGGATGATACTCTTCACATATGGGATCTTTTAATATTTTTCCATAGAGTCGGCTTAATGTACTTGTCACCGTTATACCTCGATAGTTACCGCAGTTTTTTTATTGCCCCTTTTATGTATAGATGTAATCCAGCCTTCTTTCCAGCATTTTGGTGTTGGTTCCCCATTTAAACATCCGTTAGAAAATTCTGTTAAGATCTTAAATAGTTAATTCTTTATTAGTTCTGCAGCAATAGTTTCCGGGCCTGGGGACCGATTTTTTTTTAGTAAATATATGGCTTTCTTTGTCCTGTCCATATCAAGAGCGGTGGGTTCTCCAACAATTCGAATTTTCTTGGGGGATTTTTTTATATATTCTGATCTTTGCTCCACCAGGAGTGATTTATAGTGATCCTCCCATTGTTGAGTTAATATTTATTTTATCTCTCGTTTGCGTCCTTAGATTTTTAATAAATCTCCATGATTCTCTAGATTTACGTCCACCGATCCGTATCCATCTAATTATTGGCATTTGTTTTCCCCACTTTGATTTTTTGCTTGAACTATGAATATTGACATAGCTTCTTTGTATTCCTGTCTGTTTTCGTACCTCTTTGTACTCATCTATTTTTCATAGAGCTTCTGCTTTTTGTTCTTAAGTTGTTGTAGTTAATCGTTCCACCAGTACTTCCTAGATGTGTGATATGTTTCTTTAATTCCCAATGATTCTTTGGCTGCTTGGTGTATTTCATCTATTACATTTTTGAGTAGAGATTCTATTGACCTATCTTTTGTATCCCATCTAAAAAATACGATTTCTCCAACCCTTCGAAATAGGCATATGTTGCCGCAATCACCTCATCGTTTGAACCAAAATTTTTTCCGCCGAGCCATTTTTTCATATTCGGAAATAAGAAATAATGGCTGGGGGCTAAGTCTGGCGAATATGGTGGATGAGGAAGCAATTCGTATCCTAACTCAGGAAATTTTGCTATGGCGATGACACAATTGTGCACGCGTACGTCGTCTTGATGAAACAAAACTGTTTTCTTCGCCAAATGCGTACGTTTTTCTTTCACAGTATGATGAAACGATCTAATAAGTTGACATAATACTCTCCATTAATCATTTTACCCTTTTCAAGGTAATAAACGTGAATTATGTCGCGAGCAACCCAAAACACTGTGGCCATGGCTTTCTTGACCGATAAAGTCGCCTTGACCTTCTTTAGTGCCGGTTCGCCACCGAAAACCCACTGTTTAGACTATTCTTTAGTATCTGTTGTATTTTGACGCATGTTTCATCAACAGTTATGATTCAACGCCAAAAATCATTTTGAAGTTGACACAGTTGTGAGCAATCACGACACTCATCTTGCAAAAAGCTTTCTCATATCCAGATGAGTTGCTAAAATGTTCTGCACACATTTAGTTGAGATGCCCACAGTCTCAGCTATCTTACACACTTTCACTCTCCGATCATTTATCACTATATTGTGGATTTTTTCAATCATTTCTGATGTGGTGACCTCATTTGAACGACCATCAAAAATGCTTTTATTGCCGCGTTTGAATTCAGCTGTCCAATATTTTAGATCGATAATGAGGGTGCAGAGTCCCCATAAACTTCACTTTTATCTCATTATTCGTTTTCTTTTTCAAAAAACAAATATTTTATTACTGCTCGATGTTCAATTTTTTCCATTGTTGTAAAACCACAAAAGTTGTTTTATTTAAATGGCTGTCACTGACAAACTAAATCACGCAGCGACTTGAAAATTTGACAGAATTCTTGTGAAAGGTTATGTTTATGAAAATATAATTTAGTAGCGCCATCTCTGGTCGAGGCCAGGTACTTATCATACAACACTTGTATTAAATAATTTAGGATTTTCGACTAGAATTGAACTAGGCATAAATGGATCTTATTAAAACTTTCAATACATTAGAAGTTAAATCATGACAAAAGCAACCACAAGCATCTTTCTAGAAGTGCAAAAGAACCAAACGAAAAGGTGGAGTACTTTCCTAAAACTACTATTTTTTCCGTGTACGATATTAAAAAGACACAGGAAAGAGATATAGTTAAAGGTAGTAAACATAATTTATGCTGTTTATTACAAAGTTACGTTAACACAAGTAGCAGGTAAAAGACGGTTTAGTTGCTTTCGTTCTGGAAATTTCTTTGTCAAAAATGCTCCTCGCACTGGTCGACCAATGACAGAAAAGTTGATAAAATTTCGACAAAAGTTAACCGTGTGTGTGTAAGTAGCCATCACATTGCCAAGGAACCCAGCATTCATCACCAAACAGTTTTAAACCATTTGGAGCAAGCTGGCCCCAATAAGAAGTTCTATCTTCACAGAAAAGTAATGAAATCAAACCATTGTTGAAGCGATTGATCATCGGCGATGAAAGAAGTATCACGTACGACTATAATGTGCGCTTGGTGGGATTGGCAGGGAATCGTGTATAATGAGCTGCTGCAGCCCCTCGCAGAAATCAATTCTGTACTCTACTGTCAGCAACTGATGAGACTGAAGACGATCGACCGAAACTAGTCAACAGAAATGGTGGCATCTTCCACCATGACAATGCCAGAACACATACATCTTTAATGATTCGTCAAATGGTGGCTGGAAAGTTTTAATGCATCCACCGTATAGCCCGGACCCTACATCGTCAGACTACCATTTGTCTCGGTCTTTGCAGGCCTCCCTGAATGATGTTAAGTTAGTTTCATAAGAGGCCTGTGAAAACCACTTGTCACAATTTTTTGCCCAGAAATCACAGAAGTTCTAGAGTGACGGGGTTAAGGTGTTGCCAGAAAAATGGCAGAAGGTCATTAAACAAAATGGCATATATTTGGTTTAATAAAGTTGTTTCATAATATAAAAAACAATTGTCTCAATTTTGACTTTAACAAAAGGCCCAATACTTATACGAATGTGCTGTATTAGAGCGACATATAATTCTAACATGCACCGTTCAGGAAGGAAGTAACCTGGCTACATCCATCAAACCTTTCTCATGAAAGTACTCTAGAATAAACTCAAGTCCTCAACCGTTCTTCGATGTTCTACGAAATTATAATTGCTGGTGATCTCCAATCAGACGAATAGCTCTCTTCTGAATATAATCTGACAAATGCAGCAAATGTTTGGTAATGGAGCTCCAAACATGGGAGCAATATATTCTATAGTTGATTGAATTTGATGTTTGTACAGGATTAAAAGTTGTTGTAGATTAGAATCTCAGCTGAGATCAACACTGCAATGCATCAATGAAAAAAGAGATGGCATACCGATCTAGTCAACTGTCAAAGTTATCGTTGTTGTTTTGTTAACATCGTCAACGGTAGTTCAAAAAGCCTTTCTCCAAATTGCAAACTAATAATAACAAGAAGTGTCTTACGTATTTCTTTAATGTTTATGGAAGTTAAATGACAGTCAGTTTTTATTACAAACTGCATAGTAAAATAAAAGTATGTGTGTCATATATAATTGTATCTGATATGTCTAATATATTACTTTCTATGACATTTTTACCTACTTATGAGAAACACTCTGCGTGTTATTCACCTAAAACTAATAAAATACCATAGTAAGTAGTTGTTGAGTTCATGTTCAGCCAGACAATGACGGCGATGGTATAGTATTTTTCACGATCTAAGAAAGTGACTTAGCTACCTATACCCATTCAAAATTCAACAAGATTCGAAAGTGATTAATTTATGGCTGCTTAATGACAAGGCATCGTGCAGGGCCGCACTATACCTGATTGTATAATTGTTGGGTTTAAAATTTTATTGTGATAAGAGAGCTGAATTTTAAAGTTTAATGTACTGAATAATACACAATATAGTAATTACACAAATATATTAAAACAGTATACAGTGTCCTCGTGTACATTTGTTACAATTTTAGTTATTAATTAATATCTAGTTCAATTTCGCTATCGCTACTATCTTGCAAATCAATAAGTTTTTTTTAACAGGTTATAAATGTTTATATTTATGTATAGTACATACATCTATATGAGTTTTCAATTTTTTTGACGTGTTGAATACAGTTTCTCCAGTTTTCAACGGTTTCATTTTTGGCTTCTGTCTTTATCAATTCAATCACACTTCTGTTTAAAGTGGATGTATTATTGTGAGCACGTATATTAACCTTTATTTTATGCCATATCAACTCGATCGCATTAAAGATACAATAATATGGTGGAAGCCGAATTATTTCGTGTCCTGCTTCCTTTCCAATTTTTTCACAAACATATTCTTTTGAAAAATTATAACTTTTCAAAACATCTAACAATTGTTTAACTGTATAACTTTGATGGAAATATATGTCACGTTCGCATAAAAAGGCTTGTATTTCCCTTTTTCTACTGATGGAACTTGGTACCTTATTCATTTGGCGACTATGACAGGATGCATTATCCATCACAACACAGCTATTCAGTAGTATATCCGGCATTACTTTGTTTTGAAGCCAATCTTCTAAAACTTCAGCGGTTATATCACAATGATATTTCAAGCTGGAATCTGAAATATTCTTGGCTGCTAGAAATAGACGTTCTGGTATCTAGCCTTCTTCTGACCCCGCATGTAAAATAGTTATTCTTTTACCATTATTTGATGGAGCTTTGGTGTGACGTTTTTTGGATTTATTAATCTATCTTTTACCGGGTATGTCGTGGGTATCATACCAAGTCTCATCTAGGTGGATTATCTTTCGATTTTCCGATCTAGCTGTATTTATTTTTTCAAGATATTCCATTCTGAGTTGTTGTAAGCGCCGTGATTTCATTATAACTTGCCGTTTGCCTATTTTTTTTGAACAAAAACCCCAAACGACGTAGAATACGCCATAAAGTTGTAGTGGAATATTTTATGTCATAATTATCCTCGGACAGTCTCCGTGAAAGTGACAATAACGTAGGAACTTTTTTTTCTGCATACATTTCATAAATTTTGCGGCGGATTAAGTCTTCTTGACAGAAATCAATACATTTCGACACACCTTTGTCTTTTCGTGTTTTTTAGGCGCTATCGAATTATTTACAATTTTCCAAACTGTACTTTTAGGGATGCTTGTTAAAGCTGATGTCTCCACCAATGAAAAATACTCTTCGTGGCCCCGCTCCACTAACTTTAAATAGACATTTCACTTTTGTCTCAACGGGCAAACATTTGCGGCTTCTGATGGAAAGGGCTTCCGACATTTTAAGACACTATTGAACTTTATAATACACACTATTTCAGTATAATACTGCAGAAAAAATGATGAATATTCTTTATATTTATAAACACGAAGTAGCCAATAAAATGTTAGATTGAAATCAATTACCACCCCGTTACGACCAGGTACGTGCGAAGATCCTAACAGACGTTTAATGTTTTTATTGCATCAATTTGCCTGATCACTTTCTTAGATCTTCAAAAATACTATACCATTTTTTCCGACTTTGGGATTAAATGCTTGAGGATTCATTAAGATAGTCTGGTTATCCTTTTGCTACAAATATATCTTAGTTTTAATGTACTAAGCGATTTTTGTAACACCCTATATATAAATCTATATTTAAAATTTACTGTACCTCTTGTATCAAAGTAAGTGAGCTGTTAGATCTTTAAAAATAAAGTTATCTCTATCCAAAAAAGATAAATTACTGTAAGGATTTTAAATGACAAGTATGTTATAGAACATCATCTGGTATCAGGAATTGCAGACTTGTGCCAAAGTCATTTGTAAAATGTCAGAGTGGGTTAGGAAAAATCATTTATTTTTTTTCTGGCAACTAATGTTTCCTCTTCCGGGGTCTTTAGGAAAAACGAGATTTTTTTGAGATGAGATTTTTTAGAGACTAACCGTGTTTTTGAATGCTAGTATGTAAGATTTATTTATATTAGCTTGGCAGGATTTTGGGATCTTTTAAATTCTGTATTTCAGATGGAAAGCTTAAATTTTACCATTATTTTTATATCTCATCATGTATCACTATCATGTAAATGTCTTAAAAAAAAACTAAAATTAAAAAAAAGAGTAACTTCAAAGGAGTCATTAAAGGTACAAAATAATTTTAAATAGTATACACATTTACATTTATTTACATACATTTATTCTTCAGTATAATATCCCTTAAGCTCAATACATTTTTTTCAAATTTTCCAATTAATTTTACCCCATCTCAGAAGTGGTTCTCCGGAAGATCTTCAAAATTTCCAGCTACGAATGCTATCACCTCATCAATTGTCGAAAAAAAAAACGCTTCCCACGTAGAAATCTTTTGAGGTTTGGGAACTGATGGAAGTCAGACTGAGCTAGATCTGTCAAATAGGGTTGATGTTCCAACAATTCATACTTTAATCCGACCAATTTTACCGTTGCCAAGGTACCTTTGTGAGCAGGTGCTGTAAACGGGCCTTTTCTCACAAATTTTCTCATCCAGTTGGTCCAATAATACTCTCGTGTGGTTGTTTTACCGGTTTAGGGGTAATTAATTGACAAAATTCATTTTGCATCCTAGAAAACTGATGCCATAATGTTTTTGGACCACTGTAGAACTGAACATCCGAGCTCATTCCACTGTGCGGTTTAACGTCGCAGTTCAGGATCAAACTGGTAAACCCAAGTCTCATCCATAGTTACAAATCGATGCACAAAATCAGTTTTATTCTTTGTGGAATGAGCCAAATGTCGTTTAGAAAGTTTCTTTCGAGTGCGTTTTTTGTTCCGATATTAGCAACTGCGGCACCCATCTTGTGAATAGCTTTCTCATACCCAAAATTCTAGTTAAGATCTTATGTACTGATCCACGTGAGATGCTTATAGTCCCACCTAAATCGTCCATGGTTAATCGACGATCTTCCACCACTATACCTTGTACCTAGACAGTTTCTTGAGTGGTTGCAGTTCTTGGATATCCTGAACGTAGTCATCATTGACGCTTGTATGACCTCGTTTAAATTCTAGAGTCCATCTATGAACAGTGGGAAATAACTAACTTTGCATGGTTTTCAGTTGCCAATAAACCTTCCAAAACAAAAAATTTTATCACTGCACGATATGGGATTGTTTCCATTTTTAAAAAATACTCAAACACGTCTACTTTAACCAGCTGATAAGTAATGAAAGACTTGATAGATCGACTTGAAATTTGGGGAGTGTTCATACGACAGATGCAGTTTCAAAGTGGTGTTTAATATTTCGTTCAAGTGATGCTCCATAGGTGGTGCTTTCAAAACTAATTGACTCACCTGTATTTTTCCTTTTATAAGCCAGCAGGTACTAACATTTTAAGATTAGGAGAAGATATAATTTTATAGTTTTTATCGCTTCTTTTTGGTTTAATATATCTTCTTAATTTTTAGTATTATTTCCAGATCGAAAGTTGTAGCACCGATGAGTCGGTACTACCTTTTCTGGGGTGACGTGAACTGATATATTAGCGTCTTATATGAGGTTGGATTAATAAGCCTGATGAATATCTATAAAATGATGGGAAATCTTGTTAAGCAACATGACTGTTAGTAAAAGTTGTGTTCGAAGTTTCATGCAGATGCAATGAGTAGTTGTTTGTGGACAGCTATTTTACGTTATCGATGATAAACGGTCGGTAGAAATGAACAAAGCCGAGTATCGTGGAGTGACAAAATATTTTTATTTAAAGAAGTGGCCTACGGTCTAGATAGAACCTGAACTGAAGAAAGGTCATGGGGACTCCGTACAGTATTTATTACTGGATAGATGAATTTAAACGGGGCCGTACGACCACTGCAGATCCTGCACGTTCAGGAGGCCCGATTAAGGTTTTTTTTAAAGAAATGATCGATAAAATTCATGGAATCGTGATGAAAGATCGTCGTATTAAACTTCGTGAGACTACTGAGACGGCAGGCATCTCATATGAATGGGTAAATATAATCTGCAGCGAAATCCAAAGGACTTCTCGCGTCATTTTGTAACTGTAGATAAAACGTGTATCCACCATTACCCCCGTCAGTCAAAATAGTGGGATGGCAAAGGTGAAAGTGCACTGAAAAAAGTGAAAGCAGTTTTATCGGCGGGAAAAATGATAGCAACTGAGCGTAAAACACTGACAGGATTTTATTACGCAACGTTATCGGACTGTTTTCATAGTGAGTTGAAGCAGAAGCGATCAAGATTAACGCGCAAAAAAGTGCTCTTTTACACGGATGATGCGCCTGCTCACACACATCGGTCGTCGCAATGGCAAAAATGCAAGAGCTGGGCTTCGAACTATTTCCCCACCCACTCTAATCCTCAAATTTAACCCTGAGTGACTTTTTTGTTACCTAACTTCAAAAATTAGCTCGCAGGGAAGAAATTTTCGTCGTATGCAAAGGATATCTGTGCGGTGACGTAGTATTATGCACAGTTCGAAGCATTTCTTTTTCTAAGGGAATAAAAAAATTGGAATCTCGTTAGACCAAATAGAGAATTTGTTGAGAAAAAAAATTGTTGTTTTTGCAAAAAAATATTATTTATCAATCCACCCTCGAATTACGCATGTCGTCGTCAATTTCTTTAGCGGGCAGTCGCACGTAGGAATATTTCAGCATTTTAGATGACCATAAATCGAATTCCTAAAACTTGTACGTAGAAAAAAAATTGTTGTTTTTGCAAAAAAAAATATTATTTATCAATCCACCCTCGAATTACGCATGTCGTCGTCAATTTCTTTAGCGGGCAGTCGCACGTAGGAATATTTCAGCATTTTAGATGACCATAAATCGAATTCCTAAAACTTGTCGTACGTAGAAAAAAATTTGCTACCTAACAATGTTGAATAGGCATAGAACAATAGGCGATCCCTCCCGTTACCCATTTGACAGCGCGCGCGCCGGAATCTCAGTCGGAATTTGGTCATCGCTCTGAGTGTTTGTTTCTCTTCTCGGCATTCATTACAAAACAGTTATTTAAAAAAGTGATTTTTCTTTTTTGGAGTTTATCTTGAAGAAAATTGTGATGGATTTGAATATTACAGGTAAGAGCGCTAACATATTAATTATCGTTATGTAATTTTTTTAAAATAATTAGTAATGTTTTGAAGGTTGAAAATATTACTCGAAATTGTTGTAAAAAAAAAACCCGCTGGTATTTAGCAAGGTGTTTATTATAATTCAGAGTGCGTCCCAGTGATTTTATTGAACGGAAAAAAAGTAACCGGTCAAGTGCAAGTTGAACTTGCGCAATTAGTGTTCCGTGCGTTGATTGCTTTTAAAAATAAAAAAATGTTGTAACGGAAGTATAAAATGATCAGTGACTTCACAAAACTCACCCCAAATGAGTTTTCAACAAAGTTTATTTCCAATCTTTACTGAAAATTGATGACCTTGAAATTTCTTTTTTTTTTATATACCAGATAAATTATTACAGGTAATGCACTCGTGATAATTTTTGTTCAATCTACACCTCGTGTAGAATATTCCAGAATTTTTTCAAAATTTTTTGATAAGTACTTTTCGAGATAAAGCGGGTGGACAGCGATTTTTCGCCATTTTTTAAAAATAATTCAAAGAAAAGTGCGCGCAAGTATTACATTATATATATATTTTTTACTCGTGTTTTCACAAGCTTTCATTCGACACCACACTCGATTACCTAGTAAAAAAAAATTTTTTTTCACTTCCGATTTCACCCCCAGAACTAACCCCTTAAGTCAAAATTTAACTTTTAAAACTACATGGCTCTGATGAGGCCATCAATTCCTATATTATTACCAAATTTCAACTTTCTATGATATGTTTCGGAGAAAATCGGGTGTGACAGACGGACAGACAAACGGACAGACACCGAAGTGATCTTATAAGTGTTCCGTACGGAACACTAATAACTAACAAATGGTGCTTAAATTATATTCAAGACAGGTTCTTAAAATAGTTTGCGTTTAAAGACAACGTCAGATATAGTGATTATTCTATGTTGCGGGTGTGACAGACGGACAGACAGACCGACAGACAGACAGACAGACGGACAGACACCGAAGTGATCTTATAAGTACGGAACACTAAAAAGGGTATTTGCACTATATCAATATTAGCTGTGATTTCTCGTGAAATCGAGGTTTTCATGGTCTTTAAATCAGACGGTGAAAACCATGTGCTATTTTGTATTTCTTTATTTTTTTAAATTTAAACAGTTTTTATTAGGTTCTAGGATCCGAAGGTACTTCAGGTGCTCGTGTAGACTACTTTTTGACAAAATGTAGGAACAAAATTGGCCAAATCTTAAGGAAAAATTAATATATCTTGAAACTTATATTTTATCGCAAGATCAATATTATGATGAGTAAAGGAAAAAGTGGACAGAGGCGCATAAAAAAACAAAAAATTTTTCTTAAAAAAATGAAGAATGATTACAAGGAACATTTGAAATACCTAGGGTAAAATGCGGTTCTTCTGGTCAACCTAAGCTCATTTGAAGAATCAAGTGAGAGGAGCAAACGTAGAAAAACAGAGGAAGTACGTAGTGCTGTAGATAAAGAAGTAATAATGCGTGCTGCTCAAACAACCCTTCAAAGTTCTGGAAAGAGAATTGCATCCAGTATTCTAACAGACATAACTAACTTTCCCCAGACATCCCAAGCATACCAGAAAGCAAACAAAATGTCAAAGCAACATGAAAAACAGTCACAACTAAATCCAATAGCCCCCTCTCAATGTATATAGAAGCTGACCTCTCAAGGAGGCAGTATGAAATAAAAAGGAATGATAATAAGAAGTATTATCCGGGATACACCGTGTTACAACATGCAAAAAGAACTTATTACCCGACGTAAGAGGCTTATCGGGTAACTGAAACATGTGGTGAAATTAACGTTCAACATTTATTGGATCACACGGCTAAACGTTTAGCCAATATTTGGAGGATGTACTAAAAGATTTAAATCTAGAAGAGTGTCAATCGTTGGCACTCATTTCGAAATGAGGATGTGACGGATCACAACAAGCACAATTTAAGAAATAAATGTAAGAAGAAGATGCAATTGACATTTTTCAAAGTTGTTTTGTTCTACTACAATTGATTTGTGGGATGAACAAGAAAGTTATTTGATAGAATCAAACTCCCTCTTGGCCACGATACTGTCAGCCAATGAGGATTAGATTTGTTAAAGAAATAGGGGATATTACAAATTCGGAAATTACTTACATAGAAAATGCAATAAACGCTTTGATAAGCAGCGAGTTCGTACAAGGAGACATTTTTTTTTCCATGAAACATATAATGACGCTAACTATGGTGGATGCAAAAGTGTGCGATGCTACTACTTCAACTAGTTCAACAATGAGATGCTACATTTGTGTTGTTATTTCAAAGCAGTTTAATGACTTTAATGTAAAAAAATAACATCGACACAGATGCATTACAATTTGGCCTGTTTGTATTGGATTATTCGAAAGAATTCTGCATTGGTCATACAGGCTTTCTGTGCAAAAATGGCAGCTAAGATCGGACAGTGACAAAGAAATTGTCCAGCCGAAAAAGGCAGAAATTCAGATAGAAAACGAACTTAATCATAGACGTGCCAAAAGCTGAATTTGGTAACACCAGTGATGCTAATACAAGAAAGAGGTTTTTTGCCAACCCAGAAATGACTGCTAAAATTATCGGTGTCAACTTCAACCTCATAAATCGTTTGAAAGTGATTTTGGAAGTAATATCGAGTGCTCATAAAGTCGACTTGAAAAAATTTGCAGACTTTGGATATGAGACCGCCAAAATGTATGTGGAGTTGTATCCCTGGCATCCCATGACTCCTACGTTGCACAAAATATTAATTCACGGTACAACAGTAATGGAAAAGGTACTTTTGCTCACTGGATTACTGCCTGAAGAAGCAGCAGAGGCGCGAAACAAGCACTTTTGCCTGTACCAGCAAAATTTTGCTAGAAAATTCTCAAGAAAAGAATACAATTTCGGTATCAACAGATTATTGCTCATCTCAGATCCCTTAATATCTAGTATAAGGCCAAAACCCAAAAAAAAAGATCTATGTCGTTTAGTAAAGAAGCAATAAAAATGCTTGTTTCTGCTGGACCTAATATTAACGACGAAAGTTCCGAACAACAAAAGAGAAATCTGCAGAAGAAGCCTAAGAACGGAGCTCGGGCGCGGACGAAGAGACGTGGGATTCTTCATTGTGAATAATTATTTTTGTCATTTTTGTTTTTTTTTAGCATAATGTTTTTCATATATTAAAATTATTTTTCTTCAAAATGTGCACTTAGAAAAGGTTTCACAGCTATATTTAGAAGTAAAACTCGATTTATAATATTTAAAAATAAAAAAAATAGTTTAGGCCGCCTAAACGCTGAGTTACCCCTATGTGAGTCGTTCAAAAAGAGGTACTTTTTCACATACATAACTGTTACTACATTTGAATAATGTTATATGCATACGTATTAAATTGAGAACCTCTTTTTTAAAAGTCATTTAAAAAAAAAAACATACCTTTTTTCGGTGTGTTGATTGATTAATCACAAAATAATCTACACCCACTAAATAATTATCCCCGAACCTTGATCCTATCAAAATTTCCAATCAATTTTCGAATGAGTTCCTACGCTATCGCTAAGGAAAATAAATTAATATGTTGATGCATCCGGACGTCATCTTTACAGATAATCAGTTAATTAAAACCATTAAAATGTAGTTAATTTTGTTGTCGTTAAATTACGGCGCTTAGCGTCGAACGGGAAAATTAGTTCGAACATAGACGTCGATGGAAATTTTATTACAAGTAAGAATAGAAATCGCAAATGTTAGATCACTTTCATACATAAACGTAGTCTCAGTTTGATGTTGTATATATATATATATATATATAAATATATATATATATATATATATATATATATATATATATATATATATATATATATATATATATATATATATATATATATATATATAGGAGAAGTAGTCGTGACCGACTCGTGAAAAAGGAAATTCACAATATTGTGAGGGTAGCAGTCAAAAGATTTTTGGCCAAATAAAACTCTTAATTAATAGTCTAGCTTTCGGAATATATTTCTTCCTTCATCAGGACACAGATGGCAAAAAAACTGCTTGGTATCACTGAACAGAGAATTATAGTATTAAAACTTACTTAACATGAGCTATCTTCTAGGAGAAGCATTGTTCAATCAAAAACAACTTGTAGAAAACAATTTTATACTAAAAAACTACATATTAAAACTTGTTAAAAGATTACATTGTCTTAATCATTACTGGTGCAACATGTGGTTTCAGGAACTGAAAAAGTGCGAGGTTAGAAAATTCCCGGCATTCTTTGACATTTGGCAGACAGTTCGCGTCTGCATATTGTACCAAAAAGGGGGCTCAACCCTGAACTTTACGGGGGAGCAATCATAATTATAAATTTTTTTTTTATATTTTATTAAAAATTTAAGAGGAACTTGTTTGATAATTATCTATTTTGAAAGACTAGTGGTCAACAAGGGGGGAATCTGGAGAGGTAGATAGCTGTAGTAAGTAAGAGTACACGACGCTAAGGTCGTCCACATCAGTTTTGATGTTCATATTACCAGGTGTGTTGTGGATGGCCACCATCTCCAAAAACCTCCTCTTGTAGTAGTTGGTCTCTGAGTACAGTATCTCAGCTTCCCCGAAATTAATCCTGTGGTCGCACTGTGTAAAGTGATGTGCCAGGGCACAAGATTGAGTGCTCCTTCTACAATCGCTCTTATGAGATGTTATTCTCCCTTGGAGTGATCTAGAAGTCTGGCCAATGTATGAAAGCTGGCAATCCAGACAAGGGATCTTGTATACAATTCCTGTCCTTTGTAGTTTGGGAACTGGCTGTTTCAAATTAGTGAATAGGCATTTGAGGATATTATCGATCCTCGTGGCAAATTTAAGCCCTTAATATGAGGTAAGCTTCTGTATACTGTTGTGTTAGGGTCTGGGGTGACATGTGGTAGAATATTAGGGGTGAGAAATTGATTTTGAATGTTAAGAAGAGATCTATTCAGGTCGTTATTGTGAAAAAGCAAACGTTGAACTATAGAGTTGGGGTAAGAATTCTCCAGCAGAAGTGACTTAAGCTCATTTAGGGATTCTTGTCTGAGGGAAAAGTGTGTGAGTCTTGATACTCTGGCGGCCAAGGCCCCCACCAGCCCCAATTTCATTTTGGTGGGATGATCCGAGAGAAAATGCAGATATCGACCACGATAGATAATTGGTTTCCTATACCCTTTTGTGATAATTTGGTTGTTCGGCTGTCTTATTAACGTCATATCTAGAAAGAAAATGCAGTTATTAGATTCCTTCTCTATGGTAAATTGTACGTGTTGGTCAGCAAAGTTAAATATAAAAAGTGTTTCTTCAACTTTATGGCCTGGTATGGCCAGTATGAGGTCGTCTACATATCTCTTAACAAAAAGTGGTCGAAAGGAGAGTAGTGGAAGGGTCTGTGCACGAAAGCTACACTATTAACTAAGAGTTTTATTTGGCCAAAAATCTTTTGACCGCTACCCTCACAATATTGTGAATTCCCTATATATATATATATATATATATATATATATATATATATATATACTACCGCCAGAAAGTATTTGCCTACCTAGTTATTTTAATCCCAAGACAACATAATTTTTTTTTAATTTTAATGAATTATTATTTATTTTCACATTATTTACGGTCTAGAAAAACCGAAAAATATTCATGATTTTCCAGGATTCTTCTAATCTATGTGACCTGCTTTGTTTTTAATTACCGTTTTATAAAGTTTCGGCATTCTGTCCAGTAGTTTTTTCAGAGTTTCTTCGGTTATTTTAACCCAATCTGCTTGTAAAAGTTCCCTCAAGTGATTTTCTGATGTTGGATTGAGTGTTTGAACACACCTGTCCAAATAGTCCCACAGCAATTCGATGGGGTTCAAATCGGGTGATTGTGGAGGCCAAGTCATCACTTTCAGGACGTCATCGGATTTCCATTGGTCCAAAATTTGTTTAGCAGAATGTTTAGGGTTATTGTCATGCTGAAAAATAAATTTCTCCTGAAAAATATCTCTTCCAGAAGGAAGCATTTGAGTTAGCAAAATTTCTTGATACTGTTCTTTTCGCATGATTCCTTCTATCCTAAAAATTTTTCCAACTTTACCATTGCCAAAACAACCCCAAACCATTACTGAACCTCCACCATGTTTTACTGTAGGCAACTGACAGGTTTCCAACATCCTCTATCCAGCTGACCACCGCACATAAACTCGTCGATTTGAACCGAAAATTTCGAATTTAGATTCGTCGCTCCAAAGGACGGAATTTCATTGTTCTGACGTCCAATTTTCATGTTCTCGGGCCCATTCTAATCATTTACGTTTATTCACTTGCCTAAGAAGTGGTTTCCTCACTACAACTGTTCTTCACAGTTGATGGGGATGGGCCGCTCCAGGTTTACATGAGCCGTGATTTCTGGTGCGGTTAGGCGGCGATTACATCTGATGGACATTTTTATAGCTTTGTCTTCAACGGGAGTCGTTTTTCGAGGCCTTCCTAAACGTTTTTGGTTTAGAATTCCATGTCCCGCAGAAATTTTTTTTACGATGTAGTCCACCGTTCTCCTTGGTATCCGTATATCATTCGCGATTTGTCGGCCATTTTGATGTCTCGCAATTATCAGAGCCCGATTTTCAACGGAAACTTCTTTCGTTTTTGGCATTTGTACAAAATAATTGAACCTGTATAAGTGACAAAGTACTGTTTGCGAATGGATAATTTCCAAAAGGGCAATGGTATTGGGCGCAGGTAATTTCCACACCACTAATCCGAAGACATATTTAAGGGATTGTAATTGCAGAAGTAAATTCCACACCGAGTACTTTCAGGTAGAGGATGAGGGTTGATAAATGGGTGGTGGTACGAACCGGCCTGTTCAATTAAATCATTATTAAACCCTTCTACATATCAGTTTAGTACATAATATTAATTTGTGATTATTACTTGGTTGTGCGTATATTTTTTAAAGTGTTGCTAATATGGAAGCAAATTTAATAAAAAGTAATCTAGCAAGGGTGAGAATTTTCTATATATCAATAAACCTGAACTAACCTGTTTTGTAAATATATATAAATAGATATGTACAGGTTTGTAGCATTATCTAGTATATGTAAGGAAGTTTGTCCAATTGTATTTTATGTATTTAGCAAAAACTTCATGTTTTATCAATATTATTCTACTATGAGATAAAAACATATATTTTTGCAAATATCTAAAATTTTCAATAAAAACTGATTTAAAAGAAATCCGTCCAATTTTATTTAGATGAATAAAGCATAATTATATTTGCTTGATGTGGAAATTACCTGCAAGATTTAAGCACCCTTATAAGGTTAGTGTGGAATTTACCTGTTGTATTAAGGGCGCAGGTACTCTTGGTGTGAAATTTACTAACACCGATGGTATTTATAGCATAGTTTTTATTATAAAGTGTCACTAGGAACTTCCATAATCCCTAGAAACTTGAAATGAGTTCTTACTTCAACTGGAATTCTCAGAAATCGCCTCAAAACGACTATCATGCAAAACTTGGAAATTTGTTCTAATTGGTTTTTAATTTGTGATTTCACCAAAAAGGCTTATCTAAACAATTTTATGATGGACACTTATTAAGAACAATTAAATTTACCTAATATAATAAAAGAGTTTAATTAGGTATTAAATTTTGGCAGTTACATTGAAATTTCTAGGTGGGCAAATATTTTGGGACGGTAGTATATATATATATATATATATATATATATATATATATATATATATATATATATATATATATATATATATATATATAATCCTAAGATATAAAATTAGTTGGGGAACTCGGCAAATGGGCAACAACAGATGTTCACCATATATTCATTTAGCCAATATTTCGGTCCTAGGTTGGGACCTTCATCAGGACACAAACTGAAAAAGAGATAACGAAGCTACCAACAAGGAAAGTTGAGCATGGAAAATTATTATTGTTAAGTTTGATTTTTAATTATTAATTTTTAATTATTAATTTTTAATTTTTTAATCTGTAACTTTAATTTCAATCTTATAATTATTGTTGTTATAAAGAAACGTACATTATTATTATTATTATTATGAAGTACCAAAATAAAAATTGCAAGTGACTCACATGCAGTGTGCAAATTAATCTAAAAGAATGACCATAAATAACAATTGTCACAACAAAGACCAACACTGAAATAAAACAGCCACAATTCACTAACATAGTAATTTAAAAATATGGCATTTACAGCAAGGATGCATTAGAGACCTTGGATGCTGAAAAATCAAAATTAAATAACCACCTGCGATCTGAAAAGAGAAATGACAAGTTTGACAAGGCGCTAACAAAGGACGACCACCTGACAGAAGTAAGGGATCACTCAAAATAGAAGGGAAGGAAGGTTGAATAACCAGGAAAGAACCGGTTAAGTACACATTAGGTACTACGTCATTAGAATGGAATTTTGGTATAAAAGGAAAAGTAACCATTGGGAACGCAATTTTTCAACGGTTTGGAAAGGTGTCATGGTTCCCGTGAATTTCTTTACAATTACATTCTCATTTTTATTAAAATTGCTTAGTATATACCAAATAAATAAAAACCCTCTTCACTCTTCAGCTCCTTTTCCAATCCCCTTGTTCTCCTCTCAAGAAGAAATATCATTTTTCACTTAATTTCCATAGCGTTGAAAAATTGCGTTCCGAATGGTTACTTTTCCTTTTATACCAAAATTCCATTCTAATGACGTAGTACCTAATGTGTACTTAACCGGTTCTTTCCCTTTTATTTTGAGTGATCCCTTACTTCTGTCAGGTGGTCGTCCTTTGTCAGCGCCTTGTGAAACTTATCATTTCTCTTTTCAGATAGCAGGTGGTTAATTAATTTTGATTTTTCAGCATCCAAGGTTTCTAATGGCATCCTTGCTGTAAATGCCATATTTTTAAATTAATATGTTTGTGAATAGTGGCTGTTTTATTTCAGTGTTGGTCTTTGTTGTCACAATTGTTATTTATGGCCATTCTTGTTAGATTAATTCGCACACTGCATGTGAGTCACTTGCAATTTTTATTTTGGTACTTCATAATAATAATAATAATAATGTACGTTTCTTTATAACAACAATACTTTTAAACAACAATAAGAATTTATCAATAATTATAAGATTGAAATTAAAATTACAGATTAAAAAAATTAATAATTAAAAATCGAACTTAACAATAATAATTTTCCATGCCCAACTTTCCTTATTGGTTGCTTCGTTATCTCTTTTTCAGTTTGTGCCCTGATGAAGGTCCCAACCTAGGACCGAAATATTGGCTAAATAAATATAGTGTGAACATCTGTTGTTGCCCATTTGCCGAGTTTCCCAACTATTTTCATATCTTAGGATTTTGTTAGATAGGCAACTTTTGCTTTCTCTCTCTCTTTTATATATATATATATATATATATATATATATATATATATATATATATATATATATATATATATACATATATATACATATATATATATATATATATATATATATATATATATATATATATATACGAGGCTGGTTTGAAAAGTCCGTGCAAAAATAAAAACTACTTATGTGTTTGGGGTAAACCTTTTTTATTTTTCGACATAGTCTCCTTTTAGGCTTATACACTTCGTCCAATGATGTTCTAGTTTGTTGATCCCTTCCGAATAATAGGATTTGTCCAAGTCTGCAAAATATCCATTAGTGTCTGCAATCACCTCCTCGTTTGAATAAAATCTTTGTCCCGCCAGCCATTTCTTCAAATTGGGGAACAAAGAGTAGTCCGAGGGAGCCAAGTCTGGAGAATAGGGGGAATGTGAAACGAGTTGGAATCCTATTTCCATTAATTTGGCGACCACAACTGCTGAGGTGTGTGCTGGTGCGTTGTCGTGATGGAAAAGGACTTTCTTGTGGGCCAATCGCGGGCGTTTTTCTTGCAGCTCGGTTTTCAAACGGTCCAATAACGATGAATAATATTCACCTGTAATAGTTTAACCCTTTTCCAGATAGTCGATGAGGATTATCCCTTGCGAATCCCAAAAGACAGTCGCCATAACCTTTCCGGCCGAAGGAATGGTCTTCGCCTTTTTTGGTGCAGATTCCCCCTTGGTAACCCATTGTTTAGATTGTTGTTTGGTCTCAGGAGTATAGTAATGTATCCATGTTTCATCCACAGTGACGAAACGACGCTTAAAGTCCTCCGGATTCTTCTGGAACAGCTGCAAACCATCCTTGCAACACTTCACACGATTCCGTTTTTGGTCAAGCGTGAGCAATCGCGGCACCCATCTTGCGGATAGCTTTCTCATGTCCAAATGTTTATGCAAAATACTATGTACCCGTTCAGTCGAGATGCCCACAGCACTAGCAATCTCACGCACCTTAACTCTTCTGTCATCCATCACCATATCATGGATTTGATCAATGATTTCTGGAGTCGTAACCTCCACAGGCCGTCCAGAACGTTCAGCGTCACTTGTGCCCTATGGCCAGTCCGAAAATTTTGAAACCACTTATAAACTGTTCCAGAGTCACCATAATGTTTATCAAGCTTCTCTTTAGTCTCCTGAGGCGTTTTGCCTTTCATAAAGTAATGTTTAATCACCACACGAAACTCTTTTTCGTCCATTTCTTGAAAATCACTCGACTTCCTTAATTCACACGAATGCCAAACACAAAGAAATAGACCAATATGGCTGAAACTTGGTGTGCGTTCATTCAAGAGATGCTACTAACTAAACATGACCTCGATACGCGCCGGTGGTGCCATCTCTCGGACTTTGCAAGGACTTTTCAAACCAGCCTCGTATATATATATATATATATATATATATATATATATATATATATATATATATATATATGTACATGTACTGTAGAGTACTGTTCAGAATATTTAAAATTTCAATACCTCGAAAAATAATGATTTGTAGATATAGCACATGGAAGCCATTACATTGTATTTAAAGGATTACGTACAGTTTTCAATAACCCTGTATATATATAGAGATAGATAATATATAGGCACGACCATGATTTAGTAACACAAAACTCAATAGGCTTTTATATATAATATATTTTTGTGCCTATACGTAGGACATAAAATAAATTAGAAGCTGATGCGACGAAAATTTTAGTGGTAATATATCAATTTTCGCATCATTTATTACTGACACGGTTAATGTAGATAAAAAATTAATGGCTAATATAAAACTATTAATAAAGTGGAAGTTGAAAAAAGTCGAAAAAGTCATTAGTATATTTAGAAAAAATATACCAACCAATTTTGAAGTGGGACTCGCCCATAAACTTTTACCGAAGATTTTTTCGCTTCCTTTGCTAATAAGAATTATTGGATTCATGGAAAAATCACCCTATGAGATTTTGGCATTTCTTTTACTGTTAGAATCCCTAGATCACGAAACACCTAGACTCCCATTTCCGGAGATCTGTCTGTCTGTCTTTTGGCACCATAATTTTCGAACGAAAGGAGATATCGATTTTGAATTTGATACGCATGTACAATCTGTCAAATAAGAACATGACCGCTCCTATTCTCGAAAAAATGTGTTTGAGAAAAATTTTTGCCACCAATATATGCTTTGGTGTGCTAACAATGGCACAATTACATTAGTAAGTTAACTAATTGCCGCCTGCATCAATAATCGATCTTCGAGGCTTCCTGTCGACGAGATTTTCTGCATACTCGGGCAAAGATCTTCAAATTTTTCGAATCTAGCCAGACAACTGAGTCAAAGTCCTCAGAGTCTTTCCTCTGTGCTTTCTCTTTACAAGGTATCAAACGTTTTCAATAGAGTTGGTATCCAGCATTTGTGAGGGCCCAAGCGAGCCACTTCGCGAAGTGGTTTTCGCCCAGCAAAAGTTTGTTCAACGTGGTTTGGAATTTGACAACATGTGCACGAAGATATTATGGAATGATCGCATGGGACACATTCAAACCTGATTGTCTTAATTTTGACGCTCCTTAACGCAGCGTCAATTTCGGATCCTGTGAAAAAAAGACACGATTTGTTTTTCGACTTTCGGGGTGACTTTGCTCACCGAACCACTGTTTAGCTAATCGTCGATATTTTTCGTCTCGTTAAAACGATTTACTCACTTCTTCACAAATGACACCGACTTTTTAACATATTTACCGGCCGCGGAATGTGTTACTTTGGGCGCCTTTGGATGGGAACCAAGAGAGACTGATACTTTTACTAAAATGCGTCTTAGGCAAAGGTTCCCTCTACCGATTTTTTGTTGAATCGCATCTTCCAAAAATGAATTATCGCAGACAAGTTCTTACTTGACAGACTGCAGTACTTTATGTCGGAGAGAAATCTGTAATTTTGGAGAAATAATAAGAGATAAGGAGAAATATTGCCAGATAAGTCGAGATAAGCCTAGATAATGGGAGATAAGGTGAGATAATGGGAGATAACGGGAAATAATGGGAGATAAGGAGAAATAATGGAAGATAAGGGGAAATAATGGCAGATATTTTATTACGTTAGGTAACATAAGGAATAAGCAGTGACGATAGTAGTGAATCAAGTTCACGCGAGCGGAGCGGCGGGCACTGCTAATTTAATGATAAAACAGCAAACAGATATTAAATTATTTTTTTTTAATTGTTACAACAGGCCCCTCGCTCCCCTATAGTTCTGGAATTTGTGTCTCAATGGTTTGAGATAAAAACCTAAAATTCTAATTAATTTATGACGAAGTACAACTCAATAAACTTATCAACCTGCTTGTTATTAATACTGTATTTTGCGAACTCGTTAATGTAATGTCTCTGTTAAGTCACATTAACTAGTGAAGTGGTATGTGTATTTACATTTAACACTCTCTGTATTTAAGGGTTATAAATAATTACAAGAGATTAAATAATGAAGAGTCATTATCGCATTAAAGCATGGAAATAACCGACGATCTTGATAAATACCAGCATTAATTCGGGCGAAGGCTCATTCATTCTAATAAAAGTTAATTATATGGATAATTTTACTAACACGCTGTTGTTTATTACCTAATCTTGAACGGAAATAACTGGATTTTATTTGCTACCCTTAAAAAATATTGTGATAAATTTTTTATGGTGTTTCAAGTCTTAATTACCGGGAGCAGTTCAAATAAGTGTGCAAAGCATCTAACGGGCCTTAAAAAATTTTACCTATTTCACTTGCTTCCTTCTATCGATTTCTGATATTATTTTTTTTGGATTTTGTCTCATTCCTCTCATATGTCCGTACCAACACAATTGCTTTTTTGACTAAAAAAAACCGGCTAAGTGCAAGTCGGACTTGCGCAGTTAGTATTCCGTACAGTGATTGCTTTTAAAATAAAATAAATTCCTTACCTAGGCTAAGTTAATTAGGTACCTGACATGTATTTTCCTTAAGATCCAATATGTATTTCCACGTTTTTTTTAATCAACAATTTATAATACTTATAGCACATTAGCTACCTAGCTAGCTAGCCAATAAATCAATCCAGATCACTCTAGAACCCGGTAACAAAAGTGTGAAACAAATATTTCATCATCATCATCATTAGCTCATTCCGTCCATAGTCAGATGTAAGCCTCCCCAATTGTCTCCAATGAGCTTTGTTGTTTGCTTTTTTTATCCAATTGTGTCCCGCTAATATTTTTTTGTCATCCGTCCATCTTGCCTGTGGTCTACCTCTTCATTTTTTGTGTTCTCTAGGCCTCCATTCAACTATACGGCATGTCCATCTGTTATCATTTAGCCTTTGCTCAATTCCACCTTAATATACATATTCGTTGCACTGTATCTGTCACTTTTAATCTTCTTGGTATCTCGATGTTAGGAATACGATCTTGGAGTCCAATAATTATCATTCTCCTCTCCATTGCTCTTAGGGTCACTTGGTTTATTTATTATACTTTTATTTAAAGCCCACGTTTCAGTGCTATATTTTAATATCGGCTGTACATATTGATCGAATACTCTGGCTTTTATTGTATTTGGGAGGTCCAATTTGAATGTAGATTGTAACCTTCCGAACGCAGACCAAGCTAACGAGACTCTTCAGCCTTTAATTTTTTTTTTGATATTTCGATTTTTTGTCCTAAATATATGAATGTTACACACATTTGTATTCTTTCACCTTCTATTACTAGTTCCTGGCTGTTATCTGCACTTTCGTTGTTCAAATATTTGGTGTTGGTGAAGTTTATTTTTAAACTAATTTCTCGAGACTTGTTATTTAATTCCATCAGCATTTCTTGTAATTCGTCTTTTGTGTTGGCGATCAGAGTGATATCATCTGCGAACCTTAAGTGATTTAATCGTTCACCGTCCATTAGTATTCTTTTATTTTCCCACTTTAACAATTTGAACATGTCTTCTAGAATCAATGTGAATAGCTTTGGGGATATCGAATCGCCTTGTCTAATTCCTCTGTTAATTTTGATTTTATTTGATTTTTCTTCAAGCATTATTTGTGATGTGTCGTTTTTATACATGCATTCAAGGAGAGTTATGTACCTTTCATCGACTGTGCTATTACTTAATGCGTTACGGACTGTCCATATCTCTTCCGAGTAGTCAACCACTACTATTCACAAGGTGACCTTATATTCATTTGCTTTTTCCACTAGTAATCTAATTGTTTGAAAATGGTCCAAAGTACTGTATCTCCGTCTAAATCCCGCTTGTTCACGTGGTTGATAACTGTGTAATTTGTTCGCTAACCTATATGTTATGATTCTAGTGAGTATTTTGTATAGTACCAATAACAAGCTGATGGGTCTGTAATTCTCCTTTTTAAATATAAGTAACATCATCCTCTTTTTAAATATACGTAACATCAAGACGTTTATCCAGGGTGTTGGTATTTTACTTTCTATGAGGCATCTGTTAAATAGAACTTAAAGAGATTGTATTATCGATGCTCCTCCATACTTTATCATTTCTATAATTATTTCGTCGTCCCCTGGTTCTTGGTTGTTGTGTATATGTTGTAGGGCGTTCGTTATTTTTTCCGTTGTTACAACAGGATTTTTTTCAGATCCCACATCTCTTACTATCACTCTATTTCCTTCTTCTTTTCCGGGCGATGGCAGTATTTTCGTGTCATATAGTTTTTGATAATATTTCTCTGTAGCTTCCTTTATCTCTTTGATTTGTGCGATCTCTTGGTTATCGTTATTTATAAGTTTTATTATTTGATGTCTCCCTTCATTCATTTGTTTGTTTAAGTGTTTTAAACTTTTTCCCTCTTTCAAAGTTTCTTCTATTGTCGAGTTTTTGTACTGTCTAACGTCTTCTCTGATCTTCTTCTTTATTTTTTTTGTCTATTTCTGCCAATTCTAATCTGCAATTTGTAGGATCAATTCTTAATAGTCGTCTCTGTTTCATGAGCTCTTGTGTCTCTTAATTTTTGTGTTTTTTTCTTTTTTCGATGTTGCTATTTGTTTTGTAATCACGAATTGTTGGTTGTTTGTGCATTTAGTTAATCAAGTTCTGCTTGTAGTTTATGTGTTTTATATAATTTTCCAGTGCTTGTCAATATTCGTCTGTGTTTTGCTTTATTATTTCTGTTGGGGTCTTTATCTTTGTATGCCTTATCAATCTACGTCTCTCCTGCTTCAGATTTATTCTTATTTTTGCTCTGAGCATCCGATGGTCACTGTCAATACTTATCGTGTTTAGGACTGTCGCGTGAATTACAATATTCTTGTCATTTGATAACACATAATCAATTTCCTTTCTTGTTATATCATCTGGACTTTGCCATGTCCATCGTCTATGTTCTGACTTTTGGAAAAATGTGTTTATAACATAGAAGTTATTTTCACTTACAAAATTTTATAACATTTCTCCTCTGCTATTCCTCCTACCCAAACCAAACTTCCCGTCACTCTTCTCATTTGTATTCATTGTTTTTCCTATTTTGGCATTGAAGTCGCCGATTATTATAATATATCTTGTCTTACAATGTAGCAATGCCTTGTTTATATCTTCGTAGAATTGGTCAATTTCTTCTTCCTCGCTGTCTGATGTCGGTGCATATACCTGAATGATCCTACATTTGCATCATCTATTCACCTGTATGTCTACTGAACTCACTCTATCCGATAAGGCTTTGAACTGAACAACATTTTCTGCTATTCTTTTATGTTTAAGTAGACCGACTCCTCCAACTTTCTTACTTTCATTGCCTTAATAGAAAAATTTATGACCATTTTTTAGGGTGATACAAGACTCTCCTGTTCTTCTTACTTCAGCTAAACCTAACACTGTCCATTTAATGTTTTTAGTTCTTCTTCCAATTCAATCATTTTTTTCTTCGGATCCTAAAATTCTTGTGTTATAAGTTTCTGTATACCATTCTGTTCTTTTAGGTTGTCTATGTGGCGCGGTACACGACTGTGTTTTATTTTCGAATTTTTGTCCCTCGCTCCCAGAATCCATGGGACTGACTGCAAGAGCAGTGCGGGATTCTGAGTTTCCTCTACTCACCTAGGTTACTACGTTTTGAAAATTAGACAAATTCATTTTTAATTTGGGGTTTCTAGTCATTTCCTTGTCGCGCCGTCCAAACGTGTTGACAAGGGATAAGGAAATCGAAAGGATGGTATGTGGGTGACGGATTAATGTTTTTAGGATCTGATGTTCCCCCATATTAGGAGGAGACCAATGCTGGTGTTGGCAGGGTCGCGTCCCTGAAGTGTATCTGTCCTCTGCCGGGATCGCAGAGGAGTAAATATCCGCTACCAACAAATATTTACTTCCTAAATATTTGTTTAATGATAAACAAATAAAATAAAATTATTGTGTCTCGGTACCAGTAACATGCTGAAAAATTTTTTCATAACCTCCACGATATTGTCAGGGCCCATGGATTTTTTATACCGGATATGTGTTCAAACGTAATGCATTTGTGATAATTTTTGCTCAATCTACGCTTCACGAAGAATATTCCAGAATTTTTTCAAAATTTTTTGAGCAATACTTTTCGAGAGAGGGTGAGGGGTCTATGATTTTTGGCCAATTTTTTTAAATAATACAAAGAAAAGTGTGCGCAAGTATTACATAATATATATTTTTAAACTTTTCAACAAGCTGTCATTTGACATCCCATTCGATGCCCTAGTAATTTTTTTTCACTTCCGATTTCACCCCTCAAGTCAAAATTTAACTTCTAAAACAACACAGCTCTGATTGAACCATCAATTCCTATACTTGTGCCAAACTTCAATATGACATGTCAAAGCACTGAAAAAACAGGTTTTGGTCTAGTTTAATGTCAGTTGGCAACATTATAACGACATTTTTCTTGTTTTAGCTTGCAACCAGGTTCAAAATGGAGTCTACGCAGTTTTTGGCCCTTCAGATCCTCTCTTAGGAGCACATATCCACTCGATTTGTGACGCATTAGATATTCCCCACTTAGAAACAAGACTCGATCTTGAAAGCGACATCAGGGAATTTTCCATAAACCTGTACCCTGCTCAAAATTTGCTCAATTCTGCTTTTGAAGATGTAATGGGATTTTTAAATTGGACAAAAGTTGCTATTTTGTACGAAGAAGACTATGGTAGGTATAATAATAAACATACTAAATCACAGTACGAGGGCTACCTTTTAAGTTTTTATAAAAACAATGAAAAAAATAAATTTTTGTTACAAATCCTTTTATTGTCTCTCAAAATATTCGCCTTTAAGATTTATGCGCTTTTGCATGCGTTCGAACCAATTCTCTAAACATTTTTTCCACTCTGAAGTTGGTACTTCAAAAACATGGTTTTGGAAGGATTCAATAGCTTCTTGAGGTGATGAAAATTGCTGTCCACGATTTTTTTTTTTTTTTTGACATTCCGGAACAAAAAGAAGTCGTTAGGCGATAAATCAGGTGAATACGGACAATGAGACGTTAATTCAATGGTTCGCCGTCAAGTAATCAATTGTTTGACGTGCTGTGTGAGAGCTAGCAATGTCATGATGAAGAATGATGTGAAGTTTTCGGTTGTTTTGCCTGATTTCATCAATGACTTCTGGCAAACAAATGGTTGTATACTATTCAGCATTAACTCTTCTTCGATCCTCTAAAGCAATGGTTGCATCATGTCCAGTATAACCAAAGAACCACGCGATCATTTTCTTGGAAGCGCTTCGCGATCGAACCACTTTTGTTAAATTCGGTTCATCTTAGAAAACCCAAACAGTTGATTGTTGCTTACTCTCCGGCTAGTACAAATATATCCAAATTTCGTCTCCTGTTACGATATTGTATACGGATCTTGCATGTCCTCGGTCGAATTGTTTGAGCATTTTCACCAATTGACTTGAGCCTGTTTTTGAGTTTCGGTTAAATTATGCGGAATCCAACGGAAACAGATCTTTGTCACACCTAGACATTTATACAAAATCGAATGTACCGCATTCTTCGATATGCCTAAGTATGCCTCTATCTCACGGTAAGTTACATGTCAATCCTCTTCAATCATGTTGCGCACAGCATCTATGTTTTTCGGAACAACAACTAATTTTGGACGACCTTCACGAGATCCATCGCTGACGGAAGCACGACCATGATGAAATTCTGCAAACCAATTGTAAACGGCCTTTTCTGATGGTGATTTATTACCAAAAGTTGAACGAAGTAATTCGAGGCACTATTGTTGAGTTAGCCCTTAACTAAAATCGTAAAAAATCATCCAACGAAAAGCTTTACGTGCATTTTTGTTCACAAAACTGTTTTTTTTTAAACGCTCACTGTAAACAAACTACTCGGCTAATTTCTGAGCTGCCACTATTTTAACAATAACAAATGTCAAATTTTACAACAATAGTAATGTCATATCTCAATAGCGCCATCTAGTGGTCGTTTGTAAAAAGTTAAAAGCCGTCCCTCGATACACAACACACATAACAAACCGACAAATTAAAATTGATTTTATTACGCCTGTTTCCAGCACCAACATCACCAACAAATTAATACTGTAGATTTGTAGTATTTCCAGTTATCAAACTAACAATAATTAATTTTCAGGACTTATCAAATTACGCGAACTAGTAAGGTCTCCTCACAACCGCAATCTAGAAATACACCTCCGCCAGGCTGACCCAAAGTCATACAGAGCCGTATTAAAAGAAATTAAAAGTAAAGAAATTACGAACATTGTTATCGACACGAAACCGTCGAACATGCAGATGTTTCTTAAGGGGGTAAGTGAATATTTTGGTTAAACTTCTGAGTAATTAAACCCATAACAAACTACATTATTAAAGAAGAGCAGGTAACATTTCTTTACCTTTTTCTAATAACTAGAAGTCATAAAAGTCATGTAAGACCTTGCCAAATAAATATCGACCAGTCGCAGTGCTTTCAATAATATCGAAAGTCATGGAAAAGTCTATCAATTAGCATCTTCTAAAATATCTTGAAGGATTCAACATTATTAGCGACCACCAATATGGCTTTCGTAAACATAGATCAACAGGAGATCTTCTGACTTATGTAATATATGTTTGGAACAACGCAATTGAACACTTTGGAGAATCTCGAGTTGTTGCTCTTGACATATCCAAGGCATTCGACCGTATTTGGCACGATGGACTGTTGGCTAAGCTACGCTTTTATGGTATGTCTAAAAAGTTCTATTTGTGGCTCTCATGTTTTCTCAGAGACCGTTCGTTACGAGTGGCTGTCGACGGATTTCACTATCAACGCCGGCCTGCCCCAAGGCTTCATAATGTCTCCTACTATCTTTCTTATTTAAATTCACGATCTGCTGGGAATGACCGGGAATCGAATCTACAGCTTTGCAGATGACAGTACTCTTATCTCTGCATTTACTTTGAACGCTCGGACATCGGCTACTCAGAAGAATATCCGCAAAGACCTGGAAGAAATTCTATCTTGGGGTGACAATAACCAAGTGGAATTTAACGCTACAAAAACCCAGGCGGCAGTTTTTTCTAAAAAAGTTAACGTTGCTGAACTCGACATAGTTATCTCGGGGCACTGTATTCCTCTAACATCGTCACTCAATTTGTTGGGCGTTAATTGGGGAGCAAATATGTCCTGGAATGAACATGTTGCAGGCATAGCAAAGAGAGCTTCTCAAAAGTTGGGAATATTATTTCGAACCAGAAAGCTTTACACTCCACAACAACAACTGGTAATTCTTTACAAAGCTCAAATACTGCTTTCATGTTTAGGGCTCCGCTCCCAAACAGACACTGCATTTGTTGGATTCTATTCAGAGAAGAGCTGTTCGTCTGATTGGAGACCCGAAACTGATCGGCTGCCTTGATTCGCTGGGACATCGAAGAACGGTTTGGCGACTTGAGTCTATTTTAAAAGTATTCTCATGAAAAGTGTTCGAAGGATGTAGCCCGCTTAATTCCTCCCAGAGCGGTGCATGTTAGAAATACACGTCGCGCTAATACTTCACATCCGTATGAGGTTCAGCTTATTACTCCTCGTACAACGCTTTTCAAGCAGTATTTTATGGTATATGGAGAACATCATCCCTTTGGAATAATTTGCCCAGGACTGTGATTCCCACCGAGTACAATTTACAGCGATTCAAGAATAACGTGAATCGCTTTTTCCGCACACATGTCGCTCCTGTAGCACTTTAGGGACTTCCCTGCAGCACGTGTGTTTGGTCCATAAAAAAAGTAACTATTGCAATGTTAATTTCGTAACGTAACATTCTAATCTATTTATGGTGTTTATTGAAAATTGAAAATTACCAGTTATTTTTAACTAAAGTGTAATTGGATTCTAATCTTCTTCTTCGGGTACCATGACTGTTCAACGATCGTTGGTTATCATGTTGGCTACCATGTTAATGATCATCGTTTTACTGACAGCCGCTCGGAAGAGTTGAACTGTTGGCTTTCCATACCACTGCCTCAAATTTTTCAACCACGATGTTCTTCTCCCTGGCTCACGTCTGCCTAAAATTCTTCCCTTTAGAATCAGATCCAAGATTTCGTATTTTTCTGGATGCCTCATAATGCGGCCAAAGTATTCTAATTTGCGTCGCTTGATGGTCGTGACGACATCCAAGTCCTTGTCCATATGAGTGAGAACGCTGTTGTTACTAATTCTGCCCATCCAACTGATTTTCGGCAGCTACCATTTTCATCCGTAGTTTCAATGATAGGTCGTGACTAGCTAAGATATTTTTTGTTCCTCATAAATGCGGCTCGGGCCTTCTCTATTCGAATTTTGACTTCCACAGCCGAGTCCCAGTGGTCGCTGATATTGCTACCGAAATACATCAATTTATCAGCTCTCTCTATCTTTGTGCCACTGACTGCAATACCACCATCTTCAATATTAGATTCTTAATTGGAATAAATAAGGATTCAAGGACGTTTTATGCCATCGGCGTCCAAATATTACAACTTTGTTGATTTTCTGTGGTTGCAAGTTACAAGTTAGAAGCGTATTGATATCTGTTTTTTTTTATGCGAAGGGACATGTGCTACAAGGAAATCCCTAAAACGCCACCGGAGCAACGTGTGTGCGGAAAAAAGCGACTCACGTTAATCTTGAATCGCTGGACAATTCGTTTCAAAGTGTTAAACTCAATTGGCATAAAGGAACTGAAAGATCATTATAAGAACAAACTCACAGAAGATAGGCCAGAATATTTGGTACAGTTCCCGATAGTACACCATGTGGAAGGCTCTAAAATAGAGATTTTTGCAGATATTAAGTCCCTGACAACGATGGAAAAATGGAAAAGCGAGTGGGCCCGAAGGGACAACAACAGAAGTAATAAAACATAAACCAAGGAAATTAATAGCGAAAATTGCATCGATCTTTAAGGAGCTTGCAAATTAAGACCCCATATCTGAGAGTTGGAAGTTTAGCTGGATTACCCCTCTTTACAAAAAGGGCAGCAGAAAACAATGTAACAACTACAGATGGGTCATTAAGTCGGTTGTATGAAAGAGTCCTGAAGAACATAGTTGAAGAAGAATACAATCCTTTCGAAATTGAGCAAGAATCAGAAACTAGGAAGAACATGTATGCACAACATACTTATTATAAATAAAGTAACTGAAAAGAAAGTAGCAACGGGCATGAATGTTTCATCTCATATTTGTACACCTGACAAGAGTGCGCGATACAGTTCCCACCAGAAAACTATGACAAATATTAGAGGCAACAGCGATTAATACAACGGCGATTGAAGCAATCAAACAACTGTACAATGATGCGAAATCACAAGTAAAAATAAGTGGATAGATAGATAGATATTTAAGGTTTAGGGCGCGTCAACATCTTGGTTATTTAGCGCCCCAATGTGCTAATTAGTTGTGACTAATTTTGAAGCTATACTATAAGATTGACTTCTCTCAAAAATTTCCTGATGTTATCTTTATTGTTCTCATAAGAGTTGATGACACTGACTAGATTGGAAGATATGTTGAGGGAGGTTCTCAAGTTTTGAAAATGTGCTGCCTCGAAGATGTGTTTTACGGTGAAGGGGTTCATGCAGTTGGAGCATGTTGGCTGATGTTCACCTTTTAACAAATAAGCGTAGATGCCATAGGTATGTCCAATGGCTAATCTACATCTAGTAACGTTATCCCTTCTGTTCGTGTTATAAGAGTGGAGAGGGTAAGCAATGGGTTTAATCCACCACAATTTATTGAGAGGGTCTTCGAGATCCCAATTCAATTGGAATGTATTATGCAAGATGGTAAGAAGATAATTCTTGAAATCACTTGGATGATTTTCTCCAATGTAGGGAGTACCTCTTGTAATTGCATTTTTTGCTAAAATGTCAGCCCTGTCATTGCAGTGGTTATTAATATGACTAGGTAGCCATAAAAAACAGAATGTCTTGTATCTCAGAGCTGCTATGTGGAGCAGATCATATATTTGTCGTATGTAATTGTAGTTCAGATTTTTTTACTGTACTGATCGGAGAGCACTTTGAGAGCCTGTAACTATGAGGAATTTATCGGAGATTGGTATAGACAGGGCAAAACGTATACTGTCCTTGATGGTCAGGAGTTCGGCTGTGAAGATGGACGAGTAGTGAGGTAATTTATACATCATGTTTGTATTTGACATGTGGAAGGCCGATCCCACACCAGCATGAGACTTAGAACCATCTGTGTATATGATGTCATATTGAGAGTAATTCCGTGATAATTTTTCCAATAATGTTTTGTTGATATAGGTGGTAGAGAATTCAAGTTTGTTGAAAGACATCATTGAAAAATCTATGGGGGAATATGGGGTTAGCCACGGAGGAAAAGTAGAATGTAATGGATAGTTAAATTTAGGTGGTAAGATATTGTGTAGGGTGAGAATCCTGTTTGGGATGAAGCGAGAGGGAGAAATGTGATTAGGTCGATGTATGTTGAAAAGGTTAAGGTGATCTTTGGAGGAAATAAGTGGTATATTATCGGAAAAATTATTCTTAAAAAAAAGCCTAAGGCAGGGTTGCTGTCTCTCTCCAAAGCTTTTCAGGATATATCTAGATATGACTTTGGAGGATTGGAAACGTAAACGCGACGAAATGGGCATCCAACTAACATATCATGCAACTCTATACAATTTACGTTTTGCTGACAATCAGGTGGTAACCGCACACGACAACGACGATAGATAGTTAACCATAATAATACCCTGCCAGCTCCAAAACAACAGTTGCCATTTATTTTTCCACCGATAGAATTGTTTTCACTTTTTTCGGTGCACTTGCACCTTCGCCAACCAACTGTTTTGACTTCCGTTTTATCTCTAGGGTATATTAGTAGATCCACGTTTCAACTACAGTCACAAAAGGACTTGGTTGATAATATACCAAACCGGCACTTTAAAAAAACTTCAGTCTCTACATCAGGTGTCAAATCATTTATTATTCCCCACTTTTTTCGAAGCTCATAACCATCTGTTCGACAAAATGAGATAAGACACGAGACAAGCCCAAATTGCTCGTCAATATAAATTTTATTAATCCAATTGATATTTTAGTAAGGTTTGCAAAATCTCTTACACCAAATTATTGAGTACACGATCTTTGGTTTTGTTCTTTTATTTTTCTGTAATGCCGACTACACTTGGAAACTTTTGATCTTGTCTAAAATTGATCACACTTTTCTAATATTTTAAACATATCTATTACAAGAAATTACGTTCTTTAAGATAAGATTTATTGCAAATTCTATACCCAATAAATTTATTCATTTTAAAAATCGCCAACAAGAAATTTGCACAATTACAAAACTTACTTTCATTTCGAACGTACATATCAAGAACATTTTATCAGATGTTATTAATAGTTCCACCAACTTGAAATACAAGTACTTTAATAGAAAGCAATAGCAGGCGTATTTTTTAACAAATGAATCCCCTTAATTTTGGAACAAAGTAGTATATTACTGAATCTGCAGAAATTAGCATCCACACAATTTTCTATTAGTAAAGAAAAGCATCTAGAATAAGTATTTGTTATTCTTGAAGAGTTTTTCAATAAGTCCCTAATACTATTCAGACTCTCTGATTTCAGTATGTCTGCGAAAAGGCTTTCCACATCAAACGAGAACGTAAGAATGCAATTGCTTGAACCGAAAGGATTTTGCTCAACATGGAATTTCTAACGCTGAATTTAAAAGCTATTGTCCGAAGATTTTTAAGAACATTATTAAGGCGACTAGCTAGAAAATAAATCAGTGAATTAATAAAAGAAACAGCGCATAAGATGTTTAGTTATTGCTATAATTGTCAAGTGAGACCAATATAAAAAAACTAGTCAGGTGCAAGTTGGACTTGCGCAATTAGCGTTCCGTACGGGGATTGCTTATAAAATAAAATTCTTACCTAGGCTACCTTAATTACGCCTTTGACATCTTAGCTACCTAATAGCCAATAAATCAATCTCACTCAATCCAGAATCTAGTAATGAAAGCGTAAAACAAATATTTACTATTTTATTTTATTTGTTTAATTATAAACAAGTAAAATAAAATTATTTTGTTTCTAGAGGAGCGCCGCGAGGAAGGATTAATGTACGGAAAATTATATTAAAACAATCTTCACCATATTATAGTGAAACATAGTTTTTAGTATTTTTTTTATACCAGATAAACACGCGAATGTAATACACTGGTGATAATTTTCGCTCAATCGACTCTTTATGAAGAATATTCCAGATTTTTTAAAATTTTCTTTAATTAGTACTTTTCGAGAATTTTTCTGACAAAAATTCATTATTCAAAACACAACCATGAAAATAGTAAAAATAGCCAAATCACTAAAGACCTTACAGAAAAAAAACAACTACGAAACAATAATGGAAGCGTACATTCAAACGAACTCAAACAATTGAATAGAACAATAATCAAAGAAATTAGAAAAGATGTCAGAAAATACAAACACAGACAACATTAGAGACACAATTGAACGAAATAAGAACAGAAAAGTCTTAAAAAATAAACTAACAAATCGAAAACGTGAAATCTTCAAACTTAAGAATGAGGTCGGCGTAACTACAATTAAACAGGAGCTTTTAACTATAGCAGAGAGCTTTTACAGGGAATCATACCATATAAAAGCAAACACATGAACGGAAGAGAAAGATAAGTTCGAGAGAGGAAAGTTCTAAATTAAGCATAGGAAAAATAAAAAATAGCTTAAAACAAATGAAAAATCACAAACCAGCTGGTGAAGATGGAATTGAAATAGAAGCCGTGAAAATAGGAGGAGACAAACTGTTAAAGACATTAACACTTTTATTCAACTTTTGTTTACAGAACGCAAGCGCCCCTCAAGCTTGGAATTACAGACCTATCAGCTTACATTCTCACCTATATAAGCTCTTCATGAAAATAACTTTAATACGCCTAAAAACCAATTTAGATGTCTATCAAACGCGGGAGCAAGCTAGGTTCCGAACTGGTTTTAGTCCAAATGATCACCTTCCAACGCTGAAAATATTGATCGAAAAAATCATATATATATATATATATATATATATATATATATATATATATATATATATATATATATATACATATATATAAATATATAATCGTATATCCCTTCTACCATATGGTGTAGGACAGTTATACATTCTCTTTTTTTCCCTCTAATCTCCACATATAAACTTCTTCCATCTGTCTCTATTCTTTGCCATTTTCACTGCTTCCTTCCAGGATTTTCCCTTCTCCTTAGGTATACATCCAATACTTCCATTCCAGGTTTGTCTAGGTCTTCCTCGCTTCTGTTTTCCCTGTATTCAGGCTTCATACACTTGTTTCACCTGTCTATCATTCTTCATTCTTTGTAGATGTCTCCACCATCCCAGCCGTCTTTGTTGTATATATTCCATAACTGCTTGTACTCTCAGCCCTCTCCTTATTTCTGTATTCCTTATTCTGTCCTTCCGTGTAACTCCTTGTACTGCTCTCAGGTATTTCATTTCGACGGCTTGTTTTTCTGCCTGTCCATGATTCACATCCATATGTCAGGATTGTCCTAAAAAATTGAACACTTTTATTTTTGTTTGTTTCGTCACCTCTTTCTTCCTAATGAATTTATTATTTATTGCATAGTAAAGTTTGTTCGTTTTTTCGATTCTTTCATCAATTTCTTTGTCTTGTTTTCCAGTTTCATTCATTATCACTGCCAGATACTTATATTGTTCCACTTGTTGAATTTTATTCCCTTCTATGTAAATGTTTGTTTGTTGGTTTTTCCATTGCCATTACTTTTGTTTTATCTATATTAATTTTCATACCTTCTTCCTTAAACGCTTCATTCCAAATATCGAGGTTTCTTTGTAATTGTCTCTCATTTTCTGCCACCAGCACAATATCATCAGCAAAATCCGCTTCAGATACTTCTATTCTTTTCAGCTTCCAGTATCCTATTGTCATTCTTTTCACTTTTATTTCGCATTTCTTGATTATTTCATCCATGTATACAGTGAATAATGTTGGGCTCAAGCTTCCTCCTTGCCTCAAACCTTCCTGTGTCGTAAATCCCTCCGACTTCATGTTGTTTTTTATTACATACTGCACATTGTTGCTGTATATTCCCTTTATTATTATTATTGTCTTTTTATTTATTCCTTTGTTTTCTAGGCTTTTCCACACTTTATTTCTCGGTACACTGTCAAATGCTTTTTTTAAGTCTATGAAAGCAAGGTGTAGACTCTTATTTTGTTTTGATCTTTTTTCGATAATCTGTTTCAGTGTAAATATGTGGTCTTGTGTACTTCTAGCTGGTCTAAATCCACTTTGCGATTCCGATAGTTGTGGTTTTATTACTTTCTTTATCCTATTATTAATAATGCCCTCATAAATTTTGACAATTGTGTTCAGTATAGTAATTCCTCTGTAGTTATTACAATCCTGGTGTTCTCCCTTTTTATAGATTGGTGTAATAAACGATATTCCCCATTCGACTGGAAAGTTTTCTTCCTCCCATGCACTATCAATTATTTCTAACAATATTGTTTTTTCCTTTCCTCCCCATGTATTTAATCATTTCAGACGTTATCTTATCGCTGCCTGAGACTTTTCCATTTTTCAATTTTCTTATAACTTCCTCCAACTCTTTCCATTCTATTTATTCCCTATCTTCTGTTTCTTCCATATTTTGCTGTTCCAATTCTTCATAATTTGCATTATCTTTTTCTTCATTACCCCCCAATACTTCTTCAAAGTAGTCTTTCCATTATTGCTTTCTCTGTTGTTAGGATTTCTTGGTTTTTGTTTTTTACATATAATTCGGTTATAGGTTGGTCCTGCCTGAATGATTAAACTCTGTAGAATAGCTTTTGATTTTCTTTACTATTTTCTTCCATTTTATCTCCGAATTCTTTCCATGACTGTTCCTATGCGTTTCTTACCAACTCTTTAACTCTTTTCCTTTTTCCTTTATATAGTTCATATTGTTCAGGTGTTTTTGTTTTGAGATTTTTTTCCATTCTTTCTTCTTCGCAATAATTTCTTCTTGTATATCACCACTCCACCAAACTGTTTGCCTTTTACTGTTGTTTGCGTTGCATACTCCGCATACTCTAGTAGCACCGTCCAGGATTATATTCTTGAAGATACGCTTTTCTTCCAAACTTGCATATTTTATATGTCTGTATCCTTTTTCGAATTTCTCCTCAGTTATTTGTCGATATTTGATCCTAATTTCTTCATTTCTTAGTTTATATGTCCTTATTGATTTGTATTTTCTTATTGTTGAGCTTTCATCTTAAGGCAACCTTTCTTTGTTTATTCCTATTAGTAGGTAATGATCACTGTATATTTCAGCTCCTCTTCTTATTCCTCGAAAAAAAATCACAGAACATAATAAACCATTGGTATTAGTTTTTATTGACTTCCGAAAAGCAATCGATACCATTGAATTACCAGCAATTATGGCGACCTTAAGAGAATGTAAAATCGATTATGTATACGCGAAATTAACAGAACATATATACAGTACTGCTTCAGCTATCATTAAGCTTCATGAATCAACATCATCATTTCGAATTGAAAGAGGCATCCGACAAGGAGATACCTTATCCCCACAAGTTTTTATAGCAACGTTGAAGTATAGATTTAAAACTTTGAACTGGGATAATACGGGAATTAGTGTAGATGGAGAATATCAAATTCACGGACGACATCGTCCTGATTACAGATAATATGGGAGATGTAATAAAGATGGTAGAAGAACTGAAATGGGCTGTAGGAAACCCGTTTCAATTCTTGAAACAGGCTTCCGTTTCAAGAACTAACCGGACTTCCGTTCAGTTCTTGAAACGGTCTTTCCCATGTGTAGGCATGGAAGAGACCATGAGTTTGGTCTTTTTCATGCCTAAACATGGAAAAGACCAAATTCATGACTAAACAGATGTTAAGTGAAGAGATAAACATATCTGGACAAACTATACAGCAAGAGAAGTGTTTGAGGTACGAAATAAGATTGGGCAGAGACAATTAAAGATACGAGATCCAGAGAAGAATTCGCTGAGGGTGGGCAGCTTTCGGAAGACTACGTGATACGTTCGAGAACAATGATATACCTTTAAGTGGAACACGAAAAGTATTCGAGCAATGTGTAATGCCAGTCATGACATATGGAGCTGAAACTCTAACTCTGACAAGGAAGACAACATAGAAATTAAAAGTGGCACAGCTTCCAATGGAAAGGTCAATACTAGACATTACAAGAAGTGATAGAATCTGGAATAAAATCGTTAAAGATCGAAAAGAATTGTTGAGTGGAAACCCCGGCAAGACAAAAGAAGCACAGGCGGACCACCTAGCCGATGGACGAACGACCCAAAGAGAAATGCCCAGAACTGAATCACGAAGGCACAACATCGAGGGGACTGGAAGGACTTGGAGGAAGCCTATGTCCAGCAGTGGACAAGAGAGGCTGGATGATGATGATGACTTATCGAGATAGAAGGGGTGGACAGACATTTTTGGCCATTTTTTTAAAATAACAATTGCGTATATTATTATAAATGAGACTGTCCTATGTTGACTTCCTGAAAATTAGTATAAAAAAGTAAATACTATTAGATACTTCTTTAAATACTTGAAACAAGAAACGGTAGTTTCGAACACTAATTAAAAGTTTTGTACAAACTTGAGAATAATTTTTAAAATTAAAATAAAAAGGCGTTTTGTTATTTTAATATTGAAGCAGATTAGTTAGAAACTTACCAAGGTAGTTGAGTCACTTCTCTAAAATAAGCTGTTCTATGTAAGCTGCGAAGGAAGAAGAAAATGACGAGATCAGAAGAATGGGCTGCGATAGAACGGTATACCTTTGTTAAAACTCCTGAGCACCGAGCATTTTCTCTATCCAGATGACCTTACACTAAATGCTCTCTCTCTCTCTTAAGCATTTCAGCACAATCAATCAATCAATTCCCATATTTGTGCCAAATTTCAACTTTATATGTTTTCATAGTTTCGGAGAAAATCGGGTGTGACAGAGAGACAGAGGGACAAACGGACACCGAAGTGATTCCATAAGTATTCCGTATGGCAAACTAACAATCATTTTAATGAATAAGTATAAAAAATGTGTATTTTAATTTTAAACCCCTATAGAATTGTAAAAGCTTCATACAAAGCTCTTTACTGCCGATATAATACACACTAAGTGCATCGCTAAGACTAGCGTCGATTCTTTCATGCTCTATACATACTTTTATATGGCTTTTTGCCCTTTATCGAGGGTCGTATTCAGAATGCACAGTGCCATTCAACGGGATTACAAGGGCTATATATTGTTTGCACTTTACCTATCTCTGTGTAATATTTTTACATTTTTAGAATTGTTGAAGGAAACGTTCTGCGTTTAAGGAAAAATAAAACCGAATTGACAATTTTATTAGATTTGTTGAAAGTTTTTTTTACTTTCCTTGCCAACGAAAAGTTGCGTATTCGTGAAAAAAATTACACATACATAATAAAAGACTGTTTTAGTCAATTTCCACTGGTTTATTTAAATTGCGATGACGCGTTTCGCTGTCGATGCAACTTCTTCAGATCTACATTTTACACTGTCAAGTTAGGTTTAATGTTCACAATTTTATATAATTTCTTAATTATATTATTACACCTAATTAAATTACATTGATAGTATTGGAAAATCCACACACACATGGTATTAGGAGAATAAATTCAATAATGGTGAATTGTTTAAATCTACCTGGTCGTTGAGTAAAGTACCTGTAGTCCTTAATCGATTTATTCGCATTGTCTCTAACAAACCTAACTTGACAGTGTAAAATGTAGATCTGAAGAAGTTGCATCGACAGCGAAACGTGTCATGGCAATTTAAATAAACCAGTGGAAATTGACTAAAAAACAGTCTTTTATTATATATTTATAATGAATTTCCATCAAGTAGAAGCTACAACCATCCAAAATTTAAAAAATTACACTTCGAGACTTTTGCTTTTTAGGGTACCTAGGTCACTCATTTCCGCCGATCTGTCTGTCTGTCAGTCTGTTGGCACGATAGCTCCCAAACGAATCTTTTTCTTTATAAACCACTGCTTCTCCACTGCAGGAGAGAGGCCTCTTCAAGTTTGTTCCAATTGTCTCTATCCTGTGCAAGGTGGAGCCTTCTACTGCCTGCTATTAACCAGTTCTTCTTTTCATTGGTCTTCCGATACTTCGTCTCCTCTCTTAAGGTCTCCATTTAAGTAATTTTGTTGTCTGTTCTAGCCACATGCTCCATTTCCACTTTAATTTTGCCACTCTTTCACTGATATCTGTAATTTTTGTTATTCGTCTGATATCCTCACTTTTAATGTTTTCTCGTAAACTAACACCTAACATCTGTCTTTCCAGGGTCCGTTGAGTGCGTCGGAGCCGTCAAAGACTATTTTTTGTAAGGGTCATGATTTCCAGCCCATACGTACTTACTGGAAGTATGCAGCTCTCGTATACTTTTCTTTTTGAGGTCATGGGGATATGTTTGTTTTTTAGAACGAATTCCAGTTTTTGAAATGCAGTCCAGCTGAGACCAATTCGCCTTGGTATTTCCGCCGTTTGATTGTCCTTATCCAATCTAATCTTATCTCCCAAGTATACATACTCTTCCACTCTCGATCTCTTCCGTACTGATCTTAATTTTTGTGTTTTTGTGGGCTTAGAAGTTTTGTTTTCTTGATGTTCATCTCGAGTTCAACTTTCTGTGACTATTGATTAAGCTAATTAGTTCTACATCATCTGCGAATCGCAAGTGTATGCCATCGATTTTAATTCCCTTCTCGTCCCACTCGTCTTCTTTCTTCCTAACATGTGTAGCTACACATGTATAGGTAGGCCGTGGCCTGTTTTAACCTTCCTATGCCCCTTCGGATGTTGACGTCCAACATTTTCTACAACGCTTCAGTGGCCTGCCCGTGATTTTTTTCCGACTGACTGGGATCTTTAACTTCGCGTTTTTTACAAGCCTGTTGTCGTCCATCCTATCTATGTACTTGTTCCAGTATTTCCTCCGTTGTCTTACCCATTTTCCTATGTCTTGGATCCCACTTTGCTGTTGAAGGTCCTCACTGCTAATTCTATCGTGTAATGTTTTTCAGTGTATGGTTCTTATTATTTACATCTCCACCGTTCTCATCATTTGGTGTGTCCTGGAGATGTCTGATCTTGTTTCAGCTGTGTATGTTATAAGGGGACTAATTGTTAATTTATATATTCTTATTTTACTGTCATTATTGAGGTATTTGTTCTTCCATACAATGTCCCGAGATTTGGGAAGCCTTCATTGTCTGTTCTTTTACTTCTTCCTGTATATTTCCATAGCTTGTTATTTCAACTCCCAGATATGTAAAGTGATTCACTTGTTCCGTTCCCACTCAAGACTTTTAAATACATCCTCCAAGGCCAGCGTCAACAATTTTGGTGAAATTGTATCGCCCTGCCTAACACCTTTCTTGATCCTTATGGGTTCTGTTTTTCGATCTTCATCTAATTTAACCGTTAATGTCACATTTTCATATATTAATTTTAGGAGTTCGGTATATTTTAAGTCTATTCTAGCATGAGCTAAGAAGTGCATAATTGTTCCAGTTCGCTGAAACGAATAAGATATCAATTTCAAACTTGGTAATCTAATGATGGGATAAGGCCGATAGTTTTTGAACGATATCGCTTCAAGCTAAAGGGGTGAAAAAGATGGGAGTCGATAAATTTTATACGTTTTTTATATGATAAGTTTCCCTGTTTTTTTCTGGAAATAATAGATAAATTTCATGCCTAAATATTTATAGTAGAATATATAAGGGATGTAATGGGTGGAGGAGGAGATTAGAGGAGTTGATTCGTATATATTGTGTTATATCACCTTTTTAGAATTTTTGAAGCCGAGAAATCTAAAAATTAGGTTGTTTTTCAGTGACTTTAATTTCAAAGTAGGGAAGGGCTGACAAGAGGGGATTATTGAAATTTTAACACCAATTTGAAATATTTACAGGTTTTTTGGACAAATTTTTAATCACATTATTTGTAGTAAAATATGTGGTGGGGTAGGGTGGAAAAGGGGTTTTTATATGTAGTGTAATAGGTCCTTTTCAGGATTTTTGGCGTCGAGTAAGGTCTGAAAATTACATTACTCTCAATTTTAATCCGGGTTCCTCGAAGGGTATAGCACAAACGACGATATACAATCCATCCGCTCACTATTTGAACAACGTCATGAATATAACGAAACCCTTCACCTCGCTTTCATTGATTATTACAAGGCGTTTGACACAGTGGAATTGTGAGATATCTTCGGAGCTTTGAATAATGCAAAAATTGATTCTGATATAAAAATCTCATTAGCTACATATACAAAAATACAACAGTCGAAGTAATCATCAATGAAGACACCAATACAAACAAAATTTTAGTGAAAAAAGGTGTGTTATCTCCTACACTATTCACATTGGAAAACGTTTTCAAAAATCTAAACTGGGACGAGAATAGGCATAAGAATTGACGATGGATATCTGAAGCATCTTCGTCTTGCGGACGACATCATGCTGATCGGCCGAGACGCATGGAGTGGAAATCACACTCTAACGAACTAATCAGCACATGAACTTAGAGTAACACAAAGAGCCAACGGATGATGTTAGGAATAACTCTCAAAGATCACATTAGAAACACAGAGATAAGACAAAGAACAAAAGTCGAAAACATAATAACTCGTATAACTGAATTAAAATGGACCTATACACTAGAGACCCCGCCTGTAACGGAAAGTTGGTAGACCAACAAAACGTTGTGAAAACCGCTAGAAGAAGATGAAGAAAAAAAAATCCGTAAAGTGCAAGTTGGACTTGTGCAATTAGTGGTCCGTACCTTTATTGCTGGCTTGCAAAATAAAAAATTAATAAAGACCCTGTCATCTTAAGATCCAATATTTATTTTCATTCATTCATTATAAATAAATAAAATAAAATTATATCTCGTAGAAGAGCGACTCGTCACTTAGTTACAGTAATGTACTGCATATTACAAAAATCTTCACCATAGGTCAAGAAACATAGTTTACATAGTGTTTTTTTTATACAAAATAAATTATCAACTGTAATGTACTCGTGATAATTTTAGCTCAACCTACACTTTATGGGAAATATTATAGAATTTTTTTTAAAAATTTATCAGCCTTTTTGGAGATAAGGGGGAACATTGATAGCTGGCAATTTTTTTAAAACTAATATAAAGAAAAGTGTGCGCAAGTATTAACATCATATCTATTTTTGAACTCGTGTTTTCACAAACTTTCATTTGACAGCCGAGTCGATGACCTGGCATTTTTTTTTTTTCTTTCACTTCTAATTTCACCCGTCAAAACTAACGCCTTAGGTCAAAATTTAACTTTCAAAACTACACGGCCCTGATTGGGCCATCATTTCCTATATATGTGTCAAATTACAACTTGCGATGTCGAATAGTTTCGGAGAAAATCGGGTGTGACAGACGAACAGTCGGGCAGACACTGAAGTGACATAAATGTTCCGTACACTAAAAAGATGTATTATGAGATATAATTCTCGTAAAAATTTTATTTTATCAAGATCTCATCCTTGTAAAACAGTTAAGTTTTAATGGTAAGGGGGAGGGACAAAAGATGACATATATTTGTGCACGCAAAAACAATATTTTCCGGTAGATTTTTATCTCGTAAATTATTACTATAAGGACAAGTTAATAAGCAATAAGATCATTAAAAAATTCATCTTTCTTTCTTTTTATCGTTCACCTACCCGCCTGAGTAGGGATTTTACCTTTTATCATATCCTGAGGATATCTGCGGGATGTCGTAATACCCGTCAACGTTATCCAAGTGCCGAAACATACATTTTTGTATTTCACGTCATCTTTTAGTAAACGGAGTAGTACTGACACGGACATTATTGCATTTTTGTAAACAACTACTACCTATGTACGTGGCCAGGCTTTATATACCTAAATAAATAAGTATACCGACCTGCCAGGATTGGGACCCGAGAACTTCTGCACATCAAGCAAGTAATACGCCCTGTAGGCCTGGGCCGCCACACTTTAATTTTTGTTTCTTGTACTGCGTACTGTAATATTTCCTATTATGATAGTTAATAGCAAAAATCATATACACAAAACTGTCAATATCTCTTGAGTTAACAATATAATGCAGATAAGAATTATTGTTTAACATTTGTATTTTTATGTATTTTTTATTCAAAATGCGATAATTTAATTTTGTTCGAGCACATTGGGCTATCATGTTTATTCATTTTACAGATTCTTCAGCTACAAATGAACGACTACAAATATCATTACGTTTTTACAACCTTCGATATAGAAACGTTTGATTTAGAAGACTTTAAGTACAACTTTGTCAACATGACAGCTTTTAGAGTCGTCGATATCGACCAACTGGCAGTAAAAGAAGTTCTCAGAGACATGGCCAAATTTCAAGCTAATCAGGAGCTGTCACCTATAAACTCAAGTTACATTCAGGTGAGCTATACAAATTTTATATTCACAAAAACTCACAAATGAGCTGAAATTTAGTTAGCCTACTGTGCAAACGTAACTGTAGAGATGAGAATGTACTCGTACATTCAGTTGGTGTAGTACGTTTGACTAGAGCCTTTCATGTGTCAATCGAATGCTTTTTAATATTAATCATTATTATATTCTCGGATGAGGTCAATTAACATCTTGACGGCCACGTCATTAAACAAACTGCAGTTATCGGAGCCTGATAAGTCTAAAACTATAGCGTGAAATGTCTTTATGTTCCTTTAAAATAACGTTGTTCGCCAAAATGTCGTTCCATGAAATAATAAGCCAGCACTTCTTTGACCAGGGCAGAGATTGCACAACAACTCTTAATTGAACAATAGTTTCATCGTTGGTATAGGTAATGTGTGCGAAGTAATTTACTTACTAGAGCGTAAAATACTTGGCGCACGGTGTTATTCTTTTTCTCCCAATGCCCTTTCAGTTTCGGACGTTGGCTATTAACATGGGAGTCCTGATCTTTTTGATGGCGCTTCGAAACAGCTGAACAAACGTAAGTCCGAAGTTTTAAGTCATAGAGCCAGAAATGTCTTCTTCTCCCTAGACCTCGTTTGCTATCTATCTTTCCCTCTATTACCAGCTGCAAGAGGCGATATTTATTTTGTCTCGTGACGTGGCCAAAATATTCAAGCTTTCGCCCTTTAATTGTGCGTGCAATTTCTTTGTCACTGCCTATTCGGCGCAGAACTAAGTTGGTGATATGTTCGGTCCACGAAATCTTTAGAATCTGGCGGTACATCCACATCTCAAAGGCTTCAACTTTTTTCATTGGTGTTTCCGTCATCGTCCACGATTCTACACCGTATTGGAAAAGCAGGGAATACATAGCATTTGGCTAATCTAACTTTTATTTGGAGTGACAAATCATGGTACGTAAATAGTCTTCTCATACCATTAAAAGATGCTCGAGGTTTGATTCTTGATTTTATTTTGACAGATTGCATTAATCACCGTCCCCAAGTATATATAGCATTCCACAGGCTTGATTATTTGGCTATTTAAACTGACGCTGTCTTGCTGCTTGTTGAGATTTACTTATTATCATCTACTTGGTTTTAGATATATTGAGGTGGAGACAATACTCTTCGCTGACCTTTGCACTCTTTCAACAAAATCTTGATGTTCATCGATGTTACTGGCCAGCAAGACGATAACATCGGCGTATCTTATATTATTAATCATATCGCCATTTATTTTGATGCCTTTGTTAACTCCCTCTAGTGCTTTGTTAAATATTTCCTCGGAGTATAGGTTAGAGAAGAGAGGACATAAGACCCAACCCTGCTGTACGCCTTTTTTAATCTCAACGTTGTCAGAGTAGGATTTATCTTATTCATATGTTAGCCGATTGTCCCCAATACAGATTTGCTATAATGCGAATATATTTGCCATTAATATCAGCTTTTTGAAGAATTTCGATAAGCCGTTTGTGCAAGACGTTGTCAAATGCTTTGGTGAAGTCCACAAATATAAATATAGGAATGCATCTTTATTCCAATCCCTGCAGCGTTGGATGTGCACTTGTAAGCTAAAAATGGCTTCTCGGATACCAAGAACATTACGAAGGCCAAACTGTGACTCGCTGATGTTTGCTTCACGTTTTCTGTAGATTCTGTTATAATTAACTTTTGTAAAGACCTTAGTGATGTGGCTAATCAAGTTTATCAAGCTGAATTCATCATACTTTTCTTGGGTACTGCAATAAAGGTTGATTCTAGTCAGTCTCTAGAGAATTCACCGGTTTTGTAAATGGTATAAAAGATATCAGTGAGAGTATTGAGAAATTGATAATCCATTTTATATATTAGTTTTAGTACTTCACCGTAGATGTTATCAGGACCTGGTGCTTTATTATTTTTAATTTAATATTTTTAAAATGGCTTTCTCTATGTCAAATTTCTTAATCGGGGGTCCTGCGTCTGTATCACGTGTTGTTAGGTCGATCTGAGGCAAAAAGCGTACCAATGTACAGGTTCCACGCTTCAAGAGTTTCTGAGATGAGATTTTTATTTGAATCAAGTATACTAGTCATTGGATTGTATTTCGTTTTATCGATCATTTTTTTTATTTTTTATGCATATTATGGCAATCATATTTTACTTCATATTCTTCAATTTTATCACATTTCTCAGCAAACCACTTTTCCTTAGCTTCTCTAGTTTTTTTTCCTTATCTTGTTATGAATTGATCGATGTTTATATGTGTTTTTATTTGTGTACCATCGTCTCTCCTCGATCATATTGAAAATCTCTTCTGTTACGGTGTATAGTATCCTTAAAAAACTATTGGCAATAAGAAAGTATCACTTCGCGCCCTGGCATTAAGCAACTAAATTTTTTACGTTTGTAGAAGAAATATCTTTAAACTTCTAAATCCTTTTTTATGCTGAATAAAATTTCCTGCTAAACTGTCTAGACACTTTATCAAAAAGTTTGGTTTTAATTGATAAAAAAGTGGAAAACTTATAAAACTCATAGTTTTTTTTTCCCGTTTGTATGAGATAATGTCGTTGAAAAGCGCACTCTTGGAAAACGAAAATAATTGGAATAAGTCCCAAATTAAAACTGGAACCGAATTGTTTATAGAAGTTTGCCAATGTTGATATTAAAACGTTGGATTAAGCGGACTTTGTTTATTAGTTTGTTAAGTTGGTTTGATACTTTGTTTTGAAAATTGTTGAAAATGAGACACTTTAACTGAACAAATGAATGAATTTTAAAATAGCTATTGTAACAAAAAAAAAAAGCTTGATAAACTCGGATGATATCGCCCACTTAAATAAAAACTAAAGTATTTGAAAAGAAATAAATGTCTGTTAGATTAGTACCAAAAGAAATTATTATATTGAAGAAAATCATCATCATCAGCTGTGCAGTTCATCGTCAGACATAAGCCTTTCCTAAGTACGTCCATATTCTTCGGTTTCGAGCCTTGTTTATCCAGTTGTATCCCACTAACCTTTTGATGTCGTTAGACAATCAGGTTTGTGAGCGTCCTCCACTTCTTTTCTCATTCCAGAGCCTCCAGGTGATTACATTATGGGTCCATCGATTACACAGGTATACCAAATAAAAAAATTCTCTGTCTTTTAAGTGCGACAACGTGTTTTCTTAAGTTTTTTTTATGCTGAACCACAAAAAAAAATCATAGAAAAAGACATCCACCGTGAGATTTTTTTTCAGAAAACACACTTAAAGTTGCTAGAAAAACTATTAAATTGAAAAAAATACATTTTAATAAATAATATAAAACTGTAAAACAATTAAAATTATGGAAAAAAACTATTATTTTGAACATCTTTAAATGTTCTGAATCTACAGTTATCATAAAAACTTAAAAATATTAGGTTTTAATGTTTATGTTTAACAAAAAATACGCATACATCACCTTTAAAGCGACGCAGCAAAATGATGTTTACAATAAATTATTTTTAATTTTTATTAATATTGAACAAAACTATTATTTCCAGTATTTTTTGAAGTTCTTGATCCTAATTTGACATCAAAAAATAAAGTTTTATGTTCAGCTCAGTTCAGGTTTCAGTTTCAAACAAAAAACTCGCTTTTAACACTTACAAGGGTACCATATGGTTGGTAAAATGCTTTTTTAAGTAAATAAATGCAACAGCTAAACAAGAATTTTTTTTCGAATGAAACTATTTCTAGTAGTTTTTTAAGTTTCAGATTCGACTTGGATATCAAAACATGAGGAATAGTGTTTAGTGTTGAAAAAATATCCGTTTACTATTTAGGAACAAAGGTTGCAAAATGCAGTCTAATGTATATCCCTTGACAGTTTTAGAAGTCAATTTTGTGGACAGATTGATTAAGTGAATATGGAGGAATGTGAGTGGGTGAGTGAGGTAATGAGTGAGTCAGCGAGCGAGTGAGTGAGGTAGTGAGTGAGTGAGCTAGTGAGTGACTGAGTGAGTGAG
>CM032451.1:70075050-70275050 GCA_019049505.1 Pachyrhynchus sulphureomaculatus
AATTACAAAGGTGTTTTGTTGGTCAATTATCTTCACAAAGGTAAAAGAGATAACTCTAAATATTATTGTAATCTTTTGGATCAGCTTGATGCAAAAAATCGTGAGAAAAGACCTACCCTCAAGAAGAAAAGAATCATTTTCATCAAGACAATGCACGTGTTCAGACAAGTATTTTGACGATGCCAAAATTCAACGAATTAAAATACAAATTGCTTTGAACATCTAGCGTATTCACCAGATTTGGCTCTCTCTTACTATTATCTGTTTTCAAACGTCAAAAAATTCCTGACCGGAAAGCGTTTTTACATCAAATGACGAAGTTATTACAGCCGTGGATGGATATTTTGGTTTCAAAAAAGGTGTTGGTACGAAAGATGCTTTAGCGTTTGTATCTGATTTTTTGTATAGTAATCTAGATAAGAGCAAACCAAACATAGCTGTTTTTTTGGACCTGGCCAAGGCTTTTGATACAGTAAACCAATGAGATATTATTACAAAAACTAGAGTACCATGGTATAAGGGGAGTTACACATAAGTTTGTCAAAGATTATCTTGCTGACAGGACACAAACTGTAAAAATAGGAAATAATAAAAGTAGTTTTAGAGACGTGAAAATTGGAGTACCACAAGGTACTATTTTAGGGCCTTTACTTTTCCTCATTTACATTAATGATTTGTTTGAGACTCTGTCAATGGACAGAATAGTCTCGTATGCTGATGACACTATTATTTCATGTACTGAGGAGAACTGGACAAAAAAGGTCATACAAGCAAATGCATTTTTGGGCAAAGTATACCTGTGGTTGAATACAAATCAACTTTCTTTAAATGTTGCAAAAACAGTATACATTACATTTGCCAATTACATTAATTCAATTCTACCTGAGGCACTCTTGACAATAAATACACAAGAATTCAAGAGAGTTGATGACACTAAATATTTAGGGGTAACAATTGATGCAAATATGAAATGGAAAAAAAAAAAATATAGAAAATATTGTCAAGAGAACTAGATATTTGATATATGATGCAAAATTAGTAAAGATCATGGATAGAGACACTTTGGTCAGGATATATCATGGCCTTTTTTAATGGTGTTGCAAGCTGTAGAATAGTGGCGTGGGGCTCTTCATATGATAATGCAATGGGATCTCTTGCACGTATTCAGAAAAGACTAGTAAAAATTATTAATAAAGCGTAATCAATAACTGTTAACAAGAAACTATTAAATATAAAACAAACATATGCACTGGAGATCCTTATGCATAATTATGCGAATTTACGTGACGAGTACACCACTTCAATAAAGATTACAGAAATAAAAATATTTCACCTAGAAGGGTTTATCTAGAAGTAGAAGAAAAGAGTCATGTATATATGGCAACTGAACTTTTCAATAAGCTTCCAAATGAACTTAAAAATATATCTGGGAGTAATAGAGTTATCAAGAACAAACTGGAAAAATGGGTTTTAGAAAGTTGTTAATAAGACAATTATTGAAAAAAAGGTAAAAAATTGTGTTTGGAATATTTGTACTTTGGAATTTTGGTGCATTTTAGAACTCTTAACACCTGTTTCTTTCAATTGATATAAATTATTTTACTCTTTATATTTTTTAATTTTTAAGTTTAAATTTGTTAATTTTGTAATGTTTCATTATTAATATTAAGTTTTTGTTATGCTTTTATCCAAGCCTGCATACAGGTATGACCTACTGTGGGCTCCAGGCTTCTGGAATACTTTGTTTTTGTATTTGGATTATAAATAAATAAATAAATAAATTAAACATTGGAATAATGTAATGTATTGAAGTTTCAGGAGATTATAATGAATAATAAATAATAGTTCATGTCAAAAAAAGTTTTCTTTCATTGTTATTCCGAGTACTTTTCAGACAGCCCACGTAACAGAGTCCTATTCATGATGCAACAGAAATACGAAAAATGTATATTATTGGGAATTATGTAAATAAAGTATAAAAATAGATAAAAAAGTATGTATTCTAATGTTAACATACTGATATATCTGTTACTTACGTAGACACTTTGAGTGATATTTTAAAATGAGTTAGGAAATGAAAACGTTTCCTGACGAGCACTGAAATATTCAATATTTCGGACAAAGAAACAATTTAAATTTTTGAATTGATTTGTAATTTTGTATGTTGAGAGTATTTTATCAACTTTTTTGGTAAAAGCTACTTGGAGAAACAAAATTTTGTTTAAATTGTGAGACTGGCACGATTTCACTTCGATCGCCCGGACAAGAAAAAAACATTTTTATGTATAAAATTTATTTTATTTTTCCACATAGTCCCTCTTTAGCTCGATACACTTAGTCCAACGTTTTTCTATTTTTTGTATATATATATATATATATATATATATATATATATATATATATATATATATACATATATACATATATATATATATATATATATAATATATATATATATATATATATATATATATATATATATATATATATATATATATATATATATATATATATATATATATATATATATATATATATATATATATAATCTCATTTATAGCGTTTTCGCCTTTGGGTTCCTAATCGCCAGTTATTTCTATCCTCACAGTCATCTCCTGAGAGATTCCTTGCAGACATTGGCCTTGTTATTCCCTGAAGCCATGTTGTGAGTGGTCGTCCTCTTTTCCTCTCTTCTGTAAGGATCCACTCCAAAATCTTTTTTGGTAGTCTTTCCTTGGCATTCGTTTTACATGTCCATACCAAGCTAGTTGTTGTCTTTCGATATCGTCAATTATTGTGCGTTCCACAGTCCTTAAATTCCTTACGTCCTCATTTTTAACGTGCTCGAATCTAGATTTACCTGCAGATCTTCTCCAGGAAATCATTTCCACTACAAGTCTTTTTGTTTATTTGTCAGCTGCCATAATTCCGAGTCATAAGTCAGTGTGGGTTGTAATATAGAGTTACAGATTTTCTTTTATGTCTCCGCTCTAATATTTTTTTTGCCATAGTATTGAGTTCAATGTCCCAATAACCTTTTTCCTTTTGTTATTCTGTCTTGTAGTGTTTCGGCCAGTCTTGGTGGGTCTCGTGCCCAGATATACGTATTCTTCACAGCACTTGATAGTTTCATTGTTCAGAATCAGATCTCCTGGTGACGGTTCTTGTCCAATGCTTAAATATTGTGTCTTCTCTGTATTCATTTGTAATCGCTATTTCCTGTATTCTTCGAATAGTTTCCGGGACATGTATTCCAGATCTTCTTTATCTTGAGCCACCACTGATCATCTGCGTAATGTAATGTGTATAGGGTTTTATCCCCTATTGCCATTCCCAAGCCATTACACTTCCGTTTCCACATTCTCAGAGCTTCATCGATGTACATATTAAATAGGGTGGGTGACAAAGAACAACCTTGGCGTAGGCTTTTACTTACATTGAAGCCTTTTGAGAGATTATTTCCTACTTTTATTCTAGATGTTGTTTCTATAGAATTCTTTAATGGCATTCGTAATAGTCACATTAATATCAGATTTTTCTAGGACATCCCATAGTTTAAAATAGGGACCGAATCATATGCCTTCGTCAGATCTACTACTAGAAATAGGTGTACATCTTCTGACAGTATTGTTCTTTTGTCGATGATTTGTGTTAAACAAAAAATATTGTCAATGGTTGATCGAACGGCTCAAAAACCGTCTTGCTCTTCAGATTCATATGGATGATACTCTTCACATATGGGATCTTTTAATATTTTTCCATAGAGTCGGCTTAATGTTCTTGTCACCGTTAGACCTCGATATTTACCGCAGTTTTTTTATTGCCCCTTTTATGTATAGATGTAATCCAGCCTTCTTTCCAGCATTTTGGTGTTGGTTCCCCATTTAAACATCGGTTAGAAAAATTCTGTTAAGATCTTAAATAGTTAATTCTTTATTAGTTCTGCAGCAATAGTTTCCGGGCCTGAGGACCGATTGTTTTTTAGTAAATATATGGCTTTCTTTGTCCTGTCCATATCAAGAGCTGTGGGTTCTCCAACAATTCGAATTTTCTTGGGGGATTTTTTTATATATTCTGATCTTTGCTCCACCAGGAGTGATTTATAGTGTTCCTCCCATTGTTGAGTTAATATTTATTTTACCTCTCTTTTGCGTCCTTAGATTTTTAATAAATCTCCATGATTCTCTAGATTTACGTCCACCTATGTATCCATCTAATTATTGGCATTTGTTTTCCCCACTTTGATTTTTTGCTTGAACTACAGCTTGTTTGAATATTGACGTAGCTTCTTTGTATTCCTGTCTGTTTTCGCACCTCTTTGTACTCATCTATTTTTCATAGAGCTTCTGCTTTTTGTTCTTAAGTTGTTGTAGTTAATCGTTCCATCAGTACTTCCTAGATGTGTGATATGTTTCTTTAATTCCCAATGATTCTTTGGCTGCTTGGTGTATTTCATCTATTACATTTTTGAGTAGAGATTCTATTGACCTTTCTTTTGTATCCCATCTAAAAAATACGATTTTTCCAACCCTTCAAAATAGGCATATGTTGCAGCAATCACCTCATCGTTTGAGCCAAAATTTTTTCCGCTGAGCCATTTTTTCATATTCGGAAATAAGAAATAATGGCTGGGGGCTAAGTCTGGCGAATATGGTGGATGAGGAAGCAATTCGTATCCTAACTCATGAAATTTTGCTATGGCGATGACACAATTGTGCACGCGTACGTCGTCTTGATGAAACAAAACTGTTTTCTTCGCCAAATGCGTACGTTTTTCTTTCACAGTATGATGAAACGATCTAATAAGTTGACATAATACTCTCCATTAATCATTTTACCCTTTTCAAGGTAATAAACGTGAATTATGTCGCGAGCAACCCAAAACACTGTGGCCATGGCTTTCTTGACCGATAAAGTCGCCTTGACCTTCTTTAGTGCCGGTTCGCCACCGAAAACCCACTGTTTAGACTATTCTTTAGTATCTGTTGTATTTTGACGCATGTTTCATCAACAGTTATGATTCAACGCCAAAAATCATTTTGAAGTTGACACAGTTGTGAGCAATCACGACACTCATCTTGCAAAAAGCTTTCTCATATCCAGATGAGTTGCTAAAATGTTCTGCACACATTTAGTTGAGATGCCCACAGTCTCAGCTATCTTACACACTTTCACTCTCCGATCATTTATCACTATTGTGGATTTTTTCAATCATTTCTGATGTGGTGACCTCATTTGAACGACCATCAAAAATGCTTTTATTGCCGCGTTTGAATTCAGCTGTCCAATATTTTAGATCGATAATGAGGGTGCTGAGTCCCCATAAACTTCGCTAAGTTTCACTTTTATCTCATTATTCGTTTTCTTTTTCAAAAACAAATATTTTATTACTGCTCGATGTTCAATTTTTTCCATTGTTGTAAAACCACAAAAGTTGTTTTATTTAAATGGCTGTCACTGACAAACTAAATCACGCAGCGACTTGAAAATTTGACAGAATTCTTGTGAAAGGTTATGTTTATGAAAATATAATTTAGTAGCGCCATCTCTGGTCGAGGCCAGGTACTTATCATACAACACTTGTATTAAATAATTTAGGATTTTCGCCTAGAATTGAACTAGGCATAAATGGATCTTATTAAAACTTTCAATACATTAGAAGTTAAATCATGACAAAAGCAACCACAAGCATCTTTCTAGAAGTGCAAAAGAACCAAACGAAAAGGTGGAGTACTTTCCTAAAACTACTATTTTTTCCGTGTACGATATTAAAAAGACACAGGAAAGAGATATAGTTAAAGGCAGTAAACATAATTTATGCTGTTTATTACGAAGTTACGTTAACAAAAGTAGCAGGTAAAAGATGGTTTAGTTGCTTTCGTTCTGGAAATTTCTTTGTCAAAAATGCTCCTCGCACTAGTCGACCAATGACAGAAAAGTTGATAAAATTTCGACAAAAGTTAACCGTGTGTGTGTAAGTAGCCATCACATTGCCAAGGAACCCATCATTCATCACCAAACAGTTTTAAACCATTTGGAGCAAGCTGGCCCCAATAAGAAGTTCTATCTTCACAGAAAAGTAATGAAATCAAACCATTGTTGAAGCGATTGATCATCGGCGATGAAAGAAGTATCACGTACGACTATAATGTGCGCTTGGTGGGATTGGAAGGGAATCGTGTATAATGAGCTGCTGCAGCCCCTCGCAGAGATCAATTCTGTACTCTACTGTCAGCAATTGACGAGACTGAAGACGATGGGCCGAAACTAGTCAACAGAAATGGTGGCATCTTCCACCATGACAATGCCAGAACACATACATCTTTAATGATTCGTCAAATGGTGGCTGGAAAGTTTTAATGCATCCACCGTATAGCCCGGACCCTACATCGTCAGACTACCATTTGTCACAGAAGTTCTACAGAGACGGGCTTAAGGTGTTGCCAGAAAAATGGCAGAAGGTCATCGACCAAAATGGCATATATTTGGTTTAATAAAGTTCTTTCAAAATATAAAACACAATTGTCTCAATTTTGACTTTAACAAAAGGCTCAATACTTATACGGATGTGATGTATTAGCGAGACATATAATTCTAACAAGCACCGTTCAGGAAGGAAGTAACCTGGCTACATCCATCGAACCTTTCTCATGAAAGTACTCTAGAATAAACTCAAGTCATCAACCGTTCTTCGATGTTCTACGAAATTATAATTGCTGGTGATCTCCAATCAGACGAATAGCTCTCTTCTGAATATAATCTGACAAATGCAGCGAATGTTTGGTAATGGAGCTCAAAACATGGGAGCAATATATTCTATAGTTGATTGAATTTGAGGTTTGTAAGGATTAAATGTTGTTGTGGATTAGAATCTCAGCTGAAATCAACATTGCAATGAATCAATGAAAAAATAGATGGCATACCGATCTAGTAAACTGTCAAAGTTGTCGTTGTTGTTTTGTTAACATCGTCAACGGTAGTTCAAAAAGCCTTTCTCCAAATTGCAAACTAATAATAACAAGAAGTGTCTTACGTATTTCTTTAATGTTTATGGAAGTTAAATGACAGTCAGTTTTTATTACAAACTGCATAGTAAAATAAAAGTATGTGTGTCATATATAATTCTATCTGATATGTCTAATATATTACTTTCTATGACATTTTTACCTACTTATGAGAAACACTCTGCGTGTTATTCACCTAAAACTAATAAAATACCATAGTAAGTAGTTGTCGAGTTCATGTTCAGCCAGACAATGACGGCGATGGTATAGTATTTTTCACGATCTAAGAAAGTGACTTAGCTACCTATACCCATTCAAAATTCAACAAGATTCGGAAGTGATTAATTTATGGCTGTTTAATGACAAGGCATCGTGCAGGGCCGCACTATTCCTGATTGTATAATTGTTGGGTTTAAAATTTTATTGTGATAAGACAGTTGAATTTTAAAGTTTAATGTACTGAATAATACACAATATAGTAATTACACAAATATATTAAAACAGTATACAGTGTCCTCGTGTACATTTGTTACAATTTTAGTTATTAACTAATATCTAGTTCAATTTAGCTATGGCTACTATCTTGCAAATCAATAAGTTTTTTTAACAGGTTATAAATGTTTATATTTATGTGTAGTACATACATCTATATGGGTTTTCAATTTTTTTGACGTGTTGAATACAGTTTCTCCAGTTTTCAACGGTTACATTTTTGGCTTCTGTCTTTATCAATTCAATCACACTTCTGTTTAAAGTGGATGTATTATTGTGAGCACGTATATTAACCTTTATTTTATGCCATATCAACTCGATCGCATTAAAGATACAATAATATGGTGGAAGCCGAATTATTTCGTGTCCTGTTTCCTTTCCAATTTTTTCACAAACATATTCTTTTGAGAAATTATAACTTTTCAAAACATCTAACAATTGTTTAACTGTATAACTTTGATGGAAATATATGTCACGTTCGCATAAAAAGGCTTGTATTTCCCTTTTTCTACTGGTGGAACTTGGTACCTTATTCATTTGACAACTATAATAGAACGAATTATCCATCATAATACAGCTATTCAGTGGTATATTTGGCATTAATTTGTTTTGAAGCCAATCTTCAAAAACTTCGGCGGTTGTATCACCACGATAATCCAAGCTGGAATCTGAAATATTCTTGGCTGCTAGAAATAGACATTCTGGTATCCAGCCTTCTTCTGACCCCGCATGTAAAATAGTTATTCTTTTACCTTTATTTGATGGAGCTTTGGTGTGGCATTTTTTGGCTTTATCAATCTATTCTTTACTGGGTGTGTCGTGGGTGTCGTACCAAGTCTCATCTAGGTAGAGATCGATCGATTTTCCGATCTAGCTGTATTTATTTTTTCAAGATATTCCATTCTGAGTTGTTGTAAGTGCCGTGATTCCATTATAACTTGCTTTTTGTCTATTTTTTTGAACAAAAACCACAAACGACGTAGAATACGCCATAAAGTTGTAGTGGAACATTTTATGTCACAACTATCCTCGAACAGCCTCCGTGAAAGTGACAATAACGTAGAAACTTTTTATTCTGCATACATTTCATCAGTTTTGCGACGGACTAAGTCTTCTTGACAGAAATCAATACACTGCGACAAACCTTTGTATTTTCGTGTTTTTTAGGCGCTATCGAATTATTTACAATTTTCCAAACTGTACTTTCAGGGATGCTTGTTAAAGCTGATGTCTCCATCAATGAAAAGTACTCTTCGTGGCCTCGCTCCACTAACTTTAAATAAACACTTTTTACTATCACTTTTGCCTCAACGGGCAAACATTTGCGGCTTCTGATGGAAAGGACATTTTAAGACACTATTGAACTTTATAATAGACACTATTGCAGTATAATACTGCAGATAAAATGAAGAATATTCTTTATATTTATAAACATGAAGTAGCCAATAAAATGTCAGATTGAAAAATCAATTTGCCAAATCACTTTCTTAGATCTTGAAAAATACTATACCATTTTTTTCCGACTTTGGGATTAAATTCTTGAGAATTCATTAAGTTAGTCTTTATCTGGTTATCCTCTTGCTGCAAATATAACTTAGTTTTAATATACTAAGCGATTTTTGTAACACCCTATATACATAAATTTATATTTAAAATATACTGTACCTCTTGTATCAAAGTAAGTGAGCTGTTAGATCTTTAAAAATAAAGTTATCTCTATCCAAAAAAGATAAATTACTGTAAGGATTTTAAATGACAAGTATGTTATAGAACATCATCTGGTATCAGGAATTGCAGACTTGTGCCAAAGTCATTTGTAAAATGTCAGAGTGGGTTAGGAAAAATCATTTATTTTTTTTCTGGCAACTAATGTTTCCTCTTCCGGGGTCTTTAGGAAAAACGAGATTTTTTTGAGATGAGATTTTTTAGAGACTAACCGTGTTTTTGAATGCTAGTATGTAAGATTTATTTATATTAGCTTGGCAGGATTTTGGGATCTTTTAAATTCTGTATTTCAGATGGAAAGCTTAAATTTTACCATTATTTTTATATCTCATCATGTATCACTATCATGTAAATGTCTTAAAAAAAACTAAAATTAAAAAAAAGAGTAACTTCAAAGGAGTCATTAAAGGTACAAAATAATTTTAAATAATATACACATTTACATTTATTTACATACATTTATTCTTCAGTATAATATCCCTTAAGCTCAATACATTTTTTTTCAAATTTTCCAATTAATTTACCCCATCTCAGAAGTGGTTCTCCGGAAGATCTTCAAAATTTCCAGCTACGAATGCTATCACCTCATCAATTGTTGAAAAACGCTTCCCACGTAGAAATCTTTTGAGGTTTGGGACCTGATGGAAGTCAGACTGAGCTAGATCTGTCAAATAGGGTTGATGTTCCAACAATTCATACTTTAATCCGACCAATTTTACCGTTGCCAAGGTACCTTTGTGAGCAGGTGCTGTAAACCGGGCCTTTTCTCACAAATGTTCTCATCCAGTTGGTCCAATAATACTCATCTGTGGTTGTTTTACCGGTTTAGGGGTAATTAATTGACAAAATTCATTTTGCATCCTAGAAAACTGATGCCATAATGTTTTTGGACCACTGTAGAGCTGAACATCCGAGCTCATTCCACTGTGCGGTTTAACGTCGCAGTTCAGGATCAAACTGGCAAACCCAAGTCTCATCCATAGTTACAAATCGATGCACAAAATCAGTTTTATTCTTTGTGGAATGAGCCAAATGTCGTTTAGAAAGTTTCTTTCGAGTGCGTTTTTGTTCCGATATTAGCAACCCATCTTGTGAATAGCTTTCTCATACCCAAAATTCTAGTTAAGATCTTATGTACTGATCCACGTGAGATGCTTATAGTCCCAGCTAAATCGTCCATGGTTAATCGACGATCTTCCATTACCATACCTTGTACCTAGACAGTTTCTTGTGTGGTTGCAGTTCTTGGATATCCTGAACGTAGATCATCATTGACGCTTATACGATCTAGTTTAAACTCTAGAGTCCATCTATGAACAGTTGGAAATGACTAACTTTGCATGGTTTTCAGTTGCCAATAAACCTTCCAAAACAAAAAAAAATTATCACTGCACGATATTCGATTGTTTTCATTTTTAAAAAATACTCAAACACGTCTACTTTAACCAGCTAATAAACAATGAATGACTTGATAGATCGACTTGAAATTAAGGGTGTGTTCATATGTCAGATGCAGCTTCAAAGTGGTGTTCAATATTTCGTTCAAGTGATGCTCCATAGGTGTTGCTTTCAAAACTAATTGGCTGACCCGTATTTTTCCTTTTATAAGCCAGTAGGTACTAACATTTTAAGATTAGGAGAACATATAATTTTATAGTTTTTATCACTTCTTTTTCATTTAATATAATTTTTTAATTTTTAGTATTATTATTTCAAGACTGGAGATTGTAGCACCGATGAGTCGGTACTACCTTTTCTGCGGTGACGTGAACTGATATATTAGCGACTTGTATGAGGTTGGATTGATAAGCCTGATGAATCTCTATAAAATGATGGGAAATCTTGATAAGCGACATGACTGTTAATAAATGCGGTTCTCATAACGCTGTGTTCAAAGTTTCAAGCAGATGCAACGAGTAGTTGTTTGTGGACAGCTATTTTAAGTTGTCGATGTTACACAGTCGGTAGAAATGAATAAAGCCGAGTATCGTGAAGTGATAGATATATATATATATATATATATATATATATATATATATATATATATATATATATATATATATATATATATATATATATATGTATATATATATATATATATATACGAGGCTGGTTTGAAAAGTCCGTGCAAAGTCCGAGAGATGACACCACCGGCGCGTATCGAGGTCATGTTTAGTTAGTAGCATCTCTTGAATGAACGCACACCAAGTTTCAGCCATATTGGTCTATTTCTTTGTGTTTGGCATTCGTGTGAATCAAGGAAGTCGAGTGATTTTCAAGAAATGGACGAAAAAGAATTTCGTGTGGTGATTAAACATTACTTCATGAAAGGCAAAACGCCTCAGGAGACTAAAGAGAAGCTTGATAAACATTATGGTGACTCTGCACCTTCGATTAGAACAGTTTTATAAGTGGTTTCAAAATTTTCGGACTGGCCATATGGGCACAAGTGACGCTGAACGTTCTGGACGGCCTGTGGAGGTTACGACTCCAGAAATCATTGATCAAATCCATGATATGGTGATGGGTGACAAAAGAGTTAAGGTGCGTGAGATTGCTAGGCTGTGGGCATCTCGACTGAACGGGTACATAATATTTTGCATAAACATTTGGACATGAGAAAGCTATCCGCAAGATGAGTGCCGCGATTGCTCACGCTTGACCAAAAACGGAATCGTGTGAAGTGTTACAAGGATGGTTTGCAGCTGTTCCAGAAGAATCCGGAGGACTTTAAGCGTCGTTTCGTCACTGTGGATTAAACATGGATACATTACTATACTCCTGAGACCAAACAACAATCTAAACAATGGGTTACCAAGGGGGAATCTGCACCAAAAAAGGCGAAGACCGTTCCTTCGGCCGGAAAGGTTATGGCGACTGTCTTTTGGGATTCGCAAGGGAAAATCCTCATCGACTATCTGGAAAAGGGTAAAACTATTACAGGTGAATATTATTCATCGTTATTGGACCGTTTGAAAACCGAGCTGCAAAAAAAACGCCCGCCATTGGCCCACAAGAAAGTCCTTTTCCATCACGACAACGCACCAGCACACACCTCAGCAGTTGTAGTCGCAAAATTAATGGAAATAGGATTCCAACTCGTTTCACATCCCCCCCAGACTTGGCTCCCTCGGACTACTATTTGCTCCCCAATTTGAAGAAATGGCTGGCGGGACAAAGATTTTATTCAAACGAGGAGGTGATTGCAGACACTAATGGATATTTTGCAGACTTGGACAAATCCTATTATTCGGAAGGGATCAACAAACTAGAACATCGTTGGACGAAGTGTATAAGCCTAAAAGGAGACTATGTCGAAAAATAAAAAAGGTTTGCTCCAAACACATAAGTAGTTTTTATTTTTGCACGGACTTTTCAAACCAGCCTCGTATATATATATATATATATATATATATATATATATATATATATATATATATATATATATATATATATACATATATATATATACATATATATATATATATATATATATATATATATATATATATATATATATATATATATTTAAAGAACCTAAACTGAACAAAGGTCATGGGGACTCCCCATAGAATTCAAGGCTATTTATTACTGAATAGATCACGACCACTGCAGATCCCGCACGCTCAGGAAGCCCGATTAAGGTTTCGTTTGAAGAAATGGTCGATGAAATTCATGGAATCGTGATGAAATATCGTCGCATTAAGCTTCGTGAGACTACTGAGACGGCAGGCATCTCATATGAAGGGGTAAATAATACCCTGCATAAGGTTTGTGTGTCTCGTTTGTTGACGCACGAAGAAGGATACTTCATAATCGTGATTTGAAAATCTGCAGCGAAATCCAAAGGACTTCTGGCGTCATTTTGTGACTATAGCTGAAACGTGTATCCACCATTACTCCCGGTAGTCAAAATAGCGAAGGTGAAAGTGCACTGAAAAAAGTGAAAACAAAAATGATAGCAACTGAGCGTAAAAAGTGACAGGACCTTATTACGCAACGTTATTCTCATAGTGAGTTGAAGCAGAAGCGATCAAAAATAACGCGCAAAAAAGTGTTCTTTCTTCTACGCGGATGATGCGCCGGCTCACACATCGGCCGTTGCAATGGCAAAAATACAAGAGCTGGGCTTCGAACTTTTTCCCCACCTACTCTAATCCTCAAATTTAGGCCGGAGTGACTTTTTTTGTTTCCTAACCTCAAAAATTAGCTTATGGGGAAGACATTTTCGTCGTATGAAAAGGATATCTGTGCGGTAAGGCAGCATTATGCACAGTTCGGAGCATTTTGTTCTGAGAGAATAAAAAAATTGGAATCTCGCTGGACCAAATGGAGAATTTGTTGAGAAAAAAATTGCTGTTTTTGCAAACAAATATTATTTATCTTGTCTTCAACAAAATTTGCTACACAACAATGTTGAATAGGCATAGAACAATAGGCGATCCCTCCCGTTACCCATTTGACAGCGCGCGCGCCGGAATCTCAGTCGGAATTTGATCGTCGCTCTGAGTGTTTGTTCCTTTTCTCGGCATTCGTTACAAAACAGTTATTTAAAAAAGCGATTTTTCTTTTTTGGAGTTTATCTCGAAGAAAATTGTGATGGATTTGAATATTACAGGAAAGAGCGCATACATATTAATGATTTTTATGTAATTTTTAAGAATAATTAGTAATGTTTTGAAGGTTGAAAATATTATTCGAAATTGTTGTAAAAAAACCCGTTGGTATTTAGCAAGGTGTTTATTATAATTCAGAGTGCGTCCCAGTGATTTTATTGGTTTTAACGGAAAAAAATAACCGGTCAAGTACAAGTTGAACTTGCGCAATTAGTGTTCCGTGCGTTGATTGCTTTTAAAATAAAAAAATGTTGTAACGGAAGTATAAAATGATCAGTGACTTCTCAAAACACACCCCAAATGAGTTTTTAACAAAGTGTATTTCCAATCTTTACTGAAAATTGATGACCTTGAAATTTCTGTTTTTTTTTATATACCAGATAAATTATTACAGGTAATGCACTCGTGATAATTTTCGTTCAATCTACACCTCGTGGAGAATATTCCAGAATTTTTTTAAAATTTTTTGATAAGTACTTTTCGAAATAAAGCGGGTGGACAGCGATTTTTCGCCATTTTTTTTAAAAATAATTCAAAGAAAAGTGCGCGCAAGTATTACATTATGTACATATTTTTTACTCGTGTTTTCACAAGCTTTCATTTGACACCACACTCGATTACCTAGTAAAAAAAAATTTTTTTTCACTTCCGATTTCACCCCCCAAAACTAACCCCTTAAGTCAAAATTTAACTTTTAAAACTACATGGCTCTGATGAGGCCATCAATTCCTATATTATTACCAAATTTCAACTTTTTATGACAAATAGTTTCGGAGAAAATCGGGTGTGACAGACGGACAGACAGACAGACAGACAGACGGACAGACACCGAAGTGATCTTATAAGTACGGAACACTAAAGAGGGTATTTGCACTATATCAATATTAGCCGTGATTTCTCGTGAAATCGAGGTTTTCATGGTCTTTAAATCAGACGGTGAAAACCATGTGCTATTTTGTATTTCTTTATTTTTTTAAATTTAAACAGTTTTTATTAGGTTCTAGGATCCGAAGGTACTTCAGGTGCTCGTGTAGACTACTTTTTGACAAAATGTAGGAGCAAAATTGGCCAAATCTTAAGGAAAAATTAATATATCTTGAAACTTGTATTTTATCGCAAGATCAATATTATGATGAGTAAAGGAAAAAGTGGACAGAGAGGCGCATAAAAAAACAAAAATTTCTCTTAAAAAAATGAAGAATGATGACAAGGAACATTTGAAATACCTAGGGTAAAATGCGGTTCTTCTGGTCAACCTACAAGCTCATTTGAAGAATTAAGTGAGAGGAGCAAACGTAGAAAAACAGAGGAAGTACGTAGTGCTGTAGATAAAGAAGTAATAATGCGTGCTGCTCAAACAACCCTTCAAGGTTCTGGAAAGAGAATTGCATCCAGTTTTCTAACAGACATAACTAACTTTCCCCAGACATCCCAAGCATTCCAGAAAGCAAACAAAATATCAAAGCATAATGAAAAACAGTCACAACTAAATCCAATAGCCCCCTCTCAATGTATATAGAAGCTGACCTCTCAAGGAGGCAGTATAAAATAAAAAGGAATAATAACAAGAAGTATTATCCGAGATACATCGTGTTACAACATGCAAAAAGAACTTATTACTCGACGTAAGAGGCTTATCAGGTAACTGAAACATGTGGTGAAATTAACGTTCAACATTTATTGGATCACACGGCTAAACGTTTGGCCACATATTTGGAGGATGTACTAAAAGATTTAAATCTAGAAGAGCGTCAATCGTTGACACTCATTTCGAAATTTAAGAAATAAATGTAAGAAAAAGATGCAATTGACATTTTTCAAAGTTGATTTGTTCTACTACAATTGATTTGTGGGATGAACAAGAAAGTTATTTGATAGACTCCCTCTTGGCCACGATACTGTCGGCCAATGAGGATTAGATTTGTTAAAGAAATAGGGGATATTACAAATTCTGAAATTACTTACATAGAAAATGCAATAAACGCTTTGATAAGCAGCGAGTTCGTACAAGGAGACATTTTTTTCCATATAATGACGCTAACTATGGTGGATGCAAAAGTGTGCGATGCTACTACTTCAACAATGAGATGCTATATTTGTGTTGCTGTTTCAAAGCAGTTTAATGACTAATGTAAAAAAATAACATCGACACAGATGCATTACAATTTGGCCTGTTTGTATTGCACGCTAGGATTGGATTATTCGAAAGAATTCTGCATTTGTCATACAGGCTTTCTGTGCAAAAGTGGCAGCTAAGATCGGACAGTGACAAAGAAATTGTCCAGCCGAAAAAGGCAAAAATTCAGATAGAAAACGAACTTAATCATAGACGTGACAAAAGCTGAATTTGGTAACACCAGTGATGCTAATACAAGAAAGAGGTTTTTTGCCAAACCAGAAATGACTGCTAAAATTACCGGTGTCAACTTCAACCTCATAAATCGTTTGAAAGTGATTTTGGAAGTAATATCGAGTGCTCATAAAGTCGACTTGAAAAAATTTGCAGACTTCGGATATGAGACCGCCAAAATGTATGTGGAGTTGTATCCCTGGCATCCCATGACTCCTACGTTGCACAAAATATTAATTCACGGTACAACAGTAATGGAAAAGGCACTTTTGCTCACTGGATTACTGTCTGAAGAAGCAGCAGAGGCGCGAAACAAGCACTTTTGCCTGTACCAGCAAAATTTTGCTAGAAAATTCTCAAGAAAAGAATACAATTTCGGTATCCTCAACAGATTATTGCTCATCTCAGATCCCTTAATATCTAGTATAAAGCCAAAACCCAAAAAAAGATCTATGTCGTTTAGTAAAGAAGCAATAAAAATGCTTGTTTCTGCTGGACCTAATATTAACGACGAAAGTTCCGAAGAACAAAAGAGAAATCTGCAGAAGAAGCCTAAGAACGGAGCTCGGGCGCGGACGAAGAGACGTGGGATTCTTCATTGTGAATAATTATTTTTGTCATTTTTGTTTTTTTTTAGCATAATGTTTTTCATATATTAAAATTATTTTTCTTCAAAATTTGCACTTAGAAAAGGTTTCACAGCTATATTTAGAAGTAAAACTCGATTTATAATATTTAAAAATAAAAAAAATAGTTTAGGCCGCCTAAACGCTGAGTTACCCCTATGTGAGTCGTTCAAAAAGAGGTACTTTTTCACATACATAACTGTTACTACATTTGAATAATGTTATATGCATACGTATTAAATTGAGAACCTCTTTTTTAAAAGTCATTTAAAAAAAAAACATACCTTTTTTCGGTGTGTTGATTGATTAATCACAAAATAATCTACACCCACTAAATAATTATCCCCGAACCTTGATCCTATCAAAATTTCCAATCAATTTTCGAATGAGTTCCTACGCTATCGCTAAGGAAAATAAATTAATATGTTGATGCATCCGGACGTCATCTTTACAGATAATCAGTTAATTAAAACCATTAAAATGTAGTTAATTTTGTTGTCGTTAAATTACGGCGCTTAGCGTCGAACGGGAAAATTAGTTCGAACATAGACGTCGATGGAAATTTTATTACAAGTAAGAATAGAAATCGCAAATGTTAGATCACTTTCATACATAAACGTAGTCTCAGTTTGATGTTGTATATGTGTACTATATATATATATATATATATATATATATATATATATATATATATATATATATATATATATATATATATATATAGGAGAAGTAGTCATGACCGACTCGTGAAAAAGGAAATTCACAATATTGTGAGGGTAGCAGTCAAAAGATTTTTGGCCAAATAAAACTCTTAATTAATAGTCTAGCTTTCGGAATATATTTCTTCCTTCATCAGGACACTCTACAAGCAAAATGGACAGTAAATTTGAGCTAATTAATGAAGCAGATGGCAAAAAGCTGCTTGGTATCACTGAACAGAGAATTATAGTATTAAAACTTACTTAACATGAGCTATCTTCTAGGAGAAGCATTGTTCAATCAAAAACAACTTGTAGAAAACAATTTTATACTAAAAAACTAAAAAAACTACATATTAAAACTTGTTAAAAGATTACATTGTCTTAATCATTACTGGTGCAACATGTGGTTTCAGGAACTGAAAAAGTGCGAGGTTAGAAAATTCCCGGCATTCTTTGACATTTGGCAGACAGTTCGCGTCTGCGTATTGTACCAAAAAGGGGGCTCAACCCTGAACTTTACGGGGGAGCAATCATAATTATAATTTTTTTTTTTATTTTTATTAAAAATTTAAGAGGAACTTGTTTGATAATTAATTATCTATTTTGAAAGACTAGTGGTCAACAAGGGGGGAATCTGGAGAGGTAGATAGCTGTAGTAAGTAAGAGTACACGACGCTAAGGTCGTCCACATCAGTTTTGATGTTCATATTACCAGGTGTGTTGTGGATGGTCACCATCTCCAACAACCTCCTCTTGTAGTAGTTGGTCTCTGAGTACAGTATCTCAGCTTCCCCGAAATTAATCCTGTGGTCGCACTGTGTAAAGTGATGTGCCAGGGCACAAGATTGAGTGCTCCTTATACAGTCGCTCTTATGAGATGTTATTCTCCCTTGGAGTGATCTAGAAGTCTGGCCAATGTATGAAAGCTGGCAATCCAGACAAGAGATCTTGTATACAATTCCTGTCCTTTGTAGTTTGGGAACTGGCTGTTTCAAATTAGTGAATAGGCATTTGAGGATATTATCGATCCTCGTGGTAAATTTAAGCCCTTAATATGAGGTAAGCTTCTGTATACTGTTGTGTTAGGGTCTGGGGTGACATGTGGTAGAATATTAGGGGTGAGAAATTGATTTTGAATGTTAAGAAGAGATCTATTCAGGTCGTTATTGTGAAAAAAGCAAACGTTGAACTATAGAGTTGGGGTAAGAATTCTCCAGCAGAAGTGACTTAAGGTCATTTAGGGATTCTTGTCTGAGGGAAAAGTGTGTGAGTCTTGATACTCTGGCGGCCAAGGCCCCCACCAGCCCCAATTTCATTTTGGTGGGATGATCCGAGAGAAAATGCAGATATCGACCACTACTTATTGGTTTCCTATACCCTTTTGTGATAATTTGGTTGTTCGGCTGTCTTATTAACGTCATATCTAGAAAGGAAATGCAGTTATTAGATTCCTTCTCTATGGTAAATTGTACGTGTTGGTCAGCAAAGTTAAATATAAAAAGTGTTTCTTCTACTTTATGGCCTGGTATGGCCAGTATGAGGTCGTCTACATATCTCTTAACAAAAGGTGGTCGAAAGGAGAGTAGTGGAAGGGTCTGTGCACGAAAGCTAGACTATTAACTAAGAGTTTTATTTGGCCAAAAATCTTTTGACCGCTACCCTCACAATATTGTGAATTCCCTATATATATATATATATATATATATATATATATATATATATATATATATATATATATATATATATATATATGTATATATATGTATATATATATATATATATATATATATATATATATATATAGATATATATATATATATATATATATATATATATATATATATATATATATATATATATATATATATATATACTACCGCCAGAAAGTATTTGCCTACCTAGTTATTTTAGTCCCAAGACAACATAATTTTTTTTTAATTTTAATGAATTATTATTTATTTTCACATTATTTACGGTCTAGAAAATCAGAAAAATATTCATGATTTTCCAGGATTCTTCTAATCTATGTGACCTGCTTTGTTTTTAATTACCGTTTTATAAAGTTTCGGCATTCTGTCCAGTAGTTTTTTCAGAGTTTCTTCGGTTATTTTAACCCAATCTGCTTGTAAAAGTTCCCTCAAGTGATTTTCTGATGTTGGATTGAGTGTTTGAACACACCTGTCCAAATAGTCCCACAGCAATTCGATGGGGTTCAAATCGGGTGATTGTGGAGGCCAAGTCATCACTTTCAGGACGTCATCGGATTTCCATTGGTCCAAAATTTGTTTAGCAGAATGTTTAGGGTTATTGTCATGCTGAAAAATAAATTTCTCCTGAAAAATATCTCTTCCAGAAGGAAGCATTTGAGTTAGCAAAATTTCTTGATACTGTTCTTTTCGCATGATTCCTTCTATCCTAAAAATTTTTCCAACTTTACCATTGCCAAAACAACCCCAAACCATTACTGAACCTCCACCATGTTTTACTGTAGGCAACTGACAGGTTTCCAACATCCTCTATCCAGCTGACCGCCGCACATAAACTCGTCGATTTGAACCGAAAATTTCGAATTTAGATTCGTCGCTCCAAAGGACGGAATTTCATTGTTCTGACGTCCAATTTTCATGTTCTCGGGCCCATTCTAATCATTTACGTTTATTCACTTGCCTAAGAAGTGGTTTCCTCACTACAACTGTTCTTCACAGTTGATGGGGATGGGCCGCTCCAGGTTTACATGAGCCGTGATTTCTGGTGCGGTTAGACGGCGATTACATCTGATGGACATTTTTATAGCTTTGTCTTCAACGGGAGTCGTTTTTCGAGGCCTTCCTAAACGTTTTTGGTTTAGAATTCCATGTCCCGCAGAAATTTTTTTTACGATGTAGTCCACCGTTCTCCTTGGTATCCGTATATCATTCGCGATTTGTCGGCCATTTTGATGTCTCGCAATTATCAGAGCCCGATTTTCAACGGAAACTTCTTTCGTTTTTGGCATTTGTACAAAATAATTGAACCTGTATCAATGACAAAGTACTGTTTGCGAATGGATAATTTCCAAAAGGGCAATGGTATTGGGCGCAGGTAATTTCCACACCACTAATCCGTTTATGACCTAGACATATTTAAGGGATTGTAATTGCAGAAGTAAATTCCACACCGAGTACTTTCAGGTAGAGGATGAGGGTTGATAAATGGGTGGTGGTACGAACCGGCCTGTTCAATTAAATCATTATTAAACCCTTCTACATATCAGTTTAGTACATAATATTAATTTGTGATTATTACTTGGTTGTGCGTATATTTTTTAAAGTGTTGCTAATATGGAAGCAAAGTTAATAAAAAGTAATCTGGCAAGGGTGAGAATTTTCTATATATCAATAAACCTGAACTAACCTATTTTGTAAATATATATAAATAGATATGTACAGGTTTGTAGCATTATCTAGTATATGTAAGGAAGTTTGTCCAATTGTATTTTATGTATTTAGCAAAAACTTCATGTTTTATCAATATTATTCTACTATGAAATAAAAACATATATTTTTGCAAATATCTAAAATTTTCAATAAAAACTGATTTAAAAGAAATCCGTCCAATTTTATTTAGATGAATAAAGTATAATTATATTTGCTTGATGTGGAAATTACCTGCAAGATTTAAGCACCCTTATAAGGTTAGTGTGGAATTTACCTGTTGTATTAAGGGCGCAGGTACTCTTGGTGTGAAATTTACTAACGCCGATGGTATTTATAGCATAGTTTTTATTATAAAGTGTCACTAGGAACTTCCATAATCCCTAGAAACTTGAAATGAGTTCTTACTTCAACTGGAATTCTCAGAAATCGCCTCAAAACGACTATCATGCAAAACTTGGAAATTTGTTCTAATTGGTTTTTAATTTGTGATTTCACCAAAAAGGCTTATCTAAACAATTTTATGATGGACACTTATTAAGAACAATTAAATTTACCTAATATAATAAAAGAGTTTAATTAGGTATTAAATTTTGGCAGTTACATTGATGGGCAAATATTTTGGGACGGTAGTGTATATATATATATATATATATATATATATATATATATATATATATATATATATATATATATATATATATAATCCTAAGATATGAAATTAGTTGGGGAACTCGGCAAATGGGCAACAACAGATGTTCACCATATATTCATTTAGCCAATATTTCGGTCCTAGGTTGGGACCTTCATCAGGACACAAACTGAAAAAGAGATAACGAAGCTACCAACAAGGAAAGTTGAGCATGGAAAATTATTATTGTTAAGTTTGATTTTTAATTATTAATTTTTAATTATTAATTTTTAATTTTTTAATCTGTAACTTTAATTTCAATCTTATAATTATTGTTGTTATAAAGAAACGTACATTATTATTATTATTATTATGAAGTACCAAAATAAAAATTGCAAGTGACTCACATGCAGTGTGCGAATTAATCTAAAAGAATGACCATAAATAACAATTGTCACAACAAAGACCAACACTGAAATAAAACAGCCACAATTCACTAACATAGTAATTTAAAAATATGGCATTTACAGCAAGGATGCATTAGAGACCTTGGATGCTGAAAAATCAAAATTAAATAACCACCTGCGATCTGAAAAGAGAAATGACAAGTTTGACAAGGCGCTAACAAAGGACGACCACCTGACAGAAGTAAGGGATCACTCAAAATAAAAGGGAAGGAAGGTTGAATAACCAGGAAAGAACCGGTTAAGTACACATTAGGTACTACGTCATTAGAATGGAATTTTGGTATAAAAGGAAAAGTAACCATTGGGAACGCAATTTTTCAACGGTATGGAAAGGTGTCATGGTTCCCGTGAATTTCTTTACAATTACATTCTCATTTTTATTAAAATTGCTTAGTATATACCAAATAAATAAAACCCTCTTCACTCTTCAGCTCCTTTTCTAATCCCCTTGTTCTCCTCTCAAGAAGAAATATCATTTTTCACTTAATTTCCATAGCGTTGAAAAATTGCGTTCCCAATGGTTACTTTTCCTTTTATACCAAAATTCCATTCTAATGACGTAGTACCTAATGTGTACTTAACCGGTTCTTTCCTGTTTATTCAACCTTCTTTCCCTTTTATTTTGAGTGATCCCTTACTTCTGTCAGGTGGTCGTCCTTTGTCAGCGCCTTGTGAAACTTATCATTTCTCTTTTCAGATAGCAGGTGGTTAATTAATTTTGATTTTTCAGCATCCAAGGTTTCTAATGGCATCCTTGCTGTAAATGCCATATTTTTAGATTAATATGTTAGTGAATAGTGGCTGTTTTATTTCAGTGTAGGTCTTTGTTGTGACAATTGTTATTTATGGTCATTCTTGTTAGATTAATTCGCACACTGCATGTGAGTCACTTGCAATTTTTATTTTGGTACTTCATAATAATAATAATAATAATAATGTACGTTTCTTTATAACAACAATACTTTTAAACAACAATAAGAATTTATCAATAATTATAAGATTGAAATTAAAATTACAGATTAAAAAAATTAATAATTAAAAATCAAACTTAACAATAATAATTTTCCATGCCCAACTTTCCTTATTGGTTGCTTCGTTATCTCTTTTTCAGTTTGTGCCCTGATGAAGGTCCCAACCTAGGACCGGCTAAATGAATATAGTGTGAACATCTGTTGTTGCCCATTTGCCGAGTTTCCCAACTATTTTCATATCTTAGGATTTTGTTAGATAGGCAACTTTTGCTCTCTCTCTCTCTTTTATATATATATATATATATATATATATATATATATATATATATATACGAGGCTGGTTTGAAAAGTCCGTGCAAAAATAAAAACTACTTATGTGTTTGGGGTAAACCTTTTTTATTTTTCGACATAGTCTCCTTTTAGGCTTATACACTTCGTGCAATGATGTTCTAGTTTGTTGATCCCTTCCGAATAATAGGATTTGTCCAAGTCTGCAAAATATCCATTAGTGTCTGCAATCACCTCCTCGTTTGAATAAAATCTTGGCCCGCCAGCCATTTCTTCAAATTGGGGAACAAATAGTAGTCCGAGGGAGCCAAGTCTGGAGAATAGTGGGGATATGAAACGAGTTGGAATCCTATTTCCATTAATTTGGCGACCACAACTGCTGAGGTGTGTGCTGGTGCGTTGTCGTGATGGAAAAGGACTTTCTTGTGGGCCAATCGCGGGCGTTTTTTTTTTTTTGCAGCTCGGTTTTCAAACGGTCCAATAACGATGAGTAATATTCACCTGTAATAGTCATACCCTTTTCCAGATAGTCGATGAGGATTATCCCTTGCGAATCCCAAAAGACAGTCGCCATAACCTTTCCGGCCGAAGGAACGATCTTCGCCTTTTTTGGTGCAGATTCCCCCTGGTAACCCATTGTTTAGATTGTTGTTTGGTCTCAGGAGTATAGTAATGTATCCATGTTTCATCCACAGTGACGAAACGACGCTTAAAGTCCTCCGGATTCTTCTGGAACAGCTGCAAAGCATCCTTGCAACACTTCACACGATTCCGTTTTTGGTCAAGCGTGAGCAATCGCGGCACCCATCTTGCGGATAGCTTACTCATGTCCAAATGTTTATGCAAAATACTATGTACCCGTTCAGTCGAGATGCCCACAGCACTAGCAATCTCACGCACCTTAACTCTTCTGTCATCCATCACCATATCATGGATTTGATCAATGATTTCTGGAGTCGTAACCTCCACAGGCCGTCCAGAACGTTCAGCGTCACTTGTGCCCTATGGCCAGTCCGAAAATTTTGAAACCACTTATAAACTGTTCTAATCGAAGGTGCAGAGTCACCATAATGTTTATCAAGCTTCTCTTTAGTCTCCTGAGGCGTTTTGCCTTTCATAAAGTAATGTTTAATCACCACACGAAATTCTTTTTCGTCCATTTCTTGAAAATCACTCGACTTCCTTAATTCACACGAATGCCAAACACAAAGAAATAGACCAATATAGCTGAAACTTGGTGTGCGTTCATTCAAGAGATGCTACTAACTAAACATGACCTCGATACGCGCCGGTGGTGCCATCTCTCGGACTTTGCACGGACTTATATATATATATATATATATATATATATATATATATATATATATATATATATATATATATATATATATGTACATGTACTGTAGAGTACTGTACAGAATATTTAAAATTTCAATACCTCGAAAAATAATGATTTGTAGATATAGCACATGGAAGCCATTACATTGTGTTTAAAGGATTACATACAGTTTTCAATAACCCTGTATATATGTAGAGATAGATAATATATAGGCACGACCATGATTTAGTAACACAAAACTCAATAGGCTTTTATATATAATATATTTTTGTGCCTATACGTAGGACATAAAATAAATTAGAAGCTGATGCGACGAAAATTTTAGTGGTAATATATCAATTTTCGCATCATTTATTACTGACACGGTTAATGTAGATAAAAAATTAATGGCTAATATAAAACTATTAATAAAGTGGAAGTTGAAAAAAAGTCGAAAAAGTCATTAGTATATTTAGAAAAAATATACCAACCAATTCTGAAGTGGGACTCGCCCATAAACTTTTACCGAAGATTTTTTCGCTTCCTTTGCTAATAAGAATAATTGGATTCATGGAAAAATCACCCTATGAGATTTTGGCATTTCTTTTACTGTTAGAATCCCTAGATCACGAAACACCTAGACTCTCATTTCGGGGATCTGTCTGTCTGTCTTTTGGCACCATAATTTTCGAACGAAAGGAGATATCGATTTTGAATTTGATACGCATGTACAATCTGTCAAATAAGAACATGACCACTCCTATTCTCGAAAAAATGTGTTTTGAGAAAAATTTTTGCCACCAATATATTCTTTGGTGTGCTAACAACGGCACAATTACATTAGTAAGTTAACTAATTGCCGCCTGCATCAATAATCGATCTTCGAGGCATCCTGTCGACGAGATTTTTCTGCATACTCGGGCAAAGATCTTTAAATTTTTCGAATCTAGCCAGACAACTGAGTCAAAGTCCTCAGAGTCTTTCCTCTGTGCTTTCTCTTTACAAGGTATCAAACGTTTTCAATAGAGTTGGTATCCAGCATTTGTGAGGGCCATTCTAGTACCTTATCATGGGCCCAAGCGAGCCACTTCACGACGTGGTTTTCGCCCAGCAAAAGTTTGTTCAACGTGGTTCGGAATTTGACAACATGTGCACGAAGATATTATGGAATGATCACATGGGACACATTCAAACCTGATTGTCTTAATTTTGACGCTCCTTAACGCAGCGTCAATTTCGGATCCTGTGAAAAAAAGACACGATTTGTTTTTCGACTTTCGGGGTGACTTTGCTCACCGAACCACTGTTTAGCTAATCGTCGACATTTTTCGTCTCGTTAAAACGATTTACTCACTTCTTCACAAATGACACCGACTTTTTAACATATTTACCGGCCGCGGAATGTGTTACTTTGGGCGCCTTTGGATGGGAACCAAGAGAGACTGATACTTTTACTAAAATGCGTCTTAGGCAAAGGTTCCCTCTACCGATTTTTTGTTGAATCGCATCTTCCAAAAATGAATTATCGCAGACAAGTTCTTACTTGACAGACCGCAGTACTTTATGTCGGAGAGAAATCTGTAATTTTGGAGAAATAATGAGAGATAAGGAGAAATATTGCCAGATAAGTCGAGATAAGCCTAGATAATGGGAGATAAGGTGAGATAATGGGAGATAAGGGGAAATAATGGGAGATAAGGAGAAATAATGGAAGATAAGGGGAAATAATGGCAGATATTTTATTACGTTAGGTAACATAAGGAATAAGCAGTGACGATAGTAGTGAATCAAGTTCACGCGAGCGGAGCGGCGGGCACTGCTAGTTTAATGATAAAACAGCAAACAGATATTAAATTATTTTTTTTTAATTGTTACAACAGTCCCCTCGCTCCCCTATAGTTCTGGAATTTGTGTCTCAATGGTTTGAGATAAAAACCTAAAATTCTAATTAATTTATGACGAAGTACAACTCAATAAACTTATCAACCTGCTTGTTATTAATACTCTATTTTGCGAACTCGTTAATGTAATGTCTCTGTTAAGTCACATTAACTAGTGAAGTGGTATGTGTATTTACATTTAGCACTCTCTGTATTTAAGGGTTATAAATAATTACAAGAGATTAAATAATGAAGAGTCATTATCGCATTAAAGCATGGAAATAACCGACGATCTTGATAAATACCAGCATTAATTCGGGCGAAGGCTCATTCATTCTAATAAAAGTTAATTATATGGATAATTTTACTAACACGCTGTTGTTTATTACCTAATCTTGAACGGAAATAACTGGATTTTATTTGCTACCCTTAAAAAATATTGTGATAAATTTTTTATGGTGTTTCAAGTCTTAATTACCGGGAGCAGTTCAAATAGGTGTGCAAAGCATCTAACGGGCCTTAAAAAATTTTACCTATTTCACTTGCTTCCTTCTATCGATTTCTGATATTATTTTTTTTGGATTTTGTCTCATTCCTCTCATATGTCCGTACCAACACAATTGCTTTTTTGACTAAAAAAACCGGCTAAGTGCAAGTCGGACTTGCGCAGTTAGTATTCCGTACGGTGATTGCTTTTAAAATAAAATAAATTCCTTACCTAGGCTAAGTTAATTAGGTCCCTGACATGTATTTTCCTTAAGATCCAATATGTATTTCCACGTTTTTTTTAATTCAACAATTTATAATAGTTATAGCACATTAGCTACCTAGCTAGCTAGTCAATAAATCAATCCAGATCACTCTAGAATCCGGTAACAAAAGTGTGAAACAAATATTTCATCATCATCATCATTAGCTCATTCCGTCCATAGTCAGATGTAAGCCTCCCCAATTGTCTCCAATGAGCTTTGTTGTTTGCTTTTTTTATCCAATTGTGTCCCGCTAATATTTTTTTGTCATCCGTCCATCTTGTCTGTGGTCTACCTCTTCATTTTTTGTGTTCTCTAGGCCTCCATTCAACTATACGGCATGTCCATCTGTTATCATTTAGCCTTTGCTCAATTCCACCTTAATATACATATTCGTTGCACTGTATCTGTCACTTTTAATCTTCTTGGTATCTCGATGTTAGGAATACGATCTTGGAGTCCAATAATTATCATTCTCCTCTCCATTGCTCTTAGGGTCACTTGGTTTATTTATTATACTTTTATTTAAAGCCCACGTTTCAGTGCTATATTTTAATATCGGCTGTACATATTGATCGAATACTCTGGCTTTTATTGTATTTGGGAGGTCCAATTTGAATGTAGATTGTAACCTTCCGAACGCAGACCAAGCTAACGAGACTCTTCAGCCTTTAAATTTTTTTTTTTGATATTTCGATTTTTTGTCCTAAATATATGAATGTTACACACATTTGTATTCTTTCACCTTCTATTACTAGTTCCTGGCTGTTATCTTCACTTTCGTTGTTCAAATATTTGGTGTTGGTGAAGTTTATTTTTAAACTAATTTCTCGAGACTTGTTATTTAATTCCATCAGCATTTCTTGTAATTCGTCTTTTGTGTTGGCGATCAGAGTGATATCATCTGCGAACCTTAAGTGATTTAATCGTTCACCGTCCATTAGTATTCTTTTATTTTCCCACTTTAACGATTTGAACATGTCTTCCAGAATCAATGTGAATAGCTTTGGGGATATCGAATCGCCTTGTCTAATTCCTCTGTTAATTTTGATTTTATTTGATTTTTCTTCAAGCATTATTTGTGATGTGCCGTTTTTTTTTATACATGCATTCAAGGAGAGTTATGTACCTTTCATCGACTGTGCTATTACTTAATGCGTTACGGACTGTCCATATCTCTTCCGAGTAGTCAACCACTACTATTCACAAGGTGACCTTATATTCATTTGCTTTTTCCACTAGTAATCTAATTGTTTGAAAATGGTCCAAAGTACTGTATCTCCGTCTAAATCCCGCTTGTTCACGTGGTTGATAACTGTGTAATTTGTTCGCTAACCTATATGTTATGATGACTAGTGAGTATTTTGTATAGTACCAATAACAAGCTGATGGGTCTGTAATTCTCCTTTTTAAATATAAGTAACATCATCCTCTTTTTAAATATACGTAACATCAAGACGTTTATCCAGGGTGTTGGTATTTTACTTTCTATGAGGCATCTGTTAAATAGAACTTAAAGAGATTGTATTATCGATGCTCCTCCATACTTTATCATTTCTATAATTATTTCGTCGTCCCCTGGTTCTTGGTTGTTGTGTATATGTTGTAGGGCGTTCGTTATTTTTTCCGTTGTTACAACAGGATTTTTTTCAGATCCCACATCTCTTACTATCACTCTATTTCCTTCTTCTTTTCCGGGCGATGGCGGTATTTTCGTGTCATATAGTTTTTGATAATATTTCTCTGTAGCTTCCTTTATCTCTTTGATTTGTGCGATCTCTTGGTTATCGTTATTTATAAGTTTTATTATTTGATGTCTCCCTTCATTCATTTGTTTGTTTAAGTGTTTTAAACTTTTTCCCTCTTTCAAAGTTTCTTCTATTGTCGAGTTTTTGTACTGTCTAACGTCTTCTCTGATCTTCTTCTTTATTTTTTTTGTCTATTTCTGCCAATTCTAATCTGCAATTTGTAGGATCAATTCTTAATAGTCGTCTCTGTTTCATGAGCTCTTGTGTCTCTTAATTTTTGTGTTTTTTTTTCTTTTTTCGTTGTTGCTATTTGTTTTGTAATCACGAATTGTTGGTTGTTTGTGCATTTAGTTAATCAAGTTCTGCTTGTAGTTTATGTGTTTTATATAATTTTCCAGTGCTTGTCAATATTCGTCTGTGTTTTGCTTTATTATTTCTGTTGGGGTCTTTATCTTTGTATGCCTTATCAATCTACGTCTCTCCTGCTTCAGATTTATTCTTATTTTTGCTCTGAGCATCCGATGGTCACTGTCAATGCTTATCGTGTTTAGGACTGTCGCGTGAATTACAATATTCTAGTCATTTGATAACACATAATCAATTTCCTTTCTTGTTATATCATCTGGACTTTGCCATGTCCATCGTATATGTTCTGACTTTTGGAAAAATGTGTTTATAACATAGAAGTTATTTTCACTTACAAAATTTTATAACATTTCTCCTCTGCTATTCCTCCTACCCAAACCAAACTTCCCGTCACTCTTCTCATTTGTATTCATTGTTTTTCCTATTTTGGCATTGAAGTCGCCGATTATTATAATATATCTTGTCTTACAATGTAGCAATGCCTTGTTTATATCTTCGTAGAATTGGTCAATTTCTTCTTCCTCGCTGTCTGATGTCGGTGCATATACCTGAATGATCCTACATTTGCATCATCTATTCACCTGTATGTCTACTGAACTCACTCTATCCGATAAGGCTTTGAACTGAACAACATTTTCTGCTATTCTTTTATGTTTAAGTAGACAGACTCCTCCAACTTTCTTACTTTCATTGCCTTAATAGAAAAATTTATGACCACTTTTTTAGGGTGATACAAGACTCTCCTGTTCTTCTTACTTCAGCTAAACCTAACACTGTCCATTTAATGTTTTTTAGTTCTTCTTCCAATTCAATCATTTTTTTCTTCGGATCCTAAAATTCTTGTGTTATAAGTTTCTGTATACCATTCTGTTCTTTTAGGTTGTCTATGTGGCGCGGTATACGACTGTGTTTTATTTTCGAATTTTTGTCCCTCCCAGAATCCATGGGACTGACTGCAAGAGCAGTGCGGGATTCTGAGTTTCCTCTACTCACCTAGGTTACTACGTTTTGACAATTAGACAAATTCATTTTTAATTTGGGGTTTCTAGTCATTTCCTTGTTGCGCCGTCCAAACGTGTTGACAAGGGATAAGGAAACCGAAAGGATGGTATGTGGGTGAAGGATTAATGTTTTTAGGATCTGATGTTCCCCCATATTAGGAGGAGACCAATGCTGGTGTTGGCAGGGTCGCGTCCCTGAAGTGTATCTGTCCTCTGCCGGGATCGCAGAGGAGTAAATATCCGCTACCAACAAATATTTACTTCCTAAATATTTGTTTAATGTTAAACAAATAAAATAAAATTATTGTGTCTCGGTACCAGTAACGTGCTGAAAAATTTTTTCATAACCTCCACGATATTGTCAGGGCCCATGGATTTTTTTATACCGGATATGTGTTCAAACGTAATGCACTTGTGATAATTTTTGCTCAATCTACGCTTCACGAAGAATATTCCAGAATTTTTTCAAAATTTTTTGAGCAATACTTTTCGAGAGAGGGTGAGGGGTCTATGATTTTTGGCCAATTTTTTAAATAATACAAAGAAAAGTGTGCGCAAGTATTACATAATATATATTTTTAAACTTTTCAACAAGCTGTCATTTGACATCCCATTCGATGCCCTAGTAATTTTTTTTCACTTCCGATTTCACCCCTCAAGTCAAAATTTAACTTCTAAAACAACACAGCTCTGATTGAACCATCAATTCCTATACTTGTGCCAAACTTCAATATGACATGTCAAAGCACTGAAAAAACAGGTTTTGGTCTAGTTTAATGTCAGTTGGCAACATTATAACGACATTTTTCTTGTTTTAGCTTGCAACCAGGTTCAAAATGGAGTCTACGCAGTTTTTGGCCCTTCAGATCCTCTCTTAGGAGCACATATCCACTCGATTTGTGACGCATTAGATATTCCCCACTTAGAAACAAGACTCGATCTTGAAAGCGACATCAGGGAATTTTCCATAAACCTGTACCCTGCTCAAAATTTGCTCAATTCTGCTTTTGAAGATGTAATGGGATTTTTAAATTGGACAAAAGTTGCTATTTTGTACGAAGAAGACTATGGTAGGTATAATAATAAACAGACTAAATCACAGTACGAGGGCTACCTTTTAAGTTTTTATAAAAACAATGAAAAAAATAAATTTTTGTTACAAATCCTTTTATTGTCTCTCAAAATATTCGCCTTTAAGATTTATACGCTTTTGCATGCGTTCGAACCAATTCTCGAAACATTTTTTCCACTCTGAAGTTGGTACTTCAAAAACATGGTTTTGGAAGGATTCAATAGCTTCTTGAGATGATGAAAATTGCTGTCCACGATTTTTCTTTTTTTTTTTTTGACATTCCGGAACAAAAAGAAGTCGTTAGGCGATAAATCAGGTGAATACGGGCAATGAGACGTTAATTCAATGGTTCGCCGTCAAGTAATCAATTGTTTGACGTGCTGTGTGAGAGCTAGCAATGTCATGATGAAGAATGATGTGACGTTTTCGGTTGTTTTGCCTGATTTCATCGATGACTTCTGGCAAACAAATTGTTGTATACTATTCAGCATTAACTCTTCTTCGATCCTCTAAAGCAATGGTTGAATCATGTCCAGTATAACCAAAGAAACACGCGATCATTTTCTTGGAAGCGCTTCGCGATCGAACCACTTTTGTTAAATTCGGTTCATCTTAGAAAACCCATTTATACAGTTTGGCATGCGTTCGAACCAATTCTCGAAACATTTTTTCGACTCAAATATATTGTTATGGAAGGATTCAACAGCTCCTTGAGGTGATGAAAATCGCTGTTCGCGCATTTTTTTTTTTTGACATTGGTGACAGGTGAATACGGATAATGAGATATTAAGTCAATGTTTTTCTGCGTCAAATAATCAATTGTTTGACGTGCTGTGTGAGAGCTGGCATTGTCATGGTGAAGAATGATGCGACGTTTTCGGGTGTTTTTCCTGATTTCTTCGATGATTTATGACAAACAAATTGTTGTATACCATTCAGCATTAACTGTTCTTCGATCTTCTAAAGCAATGGTTGCATCATGTCCAGTATAACCAAAGAAACACGCGATCATTTTCTTGGAAACGCTTCGCGATCGAACCACTTTTGTTAAATTCGATTCATCTTAGAAAACCCAAACAGTTGATTGTTGCTTACTCTCCGGCTAGTACAAATATATCCAAATTTCGTCTCCTGTTACGATATTGTATACGGATCTTGCATGTCCTCGGTCGAATTGTTTGAGCATTTTCACCAATTGACTTGAGCCTGTTTTTGAGTTTCGGTTAAATTATACGGAATCCAACGGAAACAGATCTTTGTCACACCTAGACATTTATACAAAATCGAATGTACCGCATTCTTCGATATGCCTAAGTATGCCTCTATCTCACGGTAAGTCACATGCCAATCCTCTTCAATCATGTTGCGCACAGCATCTATGTTTTTCGGAACAACAACTAATTTTGGACGACCTTCACGAGATCCATCGCTGACGGAAGCACGACCATGATGAAATTCTGCAAACCAATTGTAAACGGCCTTTTTCTGATGGTGATTTATTACCAAAAGTTGAACGAAGTAATTCGAGGCACTATTGTTGAGTTAGCCCTTAACTAAAATCGTAAAAAATCACCCAACGAAAAGCTTCACGTGCATTTTTGTTCACAAAACTGTTTTTTTTTTAAACGCTCACTGTAAACAAACTACTCGGCTAATTTCTGAGCTGCCACTATTTTAACAATAACTAATGTCAAATTTTACAACAATAGTAATGTCATATCTCAATAGCGCCATCTAGTGGTCGTTTGTAAAAAGTTAAAAGCCGTCCCTCGATACACAACACACATAACAAACCGACAAATTAAAATTGATTTTATTACGCCTGTTTCCAGCACCAACAGCAGCAACAAATTAATACTGTAGATTTGTAGTATTTCCAGTTATCAAACTAACAATAATTAATTTTCAGGACTTATCAAATTACGCGAACTAGTAAGGTCTCCTCACAACCGCAATCTAGAAATACACCTCCGCCAGGCTGACCCAAAGTCATACAGAGCCGTATTAAAAGAAATTAAAAGTAAAGAAATTACGAACATTGTTATCGACACGAAACCGTCGAACATGCAGATGTTTCTTAAGGGGGTAAGTGAATATTTTCTGAGTAATTAAACCCATAACAAACTACATTATTAAAGAAGAGCAGGTAATATTTCTTTACCTTTTTCTAATAACTAGAAGTCATAAAAGTCATGTAAGACCTTGCCAATTAAATATCGACCAGTCGCACTGCTTTCAATAATATCGAAAGTCATGGAAAAGTCTATCAATTAGCATCTTCTAAAATATCTTGAAGGATTCAACATTATTAGCGATCACCAATATGGCTTTCGTAAAAATAGATCAACAGGATATCTTCTGACTTATGTAATATATGTTTGGAACAACGCAATTGAACACTTTGGAGAATCTCGAGTTGTTGCTCTTGACATATCCAAGGCATTCGACCGTATTTGGCACGATGGACTGTTGGCTAAGCTACACTTTTATGGTATGTCTGAAAAGTTCTATTTGTGGCTCTCATGTTTTCTCAGAGAGCGTTCGTTACGAGTGGCTGTCGACGGATTTCATTATCAACGCCGGCCTGCCCCAAGGCTTCATAATGTCCCCTACTATCTTTCTTATCTAAATTGACGATCTGCTGGGAATGACCGGGAATCGAATCTACAGCTTTGCAGATGACAGTACTCTTATCTCTTCATTTACTTTGAACGCTCGGACATCGGCTACCCAGAAGAATATCCGCAAAGACCTGGAAGAAATTCTATCTTGGAGTGACAATAACCAAGTGGAATTTAACGCTACAAAAACCCAGGCGGCAGTTTTTTTCCAATTTTAGTTAACGTTGCTTAACTCGTCATATTTATCTCGGGGCACTGTATTCCTCTAACATCGTCACTAAATTTGTTGGGCGTTTAATTGGGGAGCAAATATGTCCTGGAATGAACATGTTGCAGGCATAGCAATGAGAGCTTCTCAAAAGTTGGGAATATTATTTCGAACCAGAAAGCTTTACACTCCACAACAACTGGTAATTCTTTACAAAGCTCAAATACTGCTTTCATGTTTAGGGCTCCGCTCCCAAACAGACACTGCATTTGTTGGATTCTATTCAGAGAAGAGCTGTTCGTCTGATTGGAGACCCGAAACTGATCGGCTGCCTTGATTCGCTGGGACATCGAAGAACGGTTGGCGACTTGAGTCTATTTTAAAAGTATTCTCATGAAAAGTGTTCGAAGGATGTAGCCCGCTTAATTCCTCCCAGAGCGGTGCATGTTAGAAATACACGTCGCGCTAATACTTCACATCCGTATGAGGTTCAGCTTATTACTCCTCGTACAACGCTTTTCAAGCAGTATTTTATGGTATATGGAGAACATCATCCCTTTGGAATAATTTGCCCAGGACTGTGATTCCCACCGAGTACAATTTACAGCGATTCAAGAATAACGTGAATCGCTTGTTCCGCACACATGTCGCTCCTGTAGCACTTTAGGGACTTCCCTGCAGCACGTGTGTTTGGCCCATAAAAAAAGTAACTATTGCAATGTTAATTTCGTAACGTAACATTCTAATCTATTTATGGTGTTTATTGAAAATGGAAAATTACCAGTTATTTTTAACTAAAGTGTAATTGGATTCTAATCTTCTTCTTCGGGTACCATGACCGTTCAACGATCGTTGGTTATCATGTTGGCTACCATGTTAATGATCATCGTTTTACTGACAGCCGCTCGGAAGAGTTGAACTGTTGGCTTTCCATACCACTGCCTCAAATTTTTCAACCACGATGTTCTTCTCCCTGGCTCACGTCTGCCTAAAATTCTTCCCTTTAGAATCAGATCCAAGATTTCGTATTTTTCTGGATGCCTCATAATGCGGCCAAAGTATTCTAATTTGCGTCGCTTGATGGTCGTGACGACATCCAAGTCGTTGTCCATATGAGTGAGAACGCTGTTGTTACTAATTCTGCCCATCCAACTGATTTTCGGCAGCTACCATTTTCATCCGTAGTTTCAATGATAGGTCGTGACTAGCTAAGATATTTTTTGTTCCTCATAAATGCGGCTCGGGCCTTCTCTATTCGAATTTTGACTTCCCACAGCCGGGTCCCAGTGGTCGCTGATATTGCTACCGAAATACATCAATTTATCAGCTCTCTCTATCTTTGTGCCACTAACTGCAATACCACCATCTTCAATATTAGATTCTTAATTGGAATAAATAAGGATTCAAGGACGTTTTATGCGAAGGGACATGTGCTACAAGGAAATCCCTAAAACGCCACCGGAGCAACGTGTGTGCGGAAAAAGCGACTCACGTTAATCTTGAATCGCTGGACAATTCGTTTCAAAGTGTTAAACTCAATTGGCATAAAGGAACTGAAAGATCATTATAAGAACAAACTCACAGAAGATAGGCCAGAATATTTGGTACAGTTCCCGATAGTACACCATGTGGAAGGCTCTAAAATAGAGATTTTTGCAGATATTAAGTCCCTGACAACGATGGAAAAATGGAAAAGCGAGTGGGCCCGAAGGGACAACAACAGAAGTAATAAAACATAAACCAAGGAAATTAATAGCGAAAATTGCATCGATCTTTAAGGAGATTGCAAATTAAGACCCCATATCTGAGAGTTGGAAGTTTAGCTGGCTAGCTCTTTACAAAAAGGGCAGCAGAAAACAATGTAACAACTACAGATGGGTCATTAAGTCGGTTGTATGAAAGAGTCCTGAAGAACATAGTTGAAGAAGAATACAATCCTTTCGAAATTGAGCAAGAATCAGAAACTAGGAAGAACATGTATGCACAACATACGTATTATAAATAAAGTAACTGAAAAGAAAGTAGCAACGGGCATGAATGTTCATCTCATATTTGTACACCTGACAAGAGTGCGCGATACAGTTCCCACCAGAAAACTATGACAAATATTAGAGGCAACAGCGATTAATACAACGGCGATTGAAGCAATCAAACAACTGTACAATGATGCGAAATCACAAGTAAAAATAAGTGGATAGATAGATAGATATTTAAGGTTTAGGGCGCGTCAACATCTTGGTTATTTAGCGCCCCAATGTGCTAATTAGTTGTGACTAATTTTGAAGCTATACTATAAGATTGACTTCTCTCAAAAATTTCCTGATGTTATCTTTATTGTTCTCATAAGAGTTGATGACACTGACTAGATTGGAAGATATGTTGAGTGAGGTTCTCAAGTTTTGAAAATGTGCTGCCTCGAAGATGTGTTTTACGGTGAAGGGGTTCATGCAGTTGGAGCATGTTGGCTAATGTTCACCTTTTAACAAATAAGCGTAGATGCCACAGGTATGTCCAATGGCTAATCTACATCTAGTAACGTTATCCCTTCTGTTCATGTTATAAGAGTGGAGAGGGTAAGCAATGGGTTTAATCCACCACAATTTATTGAGAGGGTCTTCGAGATCCCAATTCAATTGGAATGTATTATGCAAGATGGTAAGAAGATAATTCTTGAAATCACTTGGATGATTTTCTCCAATGTAGGGAGTACCTCTTGTAATTGCATTTTTTGCTAAAATGTCAGCCCTGTCATTGCAGTGGTTATTAATATGACTAGGTAGCCATAAAAACAGAATGTCTTGTGTCTCAGAGCTGCTATGTGGAACAGATCATATATTTGTCGTATGTAATTGTAGTTCGGATTTTTTGACTGTACTGATCGGAGAGCACTTTGAGAGCCTGTAACTATGAGGAATTTATCGGAGATTGGTATAGACAGGGCAAAACGTATACTTTCCTTGATGGTCAGGAGTTCGGCTGTGAAGATGGACGAGTAGTGAGGTAATTTATACATCGTGTTTGTATTTGACATGTGGAAGGCCGATCCCACACCAGCATGAGACTTAGAACCATCTGTGTATATGATGTCATATTGAGAGTAATTCCGTGATAATTTTTCCAATAATGTTTTGTTGATATAGGTGGTAGAGAATGCAAGTTTGTTGAAAGACATCATTGAAAAATCTATGGGAGAATATGGGGTTAGCCACGGAGGAAAAGTAGAATGTAATGGATAGTTAAATTTAGGTGGTAAGATATTGTGTAGGGTGAGAATCCTGTTTGGGATGAAGCGAGAGGGAGAAATGTTATTAGGTCGATGTATGTTGAAAAAAGGTTAAGGTGATCTTTGGTGGAAATAAGTGGTATATTATCGGAAAAATTATTCTTAAAAAAAAGCCTAAGGCAGGGTTGCTGTCTCTCTCCAAAGCTTTTCAGGATATATCTAGATATGACTTTGAAGGATTGGAAACGTAAACGCGACGAAATGGGCATCCAACTAACATATCATGCAACTCTATACAATTTACGTTTTTGCTGACAATCAGGTGGTAACCGCACACGACAACGACGATAGATAGTTAACCATAATAATACCCTGCGAGCTCCAAAAAACAGTTGCTATTTATTTTTCCACCGATAGAATTGTTTTCACTTTTTTCGGTGCACTTGCACCTTCGCCAACCAACTGTTTTGACTTCCGTTTTATCTCTAGGGTATATTAGTAGATCCGCGTTTCAACTACAGTCACAAAAGGACTTGGTTGATAATATACCAAACCGGCACTTTAAAAAAACTTCAGTCTTTACATCAGGTGTCAAATCATTTATTATTCCCCACTTTTTTCGAAGCTCATAACCATCTGTTCGACAAAATGAGAGAAGACACGAGACAAGCCCAAATTGCTCGTCAATATAAATTTTATTAATCCAATTGATATTTTAGTAAGGTTTGCAAAATCTCTTACACCAAATTATTGAGTACACGATCTTTGGTTTTGTTCTTTTATTTTCTGTAATGCCGACTACACTTGGAAACTTTCGATCTTGTCTTAAATTGATCACACTTTTCTAATATTTTAAACATATCTATTACAAGAAATTACGTTCTTTAAGATAAGATTTATTGCAAATTCTATACCCAATAAATTTATTCATTTTAAAAATCGCCAACAAGAAATTTGCACAATTACAAAACTTACTCTCATTTCGAACGTACATATCAAGAACATTTTATCAGATGTTATTAATAGTTCCACCAACTTGAAATACAAGTACTTTAATAGAAAGTAATAGCAGGCGTATTTTTTAACAAATTAATCCCCTTAATTTTGGAACAAAGTAGTATATTACTGAATCTGCAGAAATTAGCATCCACACAATTTTCTATTAGTAAAGAAAAGCATCTAGAATAAGTATTTGTTATTCTTGAAGAGTTTTTCAATAAGTCCCTAATACTATTCAGACTCTCTGATTTCGGTATGTCTGCGAAAAGGCTTTCCACATCAAACGAGAACGTAAGAATGCAATTGCTTGAACCGAAAGGATTTTGCTCAACATGGAATTTCTAACGCTGAATTTAAAAGCTATTGTCCGAAGATTTTTAAGAACATTATTAAGGCGACTAGCTAGAAAATAAATCAGTGAATTAATAAAAGAAACAGCGCATAAGATGTTTAATTATTGCTATAATTGTCAAGTGAGACCAATATAAAAAAACTAGTCAGGTGCAAGTTGGACTTGCGCAATTAGCGTTCCGTACGGGGATTGCTTATAAAATAAAATTCTTACCTAGGCTACGTTAATTACGCCTTTGACATCTTAGCTACCTAATAGCCAATAAATCAATCTCACTCAATCCAGAATCTAGTAATGAAAGCGTAAAAACAAATATTTACTATTTTATTTTATTTGTTTAATTATAAACAAGTAAAATAAAATTATTTTGTTTCTAGAGGAGCGCCGCGTGGAAGGATTAATGTACGGAAAATTATGTTAAAACAATCTCCACCATATTGTAGTGAAACATAGTTTTTAGTATTTTTTTTATACCAGATAAACACGCGAATGTAATACACTAGTGATAATTTTCGCTCAATCGACTCTTTATGAAGAATATTCCAGATTTTTTAAAATTTTCTTTAATTAGTACTTTTCGAGAATTTTTCTGACAAAAATTCACTATTCAAAACACAACCATGAAAATAATAAAAATAGCCAAATCACTAAAGACCTTATAGAAAAAAAAACAACTACGAAACAATAATGGAAGCGTACATTCAAACGAACTCAAACAATTGAATAGAACAATAATAATCAAAGAAATTAGAAAAGATGTCAGAAAATACAAACACAGACAACATTAGAGACACAATTGAACGAAATAAGAACAGAAAGGTCTTAAAAAATAAACTAACAAATCGAAAACGTGAAATCTTCAAACTTAAGAATGAGGTCGGCGTACTACAATTAAACAGGAGCTTTTAACTATAGCAGAGAGCTTTTACAGGGAATCATACTGTATAAAAGCAAACACATGAACGGAAGAGAAAGATAAGTTCGAGAGAGGAAAGTTCTAAATTAAGGATCTGAAGATTTGCCAGACCATAGGAAAAATAAAAAATAGCTTAAAACAAATGAAAAATCACAAACCAGCTGGTGAAGATGGAATTGAAATAGAAGCCGTGTATATATATATATATATATATATATATATATATATATATATTATATATATATATATATATATATATATATAATCGTATATCCCTTCTACCATATGGTGTAGGGCAGTTATACATTCTCCTTTTTTTCCCTCCACATATAAACTTCTTCCATCTGTCTCTATTCTTTGCGATTTTCACTGCTTCTTTCCAGGATTTTCCCTTCTCCTTAGGTATACTTCCAATACTCCCATTCCAGGTTTGTCTAGGTCTTCCTCGCTTCTTTTTCCTTGTATTCGGGCTTCATACACTTGTTTCACCTGTCTATCATCCTTCATTCTCTGTACATGTCCCCACCATCCCAGCTGTCTTTGTTGTATATATTCCATAACTGCTTGTACTCTCAGCCCTGTCCTTATTTCTGTATTCCTTATTCTGCCCTTTCGTGTAACTCCTTGTACTGCTCTCAGGTATTTCATTTCGACGGCTTGTATCTTGTTTTTCTGCCTGTCTGTTAGAGTCCATGATTCACATCCATATGTCCGGATTGTCCTAAAAATTGCCTTGAACACTTTTATTTTTGTTTGTTTCGTCACCTCTTTCTTCGTAATGAATTTATTATTTATTGCATAGTAAAGTTTGTTCGTTTTTTCGATTCTTTCATCAATTTCTTTGTCTTGTTCTCCAGTTTCATCCATTATCACTCCCAGATTCTAATATTGTTCCAGTTGTTGAATTTTGTTCCCTTCTATGTAAATGTTTGTTTGTTGGTTTTCCATTGCCATTACTTTTGTTTTTATCCATATTAATTTTCATACCTTCTTCCTTAAAACGCTTCATTCCAAATATCGAGGTTTCCTTGTAATTGTCTCTCATTTTCTGCCACCAGCACAATATCATCAGCAAAAGCCGCTTCAGATACTTCTATTCTTTTCAGCTTCCAGTATCCTATGTCATTCTTTTCACTTTTATTTCGCATTTCTTGATTATTTCATCCATGTATACAGTGAACAATGTTGGGCTCAAGCTTCCTCCTTGCCTCAAACGTTCCTGTGTCGTAAATCCCTCCGACTTTTTTTTTTTTTTTTTTTTAAAAAGGGGCGAACCCCTTTTATGGCACTGGAACTGAGCCAAATAGCCAACTTCTCTCTTTATTTAGATATATATACATTTTCCTTAAACCTAAACTAAACCTAAAGACACACACAACACCCAGCCCAGACACGGAATCGAACCGCGGACCTCTCGGACAACAGTGGGCAAGTCTAACGCCTTAACCCACTGCGCCAATCAGCCGGGCAAATCCCTCCGACTTCATGTTGTTTTTTATTACAAACTGCACATTGTTGCTGTATATTCCCTTTATTATTCTTATTGTCTTTTTATTTATTCCTTTGTTTTCTAGGCTTTTCCACACTTTATTTCTCGGTACACTGTCAAATGCTTTTTTTAAGTCTATGAAAGCAAGGTATAGACTCTTATTTTGTTTTGATCTTTTTTCGATAATCTGTTTCAGTGTAAATATGTGGTCTTGTGTACTTCTTGCTGGTCTAAATTCCCTCATAAATTTTGACAATTGTATTCAGTATAGTAATTCCTTTGTAATTATTACAATCCTTGTGTTCTCTCTTTTTATAGATTGGTGTAATAAACGATATTCCCCATTCGGCTGGAAAGTTTTCTTCCTGTCATGCACTATTAATTATTTCTAACAATATTGTTTTTCCTTTCCCATGTATTTAATCATTTCAGACGTTATCTTATCGCTGCCTGAGACTTTTCCATTTTTCAATTTTCTTATAACTTCCTCCAACTCTTCCCATTCTATTTGTTCCCTATCCTCTGTTTCTTCCATATTTTGCTGTTCCAATTCTTTATAATTTGCATTATCTTTTTCTTCATTGCCCCCCAATAGTTCTTCAAAGTATTCTTTCCATCTTTCCATTATTGCTTTCTCTGTTGTTAGGATTTCTTGGTTTTTGTTTTTTACATATAATTCGGTTATAGGTTGGTCCTTCCTGAATGATTTAAGAACTCTGTAGAATAGCTTTTGATTTTTTTTACTATTTTCTTCCATTTTATCTCCGAATTCTTTACATGACTGTTCCTTTACCTTTCTTACCACGTCTTTAACTCTTTTCCTTTTTCCTTTATGTAGTTCATATTGTTCAGGTGTTTTTGTTTTGAAATATTTTTTCCATTCTTTCTTCTTCGCAATAATTTCTTCTTGTATATCACCACTCCACAAAGCTATTTGTCTTTTACTGTTGTTTGCGTTGCATACTCCGCATACTCTGGTAGCCCCGTCCAGGATTATATTCTTGAAGATACGCTTTTCTTCCAAACTTGTATATTTTATATGTCTGTATCCTTTTTCGAATTTCTCCTCAGTTATTTGTCGATATTTGATCTTAATTTCTTCATTTCTTAGTTTATATGTCCTTATTGATTTGTATTTGTTGGGCTTTCATCTTTAGGCAACCTTTCTTTGATTATTCCTACTAGTAGGTAATGATCACTGTATATTTCGGCTCCTCTTCGTATTCTTCGAAAAAATCATAGAGTATAATAAACCATTGGTATTAGTTTTTATTGATTTCCGAAAAGCAATCGATACCATTGAATGACCAGCAATAATGGCGGCCTTAAGAGAATGCAAAATCGATTATAGATACGCGAAACTAATAGAACATATATAGAGTACTGCTTCAGCTACCAATAAGCTTCATGAATCAACATCATCATTTCGAATTGAAAGAGGCATCCGACAAGGAGATACCTTAGCCCAACAAGTTTTTATAGCAACGTTCGAGTATGCGCATTTAAATCTTTGAACTGGGATAATACGGGAATTAGTGTAGATGGAGAATATCAGATTCACGGCCGACATCGTCCTGATTACAGATAATATAGAAGATGTAATAAAGATGGTAGAAGAACTGAAATGGGCTATAGGAAACCCGTTTCAGTTCTTGAAACAGGCTTCCGTTTCAAGAACTAAACGGACTTCCGTTCAGTTCTTGAAACGGTATTTTCCATGTGTAGGCATGGAAAAGACCATGAGTTTGGTCTTTTTCATGCCTAAACATGGAAAAGGCCAAACTCATGACTAATCTGATGTTAACTGAAGAGATAAACATATTTGGACGAACTATACAACAAGAGACGTGTTTGAGGTACGAAATAAGATTGGGCAAAGAGAATTAAAGATACGAGATCCAGAGGGTGGGCTGCTTTCGGAAGACTACGTGATACGTTCGAGAACAATGATATATCTTTAAGTCTAACACGAAAAGTATTCGAGCAATGTGTAATGCCAGTCATGACATACGGAGCTGAAAATCTAACTCTGACAAGGAAGACAACATAAAAATTAAAAGTGGCACAGCTTCCAATGGAAAGGTCAATATTAGACATTACAAGAAGAGATAGAATCTCGAACAAAATCGTTAAAGATCGAAAAGAATTGTTGAGTGGAAACCCCGGCAAGACAAAAGAAGCACAGGCAGACCTCCTAGCCGATGGACGGTCGACCCAAAGAGAAATGCCCAAAACTGGATAACGAAGGCACAACATCGAGGGGACTGGAAGGACTTGGAGGAGGCCTATATCCAGCAGTGGACGAGAGAGGCTGGATGATGATGATGACTTATCGAGATAGAAGGGGTGGACAGACACTCTTGGCCATTTTTTTAAAATAACAATTGTGTATATTATTATAAATGAGACTGTCCTATGTTGACTTCCTGAAAATTAGTGTAAAAAAGTAAATATTAGATACTTCGTTAAATACTTAAAACAAGAAACGGTAGTTTCGAACACTAATAAAAAGTTTGAGAAGAATTTTTAAAAATAAAATAAAAAGGCGTTTTGTTATTTTAATATCGGGAGCAGATTAGTTTATAAACTTACCAAGGTAGTTGAGTCCCTTCTCTAAAATAAGCTGTTCTATGTAAGCTGCGAAGGAAGAAGAAGAAAATGACGAGATCAGAAGAATGGGCTGCGATAGAACGGTATACCTTTGCTAATACTCCTGACCTCCGAGCATTTTCTTTATCCAGATGACCTTACACTAAATGCTCTCTCTCTCTCTGGCTTAGGCATTTCATCACAATCAATCAATCAATTCCCATATTCAACTTTATATGTTTTCATAGTTTCGGAGAAAATCGGGTGTGACAGACAGAGAGACGGAGAGGCAAACGGACACCGAAGTGGTTCCATAAGCATTCCGTATGGCAAACTAACAATCATTTTAATGAATAAGTATAAAAAATGTGTATTTTAATTTTAAACCCCTATAGAATTGTAAAACCTTCATACAAAGCTCTTTACTGCCGATATAATACACACTAAGTGCATCGCTAAGACTAGCGTCGATTCTTTCATGCTCTATACATACTTTTATATGGCTTTTTGCCCTTTATCGAGGGTCGTATTCAGAATGCACAGTGCCATTCAACGGGATTACAAGAGCTATATATTGTTTGCACTTTACCTATCTCTGTGTAATATTTTTACATTTTTAGAATTGTTGAAGGAAACGTTCTGCGTTTAAGGAAAAATAAAACTGAATTGACAATTTTATTAGATTTGTCGAAAGTTTTTTTACTTTCCTTGCCAACGAAAAGTTGCGTATTCGTGAAAAAAATTACACATACATAATAAAAGACTGTTTTTAGTCAATTTCCACTGGTTTATTTAAATTGCGATGACGCGTTTCGCTCTCGATGCAACTTCTTCAGATCTACATTTTACACTGTCAAGTTAGGTTTAATGTTCACAATTTTATATAATTTCTTAATTATAATATTACACCTAATTAAATTACATTGATAGTATTGGAAAATCCACACACACATGGTATTAGGAGAATAAATTCAATAATGGTGAATTGTTTAAATCTACCTGGTAGTTGAGTAAAGTACCTGTAGTCCTTAATCGTTTTATTCGCATTGTCTCTAAAAAACCTAACTTGACAGTGTAAAATGTAGATCTGAAGAAGTTGCATCGACAGCGAAACGCGTCATCGCAATTTAAATAAACCAGTGGAAATTGACTAAAAAACAGTCTTTTATTATATATTTATAATGAATTTCCATCAAGTAGAAGCTACAACCATCGAAAATTTAAAAAAATTACACTTCGATACTTTTGCTTTTTAGGGTATCTAGGTCACTCATTGCCGCCGGTCTGTCTGTTGGCACGATAGCTCTCAAACGAATCTTTTTCTTTATAAACCCACTGCTTCTCCACTGCAGGAGAGAGGCCTCTTCAAGTTTGTTCCAATTGTCTCTATCCTGTGCAAGATGGGAGCCACCTACTACCTGCTATTAACCTGATATCATCAGTTCATCTTTTCATTGGTCTTCCGATACTTCGTTTCCTCTCTTAAGGTCTCCATTTAAGTAATTTTGTTGTCTGTTCTAGCCACATGCTCCGCCCATTTGCCACTCTTTCACTAATATCTGTAATTCTTGTTATTCATCTTATATCCTCACTTTTAATGTTTTCTCGTAAACCAACACCTAACATCTGCCTTTCCAGGGTCCGTTGAGTGCATTGGAGTCGTCAAAGACTATTTTTTGTTAGAGTCATGGTTTTCAGCCCATACGTACTTATTAGAAGTATGCAGTTCTCGTACACTTTTCTTTTTAAGGTCATGGAGATATGTTTGTTTTTTTAGAATGAATCCCATTGTTTGAAATGCTGTCCAGCTGAGATCAATTCGCCTTGGTATTTCCGCTGTTTGACTGTCCCTTATCTAATCTAATGTTATCTCCCAAGTATATATACGGTTCCACTCTCTCGATCTCCTCCATACTGATCTTAATTTTTTGTGTTTTGTGGGCTTAGAAGTTTTGTTTTCTTGATGTTCATCTCGAGTTCAACTTTCTGTTAATTAAGCTAATTAGTACTACATCTGCGAATCGCAAATAATTTAAATGTATACCATCGATTTTAATTCCCTTCTCTTCCCAATCTTCTTCTTCTTTCTTTCTAACTTGTGTAGCTATACATGTATAGGTAGGCCGTGGTCTGTTTTAACCTTCTTATGCCTCTTCGGATGTTGACGACCAACATTCTCTCCAATGCTTCGGTAGCCTGCCCCGTGATCTTTTTCCGACTGGGATCTTTAACTTCGCATTTTTTACAAGCCTGTTGTCGTCCATCCTGTCTATGTGCTTATTCCAGTATTTCATCCGTTGTCTTACCCATTTTCCTATGTCGTGGATCCCACTTTGCTGTCGAAGATCCTCACTTCTAATTCTGTCCTATGTTTTTCCGTGTAGGGTTCTTATTATTTTCATCTCCACCGTTTTCATCATTTGTTGTGTCCTGGAGGTGTCTGGTTTTGTTTCAACTGCGTATGTTATAATGGGTCTAATCGTTGATTTATATATTCTTATTTTACTATCATTATTGAGGTATTTGTTCCTCCATACAATGTCTCTTAGGCAGCCCGAGATTCGGAAAGCCTTCATTGTCTGTTCTTTTACTTGTTCCTGTATATTCCCATAGCTTGTTATTTCAACTTCCAAATATTTAAAGTGATTCACTTGTTCCCTTCCCACTGAAGACTTTTTAAATACATCCTCCAAGATCAGGGTAAACAACTTTAGTAAAATTTTGTCGCCCTGTCTAACACCTTTCTTGATCTTTATGGGTTCTGCTTTTCGATCTTCATCTAATTTAACCGTTAACGTCGCATTTTCATATATGAATTTTAGGAGTTCGATATATCTTGCGTCTATTCCGGCATGAGCTAAGGACTGCATAATTGTTCCAGTTCGCTGAAAACGAATAAGATATCAATTTCAAACTTGGTGCATAGATATTATCTAATGATGGGATGAGGCCTATAGCTTTTGAACGATATCGCTTCAAGCTAAAGGGGTGAAAAAGATGGGAGTCGATAAATTTTATACCTTCCCTGTTTTCCTGTTTTTTTTTCTTGAAATAATAATTAACTTTCATGCCTAAATATTTATAGTAGAATATAACAACAGGGTTCCAGGTCGCAAAGGGTCTCAAACAGGGCTGCTGTATATCCCCAACGCTATTTAAAATCTATTTGGAGAGTGCACTGGAGAACTGGAAAAGGAAATGCAGCAGTATGGGATTACCACTGGATGACGATACTACATTGTACACGCTATCATTCGCGGACGACCAGGTAGTAGTCGCTCAGGACATCGATGATATGGAATACATGACACGAAAACTTATGGAGGAATATGAAAAATGAGGCCTAGAAGTCCATAATTAAATAGACCGAGTACGTGTGCGTCGGAGGACAACAGCAGGACTTGAAACTGGCCACAGGACACACCATCAAACACTGTGCCAGTTATAAGTATTTGGGAACGAGAATATCTAGGGACGGAACACTGGAAGAAGCAATATTCGAGAGAAATATCCAAGGAAGAAAAGCGATTGCAATGCTTAATAGTATACTATGGGACAAAAACATAACCATTGGAAATAAGAAGAGAATTTACAAACTCAGTAGTGAAAAGTATAATAAACTTACAGCTCCCAGGTGTGGCCATTGAAGGAAAGAACAGAAAAAATACTAAAAGCTACAGAAATGGATTTCTAGAGAAGAGCAGCCAGAAAATCCAGAAAAGACCGCATACCAAATGACGAGCCTTAGAAATAAAGCACGATATAGGGATGAAATCAGAACCCAACAGTTGATATGGTACGGACATGTACAGAGAATGTCACAAGACCGACTACCTAAAAAGATCTTAAATTGGAACCCTCATGGAAGAAGAAAGCGAGGAAGACCAAGCCAAAGCTGGAGAGCAGGAATCAACAAGGAAGTACTAGAGAGAGATCTGGAGAAGGAGGGATGGAGAAACCGGGAGGAGTGGAAATTAGGCATCGGAAGACGAAAGACGTTATAAAAACCGATTGATTATATATATATTATATATATATATATATATATATATATATATATATATATATATATATATATATATAAATATATATATATATATATATATATATATGTATATATATATGTATATTATATATATATATATATATATATATATATATATATATATATATATATATATATATATATATAAATATATATATATATATATATATATATATATATATATATATATATATATATATATATATGTATATATATATATATTTATATATATATATATATATATATATATAAATATATATATATATATATATATATATATATATAATATATATATATATATTATATATATATATATATATATATATATATATAATATATATATATATATATATATATATATATATATATATATATATATATATATATGTATATATAAAAGATGAAAAGGTATATATTGTATCACCTTTCAGAATTTTTGAAGCCGAAAAAATCTAAAAATTAGGGGTTGTTTTTCAGTGACTAAATTCAAAGTTGGAAAGGGCTGAAAAGAGGGGATTATTGAATATTAACACCAGGTGTTTTGGACAAATTTTAATGATATTATTTGTAGTAATGAGTTAAAGGAGTGGGGGGCAAGATGGAAAAGGAGTTTTTATATGTGGTGTTATTAGGGTTTTTGGCGTGGAGCAATCTGAAAAATTACATTACTTTACCAATTTAATCCGGGTCTCACAAAAGCTATAGCACAAACGACCATATACAATCCATACGCTGACTATTTGAAAAATGTCATGATTATAACGAAACCCTCCACCTTGTTTTCATTGATTATAATAAGGCGTTTAGCACAGTGGAATTATGAGTTATCTTCAGAGCTAAAATCTAAATTGGGACCAGACAGGCGTAAGACTTGAGGGTGGATATCTGAAGTATCTTCGTCTTGCGGACGACATCATGCTGATCAGCCAAGGTACTCTAACGAACTAATCAGCACATGAACTTAGAGTAACACAAAGAGCCAACGGATGATGTTAGGAATAACTCTCAAAGATCACAACAGAAACAGGGAGATAAGACAACGAACAAAAGTCGAAGACATAATAACTCCTATAACTCAGTTAAAATGGACCTGGGTATGATATGTTGTTTGTCAAGACAACGCGCAGTGGATAACACATATTATACATTAGAGACCCCGCCTGTAACGGAAAGTTGGTAGACCAACAAAACGTTGTCTGGATGACATTAAACAGAAAGTCGGAAAAAATTGGCACCAACTAGTCCAGAATAAGGAGCTAAGAAGGGAGCTGGGGGAGGTCTATGTCAAGAAGTGGACTGTGAAAATCGCTAGAAGAAGATGAAGAAAAAAAAATCCGTAAAGTGTAAGTTGGACTTGTGCAATTAGTGTTCCGTACCGTTATTGCTTGCTTGCAAAATAAAATAAAATTCTTACCTAGGCTAAGTTAATTAGGTTCCTGTCATCTTAAGATCCAATATTTATTTTCATTCATTCATTATAAATAAATAAAATAAAATTATATATCGGTAGAAGAGCGACTCGCCACTCAGTTACAGTAATGTACTGCATATTACAAAAATCTCCACCATAGGTCAAGAAAACATAGTTTTCATAGTGTTTTTTTTTATACAAAATAAATTATCAAACTGTAATGTACTCGTGATAATTTTAGCTCAACCTACACTTTATGGGGAATATTATAGAATTTTTTAAAAAATTTTATCAGCGTTTTTGGAGATAAGGGGGAACATTGATAGCTGGTAATATATAATATAAAGAAAAGTGTGCGCAAGTATTAACATCATATATATTTTTGAACTCGTGTTTTCACAAACTTTCACTTGACAACCGACTAGATGACCTGGTAATTTTTTTTTCTTTTCACTTCTAATTTCACCCGTCAAAACTAACGTCTTAGGTCAAAATTTAACTTTCAAAACTACACGGCTCTGATCGGACCATCAACTCCTATAAATATGCCAAATTACAACTTTCGATGTCGAATAGTTTCGGAGAAAATCGGATGTGACAGACGAACAGTCGGGCAGACACTGAAGTGACATAAATGTTCCGTACACTAAAAAGATGTATTCTGAGATATAATTCTCGTAAAAATTTTATTTTATCAAGATCTCATCCTTGTAAAACAGTTAAGTTTTAATGGTGAGAGGGAGAGACAAAAGATGACATATATTTGTGCACGCAAAAACAATATTTTCCGGTAGATTTTTTTCTCGTAAATTATTACTATAAGCACAAGTTAATAAGCAATAAGATCATTATGAAATTCATCTTTCTTTCTTTTTATCGTTCACCTACCCGCCTGAGTAGGGATTTTACCTTTTATCATATCCTGAGGATATCTGCGGGATGTCATAATACCCGTCAACGTTATCCAAGTGCCGAAACATACATTTTTGTATTTCACGTCATCTTTTAGTAAATGCAGTAGTACTGACATGGACATTATTGCATTTTTGTAAACAACTACTACCTATGTACGTGGCCAGGCCTTATATACCTAAATAAATAAGTATACCGACCTGCCAGGATTGGGACCCGAGAACTTCTGCACTGCAAGCAAGTACTACGCCATGTAGCCCTGGGCCGCCACAGTTTAATTTTTGTTTCTTGTACTGCGTGCTGTAATATTTCCTATTATGATAGTTAATAGCAAAAATCATATACACAAAACTGTCAATACCTCTTGAGTTAACAATATAATGCAGATAAGAATTATTGTTTAACATTTGTATTTTTATCTATTTTTTATTCAAAATACGATAATTTAATTTTATTCGTGCACTTTGGCATTTCATGTATATTCATTTTACAGATTCTTCAGCTACAAATGAACGACTACAAATATCATTACGTTTTTACAACCTTCGATATAGAAACGTTTGATTTAGAAGACTTTAAGTACAACTTTGTCAACATGACAGCTTTTAGAGTCGTCGATATCGACCAACTGGCAGTAAAAGAAGTTCTCAGAGACATGGCCAAATTTCAAGCTAATCAGGAGTTGTCACCTGTAAACTCAAGTTACATTCAGGTGAGTTACGCAAATTTTTATATTAACAAAAACCCATAAATGAGCTGAAATTTAGTTAGCCTACTGTGCAAACGCAACTGTAGAGATGAGAATATACTCGTACATTTAGTTGGTGGAGTGCGTTTGACTAGAGCCTTTCATGTGTCAATCGAATGCTTTTTAGCATTAATCATCATTATATTCTCGAATGAAGTCAATTAACATCTTGACGACCACGTCATTAAACAAATTGCAGTTATCGGAGCGTGATAAGTCTAAAACTATAGCATGAAATTTCTTTATGTTCCTCTAAAATAACGTTGTTGGCCCAAATGTTGTCCCGTGGAATAACAGGCCAGCACTTCTTTGACCAGGGCAGAGTTTGCACAACAACTCTTTATTGAACAATTTTTTCATCATTTGTATAGGTAATGTGAACGAAGTAATTTGCTTACTAGGGCGCAAAATACTTGGCGCACGGTGTTATTCTTCGTCTTCTAGTACCCTATAAGTTTCGGACGTTGGCTATTAACATGACAATCCTGACCTTTTTGATGGCGCTTCGAAGCAGCTGAACAGATATAAATCCGAAGTCTTAAGTTATATAGCCAAGAATGTCTTCTTCTCCATGGACCTCGTTTGCTATCTACGAGTATCTTTCCCTCTATTACCAGCTGCAAGAGGCGATATTTATTTTGTCTCATGACGTTACCAAGATATTCAGGCTTTGGCCCTTTAATTGTTAGTGCAATTTCTTTGTCACTGCCTATTCGGTGCAGAACTTCTAAGTTGGTGATATGTTTGGTTCACGAAATCTTCGGAATCTGGCGGTACATCCACATCTCAAAGGCTTCAACTTTTTTCATTAGTTTTTTCCGTCATCGTCCACGATTCTACACCGTATTGGAAAAGCAGGGAATACATAGCATTTGGCTAATCTAACTTTTATTTGGAGTGACAAATCATGGCATGTAAATAGTCTTCTCATACCATTAAAAGATGCTCGAGCTTTTTCGATTCTTGATTTTATTTCGACAGATTGCATTAATCACTGTCCCCAAGTATATATAGGATTCCACAGGCTTGATTATTTGGCTGTTTAACTGAAGCCGTCTTGCTGCTTGTTGAGATTTGCTTATTATCATCTACTTGGTTTTAGATATATTCAGGTGGAGACCATACTCTTCGCTGACCCTTTGCACTCTTTCAACAAAATCTTGATGTTCATCGATGTTACTGGCCAGCAAGACGACATCAACGGCGTATCTTATGTTGTTAATCATATCGCCATTTATTTTGATGCCTTTCTTACCTCCCTCTAGTGCTTTGTTAAATAATTCCTGAGTATGGGTTAAAAAGGAGGGGAGATAAGACCCAACCCTGTCAGGCGTCTTTTTTAATCTGAACGTTGTCAGAGTTGGATTTATTTATTCTTATGTTAGCCGATTGTCCCCAATACAGATTTGCTATAATGCGAATATCTTTGCCATCAATATCAGCTTTTGAAGAATTTCCATTAACCGTTTGGCTTCTCATGTATCAAGAGCATTACGAAAGTCAAACTGTGACTCCCTGATGTTTGCTTCACGTTTTCTGTAGATTCTGTTATAATTAACTTTGGTGAAGACCTTAGTGATGTGGCAAATGAAGCTTTTCAAGCTGAAATCATCGTATTATTTAGCGCCTCTTTTGTTGGGTACTGTAATAAAAGTTGATTCTAGTCAGTCTTTAGGGAATTCACCGGTTTTGCAAATGGTATTAAAGTGAGAGCATTGAGAGTATTGAGAAAATTGATCATCCATTTTATATATTAGTTTTAATACTTCACCGTAGATGTTATCAGGACCTGGTGCTTTATTATTTTTAAGGGATAAAATAGCTTTATGTCAAATTTCATAATCGGGGGTCCTGCGTCTGTATCACGTGTTGTTAGGTCGATTTGACGCAAAATGCGTACCAATGTACAGGTTCCACGCTTCAAGAGTTTCTGAGATGAGATTTTTATTTGAATCAAGTTTACTAGCCATTGGATTGTATTTCCTTTTATCGATCATTGTTTTTATTTCTTTATGCATATTATGGCAATCATATTTTACTTCATATTCTTCAATTTTATCACATTTCTCAGCAAACCACTTTTCTTTAGCTTCTCTAGTTTTTTTTTTCCTTATCTTGTTATGAATTGATCGATGTTTATATGTGTTTTTATTTGTGTACCTTCGTCTCTCCTCCATCATATTGAAAATCTCTTATGTTATGGTGTATAGTATCCTTAAAAAACTATTGGCAATAAAAAAATATCACTTTGCGCCCTGGCATTAAGCAACTAAATTTTTTACGTTTATAGAAGAAATATCTTTAAACTTCTGAATCCTTTTTTATGCTGAATAAAATTTCCTGCTAAACTGTCTAGACACTTTATCAAAAAGTTTGGTTTTAATTGATAAAAAAGTGGAAAACTTATAAAACTCATAGTTTTTCCCGTTTGTATGAGATAATGTCGTTGAAAAGCGCACTCTTGGAAAACGAAAATAATTGGAATAAGTCCAAATTAAAATTGGAACCGAATTGTTTATAGAAGTTTGCCAATGTTGATATTAAAACGTTGGATTAAGCGGACTTTGTTTATTAGTTTGTCAAGTTGGTTTGATACTTTGTTTTGAAAATTTTTAAAAATGAGACACTTTAACTGAACAAATGAACGAATTTTAAAATAGCTATTGTAACGAAAAAAAAGCTTGATAAACTCGGATGATATCGCCCACTTAAATAAAAACTAAAGTATTTTGAAAAGAAATAAATGTCTGTTAGATTAGTACCAAAAGAAATTATTATATTGAAGAAAATCATCATCATCATCATCAGCTATGCAGATCATCGTCAGACATAAGCCTTTCCTAAGTACGTCCATAATCTTCGGTTTTGAGCCTTGTTTATCCAGTTGTATCCCACTAACCTTTTGATGTCGTCAGATAATCGGGTTTGTGGGCGTCCTCCACTTCTTTTCTCATTCCAGGGCCTCCAGTTGATCACATTATGGGTCCATCGATTACACAGGTATACCAAATAAAAAAATTCTGTCTTTTAAGTGCGACACGTGTTTTCTTAAGTTTTTTTTATGCTGAATCAAAAAAAAATCATAGAAAAAAGACATCCACCGTGAGATTTTTTTCAGAAAACACACTTAAAGTTGCTAGAAAACTATTAAATTGAAAAAAATACATTTTAATAAATAATATAAAACTGTAAAACAATTAAAATTATGGAAAAAAACTATTATTTCGAACATCTTTAAATGTTCTGAATCTACAGTTATCATAAAAACTTAAAAATATTAGGTTTTAATGTTTATGTTTAACAAAAAATACGCCTACATCACCTTTAAAGCGACGCAGCAAAATGATGTTTACAATAAATTATTTTTAATTTTTATTAATATTGAACAAAACTATTATTTCCAGTATTTGAAGTTCTTGATCCTAATTTGACATCAAAAAATAAAGTTTTATGTTCAGCTCAGTTCAGGATTCAGTTTCAACAAAAAACTCGCTTTTAACACTTACAAGGGTACCATATGGTTGGGTAAAATGCTTTTTTAAGTAAATAAATGCAACAGCTAAACAAGAATTTATTTTTCGAATAAAACTATTTCTAGTAGTTTTTTAAGTTTCAGATTCGACTTGGATATCAAAACATGAGGAATAGTGTTTAGTGTTGAAAAAAATATACGTTTACTATTTAGGAACAAAAGGTTGCAAAATGCAGTCTAATGTATATCCCTTGACAGTTTTAGAAGTCAATTTTGTGGACAGATTGATTGAGTGAATATGGAGGAATGTGAGTGGGTGAGTGAGGTAATGAGTGAGTCAGCGAGCGAGTGAGTGAGTGAGTGAGGTAGTGAGTGAGTTAGCTAGTGAGTGACAGGGCATTTGAATAAGTGAGCGTGTGACTTTTGTTCACTGTTAATAAAAATCAAAAACAATTTTTTAATTTAGCAGTTGCCCAAATTTATATTAAACAGTATTTTGCTACGTAGCTTAATTAAAGGTGGTGTATGCGTGTTTTTGGTTAAACATGAACACTAAAACCTAATAGTTTTAAGTTTTTATAATAAATGTACATTTAGAACATTCCGGTGTCCGAAATAATAGTTTGATTCCATAATTATCATTATACAGTTATACATTTTATTTATTAAAATGTGTTTTTTTTTCCAATTTAATAGTTTTCTGGCAACTTTAAGTGTGTTTTCTGAAAAAAACCTCAAGGTAAATGTCTCTTTTATGCTTTTTTTGGATCCAGCATAAAACAATACTTAAGAAAACACATGTCTCACATAAAAGGCAGAGAATTTTTTTATTTTGTATATCTGTGTTAGAGAATCTGGCGATATGACCCGCCCAACTGAAGAAAATTCTATATTATAAAAAATACAGCCAGAGGTGCAAATTCTGACTTATTCTTTGTGCTAGTCCTGCAATAAGTATGTTCGGTTTTGTTCTCTTTCTTCGTCGATCCAAGCTCGGCTAAGGAGCAATGATACAGAGAAACACGTCCCAAAATGGATTAAAGGATGATAGAACAGAGAAAAAACCGCTGAAAATGGACTTTGTCCAATTTTAGTGGGTTATATTGATTTTTATATTCTTGGGGTTGAACCCTATAAAGCGCTGCCAAAGGGTAATTGTTAGCAACTCGCTTAAGAACTCCTATATCTGTCTGTGGCTGTAAATAGCCCCCCACCAAGGGTAGGTACGCCTTCAAAGTTAAGCTTATATCAGTAAAAGTTGCAAATTGTTGTATCTTACCATGAAACAGCTGTGTAAAATTGCATAGAAAATTAGAGAAAATGTTCATTGAATTGAACAGAAATATTTATGTACCGAGAAAAATATTAAAAACCTGGATATACTAGATAAAATGTGTGTGTGTGTGTGTGTATGTGTGTGTATGTGTGTGTGTATGTATGTGTGTATGTCTATTTATATAAATTTACTATTTATTTGTTGGTTTATTTTTAATTTTCTGTAAGTTTAAAATAAACCAGAATTAGTCATTTAAAACTAATTTTCATAATGCGTGCATAATAATTTGCACACTAGAGTGCAAAGTAGTTCGTGCACGGTGTCATAGTCACGTTACAAAATATTATCAACGAAAAATATTGCCCCTGCGCATTAATGAACAACATTATTCTTTTTTACGGTTACATAAAAATAAAATTATCTGAATACAGGAACTTTTAAATAAAAATCAAGTTCTAAAAAACTGTAAATAAAGAAAGTTTCCAGTTTATTACAGACGTTTTTGACAACGAGCTTTTACTAAACCATCGTACAAAATTTTTAAAATTAAGTACTAAATCTAAATATTTGATTTATTTTCATGCTCCAAGCTCAATTTACCGACACTACTTCTTAATATTTATGAGCTAACTTTTGTATATACCTAAGTTTCTGTTTCGAATATAACAATAATTTCTAGACGAGAAGAATTAATGCACCAAAAAAACAGCTGTTTGGGAAAACTTCCAACGAGTTTTTCCGCAGATTTGGAGCCGATGAGTTTCAATATTCCAGACAATTTCCTGTTAAGTGAAATCTGGTGCATATATATTTATATTTATATATGTATATATATATATATATATATATATATATATATATATATATATATACATACATATATATATATATATATATATATATATATATATATATATATATATATATATATATATATATATATATATATATATATATATATATATATATATATATATATATATATATATATATATTGCTGAGTGTAAGGTTCTTTGATCTTGGTATATATATATATATATATATATATATATATATATATATATATATATATATATACTTTTTTTAATTTACGCGTTCTTGAAATTAGATCATTAAAACTATTCTTGGATTTGTTATATATTTATTGACGTTTCGGCCTTCAGAAGAGGCTTTGGTTATTGCAATCAAGCTTTCTGACACAGAATACAGAGAGAGTACAATAACCAAAGCTAAAGAAGCATTAACACTTAATAAATATCCGATGTACCTTATAAACAAAGTCTTGAAAAAAGACTTTTACAGTACCATAATAAGTAAAAAAAACCAACTAATCACGACCATATATATTGCTTTACCTTTTATAAATGGACTATCCCAACCCACTCAAAAAACTTTTTGAAAACTACAAAATTCGTTTATGTCATAATCTGCTCTCATCCAATTTTGCCAGGCTTAAAACCAAAACCCCAAATAATAAAAAAGTAACATAGTCTACGAAATTAAACGTAATAACTGCGAAGGAATATACGTCGGGCAAATAATCAAAGGCCATAAATACGACAAAAAAATAGTACAGCTCTTACAAATCATGAAATGAATAAAATTTGATTTCAAAAACATCAAAATTATCAAAACCGAAATAAATATAAAAAAAGAGAAACACTGAAATCCATACACATACAGATGACACCCACTGCAGTACAACCTAAACCATATCTACCTACCAGTCATATAAAGTCCTTCAAGTGATTGTAGAATATAAAAATGTGTTTTTGACAGTGATTTAAAATTAATACCCCAATACAATGAACTACTTTTAAACCTAATGTCTTCATTAATTTGTACAGTTAAGTATTTTAAATTAAAAACTACGAAACGCTACAAATATTTTAACCCTGAAATGCACGACAAACAGATTAATGTCATATTTTAAAGCAAACTTTGAAAAGATGATCTCCTCTCTGAAGGTCGAAACGTCAATAAATATATAACAAATCCAAGAATAGTTTTAACGATCTAATTCCAAAAACACGTAAATTAATATATATATATATATATATATATATATATATATATATATATATATATATATATATATATATATATATATATATGTATATATATATATATATATATATATATATATATATATAATGCAACGTCTCTCTGTACGTTTGTCTGTCTGTCGGTCCGTTAGTGCGCTTATCACTCGAGAACCACTTATCCAATTTACGTGTTTTTTTTTTTAAATTCATACATATGTTCTCTAGTCAGGTTATATAATATATAGAAAACGCAACGTCTCTCTATCTGTCTGTCTATCTGTCTGTCTATCTGTCCGTTAAGGCTCTTAGCACTCAAGAATTACTTATCCAGGTTTATATATATATATATATATATATATATATATATATATATATATATATATATATATATATATATATATGTATATATATATATATATATATATATATATATATATATATATATATATATATATACACTGTTTATAGTGAAACTCTATATAGTGAATCTGTAAAATAGTAACACTCTATATAATAAAATTTTTACCGGAATTTTATGTATAAATTTTTATGCATTTATTGAGATCTTGACCATTTCGGGTTTCCCATTTTTATCTAACATTAGCACGAATTCCATTTTTATGACGCATTCTTTTGAAAAGGTTCTTAACGCGTTTATAACGCCTAATGGTTGGCAATAAATCAGGTAGATTTCTGTGAGAAACCCGGGGAATAACCCATTTTATAGAAAACCCGGGGAAAAACCCATTTTATAGTCGAGGCCTAGTAATTCGCAAATTCAGGTTCAGTTTCTTTTTGTTTAAGAATCAAGTAAGATGTCCAAGCGAGTGTGTTTAAGTTTAGCTGAGAAAATTAAAGTTTTGGAGGAAGTTAATAAAGGCTGCAAAAAAATTGATGTTGCTGCAAAATTTGGTGTTTCTCCAAGTTGCGTCTCTCTGATAATAAAAAGTCGCGACAGTATCATCAAGAAACCTACTGTTCCAAGCAGTCGAAAACGAGTACGGGTGAGTAGTTACGAGGATGTAAATGAAGCAGTTTTACGATGGTTTCAAGTGGCCCGTAGCATCAAAACGTACCAATATTGGGAAATTTAATAAAGCAAAAGGCTCTACAATTTGCTAAAGAATTTAACTGCGTTAATTTTTAAACTAGTGAAGGGTGCTTGAGTACCTGGAAGACTCGCAATTCAATTGTTTTCAAGACGTCGTCTGGCGAGAGTGAAAGCGTTAGTCAGGAGAACTGTGACATTTGGACTAAAACTGTTTTAAAAAGTGCATTGAAAAAGTACGAGCCAAAAAACGTTTTCAATTGTGATGAAACCGGTTTGTTTTTTAAATGTTTGCCAAATAAAACTTTTGCTTTTAAAAGTGATAAATGTTTTGGTGTTAAAACAAGTAAAGAAAGGGTGACACTTATGGTTGGAGCAAATATGGATGGCTCAGAAAAACTGAAATTACTGCTCATAGGTAAAAGCAAAAATCCCGGTTGTTTAAAAGGAGTTAAATCTCTGGAGTTAGATTACGCCAATAATAAAAAGGCATGGATGACTTCTGAGGTTTTCGAAAGATGGATCAAAGAACTGGACACGAAAATGAAACGCCAAAAGCGAAAAATTGTGATGTTTATAGACAATTGTCCTGCACATCCAGTTACCGTAAGAAAAAATTAAGGAATATTGAATTGATCTTTTTTCCACCAAACATGACCTCCAAATTGCAACCTATGGACCAGGGTATTATAAAAAACATAAAACATCATTACCGAAACAGAATTGTTCACAAAATTGTTAATGCGATTGATAACAACCTTCCAGTCCAAAAATTGATTACCTTTAAAGAGTGTATAACCAAAGTCGCTAAAGTATGGAGTGAAAATGTTTCTCAGAAAACTATCAAAAACTGCTTTTCTAAAGCAGGTTTTATTGAAAAAATTGACGAATGGGAAGAAGAAGACGAAATGGATCTCGCCACCTTAAAAAGGCAATGGGGTATTCTACAAAAAACTGCTATCGTCGACTTCAGATTTTTTACTTGAAGATTTCTTAGAAATCGACAATGATGTTGGCACGGCAGATCTCCCAACTGACCAAGACATAATTGACGATATAAAAAGTATAGAAGATCATGAAGAAGAAACTGAAACCGGGGAATGTCCTGCTAAATTTAGTGAAAATGAAGAAATGCATTTGACATTGTGCGAACTACTCTCAGGGGCCAGGAAAGTGTACCTGATCAAATCTTTATGCATCTGAATAAATGCGAGAATTTTGTTGAGCAACAATTATTTTTCAAAAGTAATGTTCAAAAGAAAATAACTGATTATTTTTCCTAGTAGGTATGTACGTAGTATGCACATATGTATTAACAGATTTTGTATTATTCTTTTTATTTCGTATGTAGTACATACATACATAAAGTCCGTACGTTATATCTTTACACGTGCGTCATAGTTTTCAGGCAATATCCCAGACGACTATTATATTTTTTGTCTCTTTTTACCAATACCTACGATTTATTGGTGAAAAGAGACAAATAATATAATAGTCGTCTGTTATATGGCTTGAAAAACTATGACGCACGGATAAAGATATAACGTACGGACTTTATGTATGTATTTAGCCCTGTACATGCTATCTCCTATTTAAACTTTCAAATGTTTAATAAAATCTTTTCTAATAATTCAATTTTGCAATTTCTTTTATTGCTTGTACCTTATAAAATACAAGTAAATGATTACCAATATAAAATACATACATAGCAATATATACGGATTTTTTCTTTATATAGTGAAAAACTTTCTATAGTGAAATTTCGGTCTTTCACTATATAGAGTGTCGACCGTATATATATATATATATATATATATATATATATATATATATATATATATATATATATATATATATATATATATATATATATATATATATATATATATCTATATATATATGTATATATATATATATATATATATATATATATATATATATACGAGTATATATATATATATATATATATATATATATATATATATATATATATATATATATGTATATATATATATATATATATATACATATATATATATATATATATATATATATATATATATATATATATATATATGAGTATTATATATATATATATATATATATATATATATATATATATATATATATATATATATATATATATATATTCTTTATTATCTAACAGAGCAAAAGCAAGCACAAAGATATTGTGATATAATATATAAAATAAACTCATAACAAAACAAAACTAAATACACAATTAAGAGCAAAGTTATTTACAGAATTTGCAATAATCTGCCTCTTGTGGCAGTGCTAAAGGGAGATGAAGATTGGCCGCACAGATCAATGTCATTGCAGGTTTTATTAAAGATATCCATAGACTGGTGTAATGGTATTTTAATTAAGAAATTTGCACAAGGTTTAGACAAGTAGAACATAGTAGCAACTCTGAGAGTTCGTGAAAAATTTTTTCTACGATTAAATAAAGACGGTATTTGAAATCTATGCAGAAGAATGCTCTGTTCCAGAATTTTAGAAGGATATACTCCATCCCTCTTAAATGCAAGAAATTTAACAAATTTTTGTTGGATATTTTCCAATTAAGTAATATATGATGCCACAGTAGCGTGCGGTCTACCAAAAAATTTGGGATCTACCCTGCTGTAATATTGCTATACATTAATATTTGATAAAGCGAACAATTTGTTGTTAATAATGATTTTATTACGAATATGTATAAAATCTATATCTATAAACAAAGGCAATATCCTTTAAGAAGCTGACAAATTGGGCATTTTCATTCTTCCTTAATATCAGTCAGCATAAATGGTCCAGATGTGAATGATGATAGTTTAATGGTACTTCCATCCCTATCTTCAGTATCAGGTTGTTGATCACCTTGTAAGAACCTTCCACTGTTATGTTTTCGGTGACCTGCGAATCACGCTTCATCAGTTTGTATAGAATCGTCGTTGCTGCCGATTAATTGTCCTCTGCAATTAACTGACACAATTGAGGAACACACTTCGCGGCACGTATTGTACACTTATGATATGTGACGACCTTCCAGTCATTTTTTCATATGTTGTACTCTGAATGTCGTGCATGAACATAAACACCAATTCCAAAATATGATATAAGCTTAAATTACAATGTAACTTGCCGTTCAAATCCGTATAATGCAAGAATTTATTTCCGCTTCTAAACGATTTTGTTGTTTAGCAGCCTTTTCCAGGACTATCGCGTTTCCTTTTTCTTTGCATTTCCGCATCACACCTATCACAGAAGTTATTTTCGTCATTCTGCGTAAGTAGATTTTGCGGTTGCAAACAAGTTACGGCTGCATTTTCGTTAAAAGCAATATTATTATAAAATCTGGCAAAAGCATGGCTTCTCTTGAAATATACGTATTAGCAAATTGTAATTGTCATTAATAACAAAACTTATCGTATTATTTTATTGCTTTGCTTAGAACTGTATTTATTTCAAGTAAACCGCAGATTTGCAAGTAGACTGCACACTCCAGTGGTATCTAATATATATGTATATGAAAATGACATTCCATAGAATCAGACCAAATTCCAGCAATTAAACACACGTGTCTGAAACTTCACAGCACGCCATCTAGTAGATAACATTTAACAAACATCATAATAATGTGATCATCTTGGCGCCATATAGATGCAAGGCTGAGAACTTTTAGAATAACCCTGAGATATAGGTATATATATATATATATATATATATATATATATAAATATATATATATAATATATATAACCATATATATATACCTATATATATTGACAATGTGATATAATATATAAAACAAAGTCAAAATTAAATACACAATTATTTAGTAAAGTAAGAGCAAACTTATTTATAGAATTTGCAATAATCTGCCTCTAGTGGCGTTGCTAAAGGGAGATAAAGATAGGCCACACAGATGAATGTCATTGAAGGTTTTACTAAAGATATCCATAGATGGATATAGTGGTGTTTTAATTAGGAATTTGCACGACGTTTCGCCAAAATCTCATTTGGCATTTGATCTTGCTGCTGCTGCCGCTCGAAGCTAACACTATCGAGTAGCTGCAGCTGTGGAAGCACTTCAAAAAGCCAAATGAGATTTTGAGGAAACGTCGAGCAAATTCATTGTTCGTCGGATTGAAACCGGGAATTTTAATGTATTACATTCCACCATTCGTGAAAACCTCTATTGTGACATATATATATATATATATATATATATATATATATATATATATATATATATATATATATATATTTATTTATATATATATTTTTTTATGGGTTTACCATACGTGCTACGGGGAAGTCCCTAAAGCGCTCCAGGAGCGGCATGTGTGCGAAAAAGCAATATATATATATATATATATATATATATATATATATATATATATATATATATATATATATATTGCTTTTTCGCACACATATATACATATATATATATATATATATATATATATATATATATATATATATATATATATATGTACATAGTGTTATAAAAATCGTTTAATATATTCAAATAAATCACTCGCAAATATAGCGTGCCCAGGCAAAAGACAAGAAAGAGAAACAAAGGAAGAAATAAGTAACCAATTGATGGAAGCAGGAGATGAAAGATATAACCTACACAGTCTAGATCAAGAAAGCATGAAAATACTTTACAAGAAAAGATTAGATCAAAAATTGGAATATATTTCTAATTTAGATCCAAAACAACATTATAAGCATATTCACGAATGCATACACCAAGCAGACAGAGAAACATTAAGAACCTTACTGGTAGGATAAACAGATTGAAAGAGAAATAGAAGAAAAGAGGAAAAAGTATAAAAGATATTTAAGGACAAAAGCAGACTATGATAAAATCATATATAAAGAAGCACGAGCCAGAGTAAGAAGAAGAATATGTCAAAAAAGTAACGAAAAATGGGAACAGAACTGTGGTAGGATATATATATACCTAGGGGGAAGAAGAAGCACAGAAATTTGGAAACCAATTAAGAGTTTACGCTAAGAGAAGAAAAAGGATATAATATCAACAATTATACCACAGACTTGGAAGAATTACTTCGAGAGCCTACTAACCGAAGATAGAATATAATTTAAAGCAATAGAGAATGAGACACAGAACATCACTACTAATGGTTCTCCGATAAGAATAACTCTAAGCGAAGTAAAATTAGCATGTACATCAATGTCAAATCGAAAAGCTTCCGGACCTGGTAACATTCCACCAGAGTTACTGAAATGTGGCTCAGATAAATTATACAGGCACCTTAAAAAATTATTTGAAGCATACTTAAATGGGGCAGATATACCAGAAGAATAGAAACTTTCTTATATATCAACTATACACAAAAAGGGGAGTAAAGACAACTGCAGTAACTACCGCGGAATATCAGTTACCAGTACCATCAGTAGAGTATACAAAAATTGTAAAAAATAAGACAGAAAATGAATATAAAGACATGGACGCGGGAGAACAGGCAGGCTTTAGGGCAGGTAGGTTAACGATAGACCATCTATTTTGCGTTACCCAAATAATAGAAAAGAAAATAGCATTTAGTCAAAAAATACATCTACTCTACGTTGATCTCCAAAAAGCATACGACAATGTTCCGCAGATGAAGCTCTGGGAATTTCTTTACAAAACAAATATCAATGTAGGGCTAATTAAAGCAGTACAAAAACTATATGACAACACAGAAGCTACAGTGAAAGTAGGAAGAAAATTTACAGAAGGGTTTAGAGTTAACAAAGGACTGAAACAAGGGTCTTGTCTCTCACCAACGCTTTTTAAAATATATTTAGAGCAAGTTCTAAAAACAAAAAAAAAAAGTAGAAATATGGGTATTCCTTTAAACTTTAAACGACAACATCATATACACATTATGTTTTGCGGATGGCCCGATTGTACTGGCGCAAGATTACGAAGACCTGGAATACATGATAAGCAAATTAGTGGAGGAGTACGGCAAATGGTGGTTGGAAGGTAATACAAAGAAAACGGAGTACATGTGTATAGGAGGATTACAACAAGACCTAGTTTTAGAAGATGGACGACAAATCAAGCACACCAATGAATACAAATATCTAGGATTACAATTAACAAGAGATGGCGTATTGGATGAAGCTATTAGACACAGGAATGTGCAGGCCCGACAAGCTATCTCTCAATTAAACAACATCCTATGGGATAAAAACATATCTAAAAATAATAAAAAATTAATTCATAACACAGTGCAACACATAAAATGTAAACTAAACTCTGACTTCAGTTTCTGGAAGTGCCCACCCAAACTAGCAAAACCCTATTTGAGTTTTGATAGTTTAGTTGGAATTTTTTTTTGCCATCATCAATTTTTTTGCTCGAGCTTTGGTTTTGCATGGCTATATCTCGTAAATTATTGGGAATTTCTCGATGCAATCTTCAGACGAAATGTTCTTCACACCAAAATACACAATTTTTGTGAACATGTCGAGGCCAGATTTTCACCCTTTCGGGGTGTTTTTAGTGCAGAAAACCCGAAAAAATGCCATTTTTTTCACATTTTCGATCATAACTCACAAACCGAGATAAGGGATAGACAAGGATATACGAGAAAGAACTGGAAGAAGATCTTTGGATGGACAGAGAGAAGTAGAGATTGGGAATCGGAAGACGTCGAAGAACATTTTGAGCCGCTCTATATATGATAAATCACTCAAGTTAACTCGAGATACACCTAATACTTATTTTTAATAAATTTGAATATTGTTCAAAATTTTATAAAGCAGTGAACTGCGTGAATTTAAGTAAAGTGGCGCCACTAATTCAGCTGAGATGACCATTGGAATTTTTGAATAAGATAACTGAAGAGAGACGACAGACACGCATAACACTCAACGGTGAAATGTCAAAGGCGTTCTTACATATTTACGCCATTTTGCAAAAATAAATATTTCAGATGGGGAACGCCATAAGTGCCCTAAATAATTCATTAATGTTGCTAAAGATTAATAACAATTAGTTTTTGTAACAGCTTGTTTAAAAATCAAAAAGAGTGTGATGAAATGTCAATCTCCATGTGGTGGGTTTAGCACATTATTTTCAATTCCCCGTCAAACTGACAGGGACGGCGATTAAAAGTTTGAGAGCTTTTTAAGTTAATTTCATGTGTTGTTATCCAGGAGTGCTATTTATTACTGTTTTCCTCCAATTGCTTTTGCTACGGAGACATACCAGTTTGAATATGTTAAACAATGTTCATATCTCTCTGTATATAGGGTGTTATAAAATTCGGAATATCGAGAATTTTGCAAATGCAAAATGACCAACAAATAAAGATCCCATGAATGCTATATTCCATGCCTTTCCTCCTACGACTATAGTTTCTGAGTTTATACTCTTCATCAGGTAGGCTTTAGGCAACGGTATCGATCGTTTAGACCAGACTACCGTTGAGAGTCAAGTTGGAATGACTCTCGCTGGCTTATAGCAATCATGGTACTGTAAACGAGGTACTACTCGTTGTGCAAGATACGTCTTAACGATCGATACCGTTGCCCAAAGCCTACCTGATGAAGAGTATAGGCTCAGAAACTATAGTCATATTACTAAAGGCATGGAATATAGCATTCATAGGATCTTTATTTGTCGGCCATTTCGCATTTGCAAAATTCTCGTCATTCTGTTGTAACGACCAATCAAGTAACAAACCATATTCCGAAATTTTATTTCGGAATATCGATTTGATTTATCCTTCCTAACAATGTTAGGTTTATATAGTTGAGCAGTTTTCGATGTTCGAAACTCTCAACAGATGGCGCAAGAGTCTGTATCTTGCCCAACGAGTAGTACCTTGTTTACATAAAGTACCATGATTGCTATAAGCCAGCGAGAGTCATTCCAACTTGACTCTCCACGGTACTCTGGTCTTAACGATCGATACGGTTGCCTAAAGCCTACCCGATGAAGAGTATAGGCTCAGAAACTATAGTCGTAGGAGGAAAGGCATGGAATATAGCATTCATGGGATCTTTATTTGTCGGCCATTTCGCATTTGCAAAATTCTCGTCATTCTGTTGTAGTGACCAATCAAGTAACAAACCATATTCCGAAATGTTATTTCGGAATATCGATTTGATTTATAAAATTCGTTTAATATATTGCAACTGGAGACTCCTTAAGTTATACGAGGCTGGTTTGAAAAGTCCGTGCAAAGTCCGAGAGATGGAACCACCGGCGCGTACCGAGGTTATGTTTAGTTAGTAACATCTCTTGAATGAACGCACACCAAGTTTCAGCCATATTGGTCTATTTCTTTGTGTTTGGCATTCGTGTGAATCAAGGAAGTCGAGGGATTTTCAAGAAATGGACGAAAAAGAATTTCGTGTGGTGATTAAACATTACTTTATGAAAGGCAAAACGCCTCAGGAGACTAAAGAGAAGCTTGATAAATATTATGGTGACTCTGCACCTTCGATTAGAACAGTTTATAAGTGGTTTCAAAATTTTCGGACTGGCCATATGGGCACAAGTGACGCTGAACGTTCTGGACGGCCTGTGGAGGTTACGACTCCAGAAATCATTGATCAAATCCATGATATGGTGATGGATGACAGAAGAGTTAAGGTACGTGAGATTGCTAGTGCTGTGGGCATCTCGACTGAACGGGTACATAATATTTTGCATAAACATTTGGACATGAGAAAACTATCCGCAAGATGGGTGTCGCGATTGCTCACGCTTGACCAAAAACGGAATCGTGTGAAGTGTTGCAAGGATGGTTTGCAGCTGTTACAGAAGAATCCGGAGGACTTTAAGCGTCGTTTCGTCACTGTGGATGAAACATGGATACATTACTATACTCCTGAGACCAAACGACAATCTAAACAATGGGTTACCAAGGGGGAATCTGCACCAAAAAAGGCGAAGACCGTTCCTTTGGCCGGAAAGGTTATGGCGACTGTCTTTTGGGATTCGCAAGGGATAATCCTCATCGACTATCTGGAAAAGGGTAAAACTATTACAGGTGAATATTATTCAACGTTATTGGACCGTTTGAAAACCGAGCTGCAAGAAAAACGCCCGCGATTAGCCCACAAGAAAGTCCTTTTCCATCACGATAACGCACCAGCACACACCTCAGCTGTTGTGGTCGCAAAATTAATGGAAATAGGATTCCAACTCGTTTCACGTCCCCCCTATTCTCCAGACTTGGCTCCCTCGGACTACTATTTGTTCCCCAATTTGAAGAAATGGCTGGCGGGACAAAGATTTTATTCAAACGAGGAGGTGATTGCAGGCACTAATGGATATTTTGCAGACTTGGACAAATCCTATTATTCGGAAGGGATCAACAAACTAGAACATCGTTGGACGAAGTGTATAAGCCTAAAAGGAGACTATGTCGAAAAATAAAAAAGGTTTACCCCAAACACATAAGTAGTTTTTATTTTTGCACGGACTTTTCAAACCAGCCTAGAAACGCACCGGATTTTTAGCGGTTTTATATCAATATCGTGAATATATGGAAACAAACAGTATCGCATGAAAATAGACGAGTGTCTGCAGTGTTGTCAACCATACGGTTTTTCCACATTTTTTTACTGCGGTTTTAGTTTTAAAATCTAGGTAACTTAAAATAAAATAAACAGTTTATTTTAAAGAAATAACGACACCGAAGGATTTTTTTTTTATTTCCGTTTTTAATTCCCTTTTTTACCTCAAAGAACTAATTTAATTTCATTTCGTATTTTCCATTCAGCGTAACCTTTTTTGCAAATTGAAAAAACAACAGTAAAAAGGACGAGAAAACACATTCCTTATACTAAAGCTCAACAAAACCGATAAAATGAAAATGTTACGAAATGAAAATTTTCCAGGACGTATTAATGTTTACGAAAAGAAAACGTTTCTTTGATCAATGTCTCGAGACAGCGTTTGTAGGTTCATAAATATTTAATATTTCATAAAAAATAACAAACCGGACATGTATTTCTACAATCGGAGCATAAATGCCTACTTGTAGTGTGTACGACAACTCTTATGTCAGAGGGAAACTGGTCCCGATTATGAAAATTACTTTTTTTCACATCTGTATGTACCCGGAAAGGAAATACAAGCAAATAATCGACGAAACTAAGGAGATGAAGAATTAGAAACAAACTTTTTGCCTGCCCCAATAATTTGGTCGGTGGCTAAGGTCATTAGTCAAAATTCCACTAACTCCACTATACTAAGTTGGGAATGTGGAATCTTTGGCACAAGGATACAACTCAGTATAAATCACCACTACACCAAACACTTTATGTTTGCACTCGACGAGCGTTTCGCTAACCATGTTAGCTTCATCAGGAGCGATGATTGACTAAAACTAAATTACAAATCTATCCTATTTATACTTAGCCTAACCCTTGAATTACTCAAGCGGAACTAATGACATAGGCAAGGCCATCAGTTCCGGTCAAGTAACCAGTACAGGGGACTATAAGGAATAGGCCCTCTGTCTTTATTTAAACTACTTTTACGTTTTATGATTTCCATACTTTCGCATGCGTTCAACAATCTCCTATCAGATACATTTTTTATTAATCTTAGATTATCTAATGTTACAGTATGATCAGCTTCAAGGGCATGTTCGGCAATGCTAGACTTTTCTGTGCTATTGTATTTTAAGTGTGCTAAAAGTTCTTTAAATCATGTTTTAATTGACCTTTTAGTTTGCCCAACATACTTTTTGTCACAATCATTACAAGTAATTTCATAAATTCCACTTTTCTCACAATTAGGAATCTTATCTTTGGGATTTCCTAAGATATTCCTCAGATTGTCTGATGACTTATAAACTAAGGTGAGGCCTACCTTATTAAATACCTTATTGAGTCCCTTGCTATATTTCGGATTATATGGTATGGAGACATACTTGGTGTTATTTTCTTCGCGTGTAAAACAGGTGGAATTTTAAATATTAAGCCTAAACTTATGTCTATTTATTAGCTTATTTACTAAGTCATCGTCATAACCATTAACTCTAATTATATTTCTAATACGATTCCTTTCTTTATTAAAGTTTACTCTATTCAGAGGGAAAGTGACCAAACGATGAACTAAAAAATATGATGAGGCTAATTTATGTTGTTTGCAATGAAATGAATCATTAGGAATATATCTATCTGTTACTGTGTCCTTCCTATAGATATCAAATTCTAATCTATTATTATTTTTAATAATTAAAATATCTAGAAAAGGCAATTGTCCTTTGTTCTCAACTTCGTAAGTGAATTTAATGGAATGATACCGGCTATTTAATTTAGAAACAAAATCATCAATATTTGCTTTCTTTGTATCAAAAATCGCGAAAATATCATCCACATACCTATACCATACCCTTGGGAAATATTCGAATTCTTGACTGGCTTCGATTTCAAACTTACTCATGAATAAATTGGCTATGAAAGGTGACAAGCAATTACCCATAGCTGTTCCTTCTTTCTAAACATAAAACTGATTGTTATATTGGAAATAATTTTGTTCCATAAAAAGTCTAGATAACGTTAAGTATTCAAGAATAATTTCGTCTTCAAAGTAATTCTTCGAGACATTGTAAAGTTTGTGGAATTGACACACTTGGGAACAAAGAACTAACATCAAAAGAAATTAAGACTTCACCTTCATTAAGAACTAGATTATTTGTTTTATTAATGAATTCTAACGAATTCTTCACTGCGAAAGTCTTTAATGGTAACTTCTCAAGTTCTTTTGATAACCATTTGGATATTAAATATGTGGGTGATCCGACCGATGAAACAATGGGTAGTATTGCTTTTCCAGGTTTGTGAATTTTGGGTAAGCAATACAATTTTGGTATGGTCGGATTACTCACATTTAATTTAAATTTTAGCGAATCGGAGACAAGGTTCTTACATTTTTTTAAAGAATTTTTAACCTCTGATATCATTCTCGGTAATGGATTTCTTATCACCTTTTCATAAGGGCCAGATTCGATAAGATTTTCTACGCGTTCAAAGTAATCTTTCTTATCCAATATAACAACCTTATTTCTTTTATCCGCTTTTAAGTAGAAGACATCTTTCTTTTTCAATCCTTTAACTACTTTTATGTTTTTGCGTGAATTAGAATTTGTGTTGTTAACTATGTTTTTCGATATTTGATTGCGACATGCTTCCCTAACAAATGATTTACTATTTTCTGGGAGTGTTCTAATGGAACTTTCAATGTGAGCAACTATTTCTGATAAATTATCTCTAGGAGGGGCAAATGGTTACTTGACTGGAACTGATGGCCTTGCCTATGTCATTAGTTCCGCTTGAGTAATTCAAGGGTTAGGCTAAGTATAAATAAGGTAGATTTGTAATTTAGCTTTAGTCAATCATCGCTCCTGATGAAGCTAACATGGTTAGCGAAACGCGGGTCGAGTGCAAAAATAAAGTGTTTGGTGTAGTGGTGATATATACTGAGTAGTCCACTAGGCTAGTTACACGGCCAGATAATATTACTGCAACTTATTAACTGAATTCTTTGCTCCACACTCTACTGTTGATTTCTAGAAAAACATCACCCACTTATCCCAACGTGCATTTAAGATGCCCAATATTGTCTTAAGTAGGCGCAGATGGAACAGTACTCAAAAATTCGTGAACGACCAAACATCAGCTTGTTGCAAACTTTTCAGCCTATCCAGCCGAAAAGGAATATTTCTTTCCTACTAAAAATTCTCTAAAGTGAAGCCTACCAAACAACTACCGACCATTTGTATTGCATCCATACCAGAATTATGGAATTATATTTTAAAATATCTTGACGGTTTTATTTTTATTAGCTTTCATCAATATGCCTCTCATAAGCAAATATCGAGATGAAGCCCTAATGAATGAATTAAAAGATCTTTTTAATGAATGCCTCAAATGTGGAAATATACCAGAATACTGAGAAAACGCCATAGTCATCTTACTATATAAAAACGGTGACCCCGAACACCTACAAAACTACCGGCCAATTAGTATACTTTCCCAAGTTTACAAGCTGTTCTCACGAATCATAACAAACAGACTGGAACACAACATGGAATTATACCAACCGATAGAACAGGCTGAATTCAGATCAGGCTTCAGTACGATTGAGCACTTGCACACATTGAGAATACTAATCGTGAAGGCCACCGAATATAATATACCAATGTGGCTCACATTTGTAGATTTTCGCAAGGCTTTCGACACAGTGGAAAAATGGGCGCTTATAAGAGCTCTTAGAAATGCTCGTATAGACCACAGATACACCGAACTGGTAGCCAGAATACATAAACGAGCAACACACAAAGTTATGGTAAACCAAGAACTGACAAACAAGGTCCCAGTGAACAGAGGAGTAAGGCAGGGCGATGTAATATCGCCTAAGTTATTTACAATGATCTTAGAAGATGTATTCAAAGAACTGAATTGGGACGAAAATGGCCTTCTGATAGCTGGCGATCGGCTAAACAACCTAAGATTCGCAGATGACATTGTAATTATAGATAATAAATAAAAGATAATAAGAATGAAATGATCCAGATGATCACAGATCTCCACCACCAAGCAAGAAAAGTGGGACTTGACATAAATTTCTCCAAGACAAAGTATATGAGTAACGAAGACACCAATGATGAAAATATAGTGATTGAACATTCAACAATAGAAAAAGTAAGCACATACATCTATCTGGGCCAAATAATAACGATAGAAAAGGAAAAAAAACATTCGACCGTGTTTGGCATGACGGATTGTTGACTAAGCTTATCTTGCTTATCTTATGATACGTCGGAAAGGTTTTGTTTATGGCTTTTGTATTCCCTTCTTTCTAACACCTTTACTATCAACGCTGGTGTTCCCCCAAGGCTCAATACTGTCTCCTGCTAGCTTTTTCTGGTATATTAAAAATCTGCTGGGAAGGACCAGGAATCCAATGCACAGCTTTGCTGATGACACCACGCTTGTTTCTTCATTTACCTTGAATGCTTGAACACCAACTATCTATTGAAATATCTGCAGATAGACGAATCGGGCTACCTGCGTTAAATACGAGAGCTGTTTTTACAAACGCGCTATTGTTAAAAAAGTGGCAGTTCAAGAACTGGCCGAATAGTCTATTTACAGTTAGCGTTTAAAAAAACAGTTTTGTGAACAAATGGAAATTTCCCATGAAGGTTTTCGTTGGATGATTTTTTTACGATTTTAGTAAAGGCCTAACTCAACAACAATGTCTCGAATCGCTTCGTTCAACTTTTCATAATAAATCACCATCAAAAAAGAATGTTTACAATTAGTTTACAGAATTTCGTCATGGTCATGCTTCCGTCAACGATGAATTTCATGAAGGTTGACCAAAATCGGTTGTTGTTCCAAAAAACATTGATGCTGTGCGCAACACGATTGAAGAGAATCGGCATGTGTCTCACCATGAGACAGAGACATCGTCAGACATATCGAAGATGCAGTGGATTCGATTTTGCATGAATAATTAGCTGTGAAAAAGATCTGTTCCTGATGGATTCCGCATAATTTGACCGAAACTTAAAAACAGGCTCGTGTCAATTGGTGTAAGGAAATGCTCAAAAAATTCGACCGAGAACATGCCAAATTCGTGTACAACATCGAAATAGGAGATAAAACTTAGATATATTCGTACGAGCTGGAAACTAAGAGATAATTAACTGTTTGGATGTTCCAAGATGTTCATAAATATACGTGGAGACAAACAAGAGATTTAAAAAGTATTATCGACTATATGATAATAGGACAGAGATCTAGATTAAACTTCCTAGATGTAAGAGTCCAAAGAGGGGCTTCATGTGGCAGCGACCACTACCTTGTGAAAGGAAAGATAACCTCACGAACAACACGGGAAAGCAAACTGGAAGATACAAGTAACACAGCACACAACAAATGAAACAACAATAAGATATAATACAAACAACTTACAAAATAAAAATATAAGAAATCTATACAAGACTAGACTGGACCAAAAGATACAACAGACGGGATTTGTTAATATAGACGAAGAATATAAGTATATAAAGGAAGGGAAAAACAGCAAAAACCATATTGGTGGGATAAAGAAATTGAATACGAAATTGAAGAAAAACGGAAAAGCTATCACAAATACTTAAGTTCAAAGAGCACAAACGACAAATTAAAATATAAAGAATCCCAAGTTAGAGTACGCAAAATGATTAGTGAAAAAAAGAACAACCAATGGGAAAACACATGCTCAAGACTCAACACTTACTTAGGAGGAAGGAAAAGCACAGAAAGCTGGAGACTTCTTAAAAATATGAGAACAGAACGGAAAAGAGAAATCTTCTCACCAATAACACCAGAAAAATGGAACCAATACTTTACAAATATGCTAACAGAAGATAGACCAGAGTTTAAAAGTACCCAACATGGAAACCCAAACATAGTTATACGAGGATCCCCAATAAGGATAACAACATCAGAAGTTAAACAAATATGTAAAACGCTAAAAAATGGTAGAGCCCCAGGACCGGGAACCATCCCAGGAGAGATAGTAAAATACGGAACTAAAAAGCTATTTAGCGCTTTGATGAATTTATTCCAAAGATGCATTAACATATCAGAAGTACCTGAGGAATGGAAAATATCATATATATCAACAATTCATAAGAAAGGACACAAAAATAATTACGATAACTATCGGGGAATAACGGTTACAGAATATACGGAAAAATACTTAAAAATAAAATAGAAATGGAATACGCGGACGTAGAAGCTGAAGAACAGACAGGCTTTAGAGCAAGAAAATCCACAATAGACCATCTCTTCTCACTGACACAAATCCTAGAAAAGAAAACCGCATTTGATCAGGAAGTCCATGTCTTGTTTGTTGATTTAAAAAAGGCCTACGACAGCGTGCCCCTAATGAAACTGTGGGAAACACTGCAACAGAGTAATGTAAGCACCGAAATAATTAAAGCCGTAAAATCCTTATACCAAGACGCAAGAAGTAGAGTGAAAACCAAATATGGTATAACAACAGGTTTCCAGGTCACGAAGGGTCTCAAACAGGGCTGCTGTATATCCCCAACGCTATTTAAAATCTATTTGGAGAGTGCACTGACGAACTGGAAAAGGAAATGCAGCAGAATGGGCTTACCACTGGATGACGATACTACATTGTACACGCTATCATTCGCGGACGACCAGGTAGTAGTCGCTCAGGACATCGATGATATGGAATACATGACACGAAAACTTATGGAGGAATATGAAAAATGGGGCCTAGAAGTCAATATTTAAAAGACCGAATACATGTGCGTCGGAGGACAACAGCAGGACTTGAAAGTGGCCACAGGACACACCATCAAACACTGTGCCAGTTATAAGTATTTGGGAACGAGAATATCTAGGGACGGAACACTGGAAGAAGCAATATTCGAGAGGAATATCCAAGGAAGAAAAGCGATTGCAATGCTTAATAGTATACTGTGGGACAAAAACATAACCATTGAAAATAAGAAGAGAATTTACAACTCAATAGTGAAAAGTATAATAACTTACAGCTCCCAGGTATGGTCATTGAAGGAAAGAACAGAAAAAATACTAAAAGCTACAGAAATGGATTTCTGGAGACGAGCAGCCAGAAAATCCAGAAAAGACCGCATACCAAATGACATGATAAGACGAGCTTTAGAAATAAAGCACGATATAGTGGATGAAATCAGAACCCAACAATTGGTAGTGACATGTACAGAGAATGTCACAAGACCGACTACCTAAAAAGATCTTAAATTGGAACCCTCATGGAAGAAAAAAGCGAGGAAGACCACGCCAAAGCTGGAGAGCAGGAATCAACAAGGAAGTACTAGAGAGAGATCTGGAGGAGGAGGGATGGAGAAACCGGGAGGAGTGGAAATTAGGCATCGGAAGACGGAAGACGTTATAAAACCGATTGATATATATGTTCCAAGATGAATCCAATTCAACGAAAGTGGTTCGTTCGCAAAGCATTTCCAAGGAAATTATCGCTTGTTTCTTTGGTTAGATTGGAAATCTCGCAACCACTGCCTTAGAAGATCGAAGCACAGTTAATGTCATCGATAAAATTAGGAAAAACAACCGAAAACTTCGCATCATTATTCATCATGACAATGCCAGGCTGTTGAATCCTTCCAAAACCATGTTTTTGAGGTGGAAAAAATATTTTGAGAATTGGTTCGAACGCATGCAAAAATACATAAATATTCAAGGCGAATATTGTGAGAAACAATAAAATTATTTTTACCAAAAAAATATTTTCTTTCATGGTTTTTGTAAAAACTTAAAAGGTAGCCCACGTATTAACAGTTTGCCGACCATTTTTCTATCAGCCTGTGGTAGCAGGAAGTTGTTCAAGTTAACCTAGTAGAATTATCCGCAGTAAAAACCCAGGCGGACGTTGCAGAATCCGACATGGTTATGTTGGGACACTCCATTCTTCTATCATCGCCATTTGGACGTTAATTTGGGAGCAAATATGTTTTATCATCAGCACGTTATATGCATAGCAAAGATGACTTCTCAGCTGAAATTTAATCTCTTTGGAACGAGTTCCCAAGGAATATGTTTTCCAACAAGTACAACTTGCAATGATTTACGACCGCAAACAGAAAACGCAAAAGAATAAAATATATAGTGGAGGTAAATGCCGCTAAATTTTCATGATTTTTGGAAGGCAATTTTATGACGAGTAAAATGAATTTTTTTCTATCGTATAACAACGAACAGAAGATGAGATATTTAAGGAATAATGAACTGAAAGTATTAAAATGTGAAGAAATACACTAAAATAGAAGGAAAGTGGCCTTGCTGTCAAAATCAGGCTGAGAAAACTCGTTTACGTTATGTTGGCACTGTTTCAAAATAGTTAAATCGATTTCCAAACTGTGCCCAAAAATTTCCAAAAATCACGAAAATTTCACTGCATTTGCCTCTACTAATACAAATATCTCGAAACTTTTTCATAACATCTTGTATATTTTTTAATGATATTCATAAACTTTGACGTTTTCCCACGTTTCGCCCATTTCAAAATAAAAATGACGTAAAGTCAATGTAAAAGGGAAGTACAAATGCTTTTTGGCACACACACTCCAAGTTTCGTGCCAGTAACCGGTTTTATCGTTGATTTTCTCTGCTAAGTTCGCAGAGTCATTTATTTTCTCCAACTTTTTAGATCTTCCCTTTTTCAGGATTATAAATTGGAGGTAATATATCATATCATTCGTAAGAAATGTGTGAATATCAAATTATGAAAAATGGAAGGATGTGGGAGGAACCAGTGTTCCGTTATTACTGAGTATAGATAACTAAAAAATATTGGGATACCAATTATTTATTTTAATCCTTTTGAGTTTATATTTCATATTCGTGATAAATACAAATGAAGGGTGATGAGCAAAAACGATCAAAGTCCATTTTTCATCGAAAATGAATTTTAGTGCTGCCTGTACAGTTAGAAATAGGTAGAATATAAAGCACGATTTCATTTGGCAAGAAAGATCATAGTTATCTTGTAAATACAACGAGAAGATAGGTGGTAACAGTCAATAGTGATCAGAGTCCATGCGCTGACGCAAAACTGGTCAGGGTCCGGTCCCCCTCTATTCATTGTTTACCCGGCCAATTCAGCTGATTTGACACACAACTACCCTCAAAATTATTATTATTACGTTAATTTGTTGTAATTCTATTTTGCAATTAGGATTTTAAGTCATCATGTTCAAAATTCCATGAAATCTTCCAAGGAAATTTTAACATTTCATTTGGCTATCCCCGCAAGAACGTATGCAGTACTTGCGACATGTTTAAAGCAGAGATTTCAGTTTTAGAAAAAAAAATAGCAACGTGTATTGACGACAAAGGTAAGAAACCATTAAACTATTAAAACAAGAGAAAGAAAAGAAAGTTCACTCAATACAAAATTCAAAATTTTATTCTTTGAAGAAAACATACAGAAAGGAATCTAAAAAGTACGTAGAACTTGAAGCAGTAACAATGGACTTTCAGAAAAACATTCCGACTCCTAATATAACATCTAATATTTACTATTGACGTCAACTGAATTTTATGTCATTTAATAGTCATGTTTTATCGGACGCCAAACCTATATTTTACACCTAGAACGAGCGCATTGCTCGAAAGGGGGTGATAATGAAACAATGATTCTTGTACCGGCCAAAATAAGAATTACACGGTATTGCGGTTCCTGCATTACTTAGTTCACGAAAAACACCGTTTCGAGAGTATGAAAGTGTTTCCAATACGAGGTCATTCGTATATGGAGGAGGACAAAGACATGAACCTTGTTAATCCGAAATCCTACATTGAAACACCAGATCACTGGAGGGATGTTCTTAAGAATAGCAGAATCAAACCATCCCTATTCAAAATGATAAATTGCACCACTGAAGTTAACTTTCAAACTTGGACAGAGTTTTTCTCAAAGTTAGACAAACCCAAATGTCCTATGCCAACAAGATCTATCAGGGTTATGAAAGTTGATAAGGACCATCCAATGATGTTTTTATACAAGAATAATAATTATTTTGGAAGTTACCTAAAAGCCCCTGTGGTACCTAAGCAAAATAAAAAAAAAAAAACATAACAACATGAAAAGGACGGAGGCTCCTAAAAAAGACTATATAATGGACCCCCTTAAAACCTGCTAAACTTGATACATCTTACTCAGTTCTTGGTGAATCCCGAAGCTCAGGCATTTTACAAAGGATTAATACCGGACAGTACGCCTATTGAAGATGACAATGCAACTGAATTTGTTGATGACACACTCAGTAATGACTGCCCTTAAATGTCAAGATAGATCAAGGTCCTGTACTTTTTTCATAAAAAAATTTATTTCTCATAATTAATGTGAATTTTACTATATTTTTCTATGTTGACTTTAATAAAAATATGTTGAATGTATTTTTAATCTTCCCCTCACGTCTTCAAACGTATATAATCCGCTCTAAACCTAGAATTTGAATTTTGAATATTTAGGGGAATTTTTGCTCGGCACCCTTCAAATGTATTTACCCCCCTTTCAATTAAAGTAGACATGCACTCTTTCTACAATAAGGCAATGAAGACTCTCCTGTAGGTCCTGCAAATGAATAGATTCAAAGTACTACTTCCGAGTTTCCTAAAAGCATATTCTTTTAAGGAACTTAATTGAGATAGAAAAGGCATAAACATCGATGGCGAATACCTGCGCTTTACTGACGATATTGTTATAATAGCCGACAATCTAGGTGATGCCCAACAAATGCTTACCGAATAGCAAATAACATTAGCAAAATATTAACTTTCAGAAAAGCAAATTTATGACTAATCTAGTTACGAACAGTAATATGAAATTTAACGAAAGCAAGATGGAGTACGTCCAACATTACAAGTATTTAGGCCATGAATTACACATTAGCAAAGATGTGAGATACATCATCGTGTGGGTTTGGGATGGACGGCTTTTGTGAAGCTGAGATATACGCTGCAAGGTAATTTGCCAATGTGCTTAAAAAAGAAAGTTTATGCGGTCTGCTGGTAATCACATATGGCGCTGAGACACTCACATGAACAAAACAGCCAGCAAACAAACTGAGAGTATCGTAACTGGCAACGGAGAGAGCTATGTTGGGTATCACAAGGAAGGATAGAATAACAAACATAACTATCAGACAACGAACAAAAGTAATAGATATTATCCAAAAAATTACGCAATCTAAATGGAGATGGGCAGGCCATATAACCCGAAGGGATGATAACCGATGCTGTAGACTAACAGAATGGAGACCCAGACAAGACAAAAGGAAAAGAGGTAGATAACCAACAAGATGGAGCTATGACATCAAAAGAGTGGCAGGAAATTCGGTTAACACCGCGCAAGTCAAAGATCAGTGGAAGTTCTTAGAGGAGGTCTATATCCAGTAGTGGATGAGGACAGCTGATGGATGATGATGATGATTACTACTTCCGACTCTGCTACCTCTGCAATATACAGCACACTTACAAATATACCACACGGACGGTGTGGATCTCTCATATGTAAAAGCACAAGCCCTTATGCTGATAACGATACTGAATTGAATACACAAATAACACAGGCCAACGATGAAAAACTTTTTTAATAATTTTACCTGATTTCTATGTATGTTGGTATGCTGAGTCCGAAAATAATAATAAATAAGTCGTATCACCAACCAATTTTTCACATTTTAATATTCAAAATGTGAAAAGTTTATTTTTTATCATTCGAATGTTATTAGGTTGGCAATAAAATCAGAATTTATAAGGTTGGCAGTAAAATCAAATATTATTGGGGTGGCAGTTCCGATAAATGTCATAGCTGTTTGTTTTCTTCCAGTTAATAAAACCTCGCAATGCAGTGTTTAACCCATGTGCTTTAATTCACACCCAAAGTATGGCTAATCGTGGTTGTAAAAACTCTCTCAACACTTTTTGTTAAATATATGGTGAGTTTATAGTTAAAAGACATCAAAGAAACATTAGTGACTTTGTAAAAAAAGTATACTTTGCATATTTTGATGTAGAAATCGGTAATCAATAAAAATTTTGGGCTCCTCACAAATTATGTTATATTTATGTCGAGGATCTTAGGAAATGGTATAAGAAAGAGAGGAAAGCTTTTAGATTTGCAGTACCTATGGTGTGGAGAGAGCAAGAAAATCATTCAAAATGATTGTTATTTTTGCAGCGTTGATGTTTCTGGATATAACTCCAAAAGTAAGAAAGTAATTGTCTATCCTAACTTTACTTTAGCTAATCCGCCGGTAGGACATGGACCGGGACTTCCTGTCCCTGAGCCACCTCACTCTATTGATGACGTTTTACAGTCCAGTTCCGAATTTAATGAAAGTCGACCGAATGATGATGAGTTTCAATGTTCTCTAGAAAATTTAAAACCACAGTTGTTTACACAAGCTGAGTTAAATGATTTAGTGAGAGATTTGGGTTTGACTAAAGAAAAAGCAGAACAGCTTGGTTCTAGGCTGAAAGGAAAACATTTATTGGAATCTGGAACATCTATTTACTATTATAGAACAAGAAATCAACAGTTTTTCAAGCAGGAAGAGGATTTAGTTTACTGCCATGATATTGGTAGTCTAATAAATGAATTTGGCATTGAGTACGAGAAGGAAGATTGGAGGCTTTTTATAGACTCATCAAAAACTAGTTTAAAAGGTGTTCTGTTACACAACTGAAATACTTATACTTCACTGTCTGTTGCTCATTCAGTCCATATGAAGGAAACTTAAGAAAATTTTAACATGATTTTACAAAAAATTAACTATCCAGCTGATTGGCTGCTATGTGGAGATTTTAAAGTTGTCTCCATGATCTTTGGTCAACAAAAGGGATTTACAAAATTTCCATGTTTTATATGTGAGTGGGACAGCAGAGCAAGGGATCAACATTGGTCTAAAAAACAATGGCCCGTAAGAAAAACTTTAACTCCTGGCGAGAAGAACATTTTGCATACAATTTTAGTAGACCCAAAAAAGATTCTTCTACCACCACTACACATTAAGTTAGGCTTAATGAAACAATTTGTGAAAGCCTTGCCTCAAGATGGTGAATGTTTTAAATATTTGTGTAAAAGATTTCCTCATTTATTAGAAGCCAAACTGAAAGAAGGGGTTTTCGTTGGGCCTGATATCCGTAAAATGATGTTCGATTCCAACTTTGAAGCAAGGATGATTACAAAGGAAAAGGAGGCTTGGATATCATTTACAGAAGTTGTGACTAAGTTTTTGGGCGAACTTATCGTAGCTAATATGATAGACAAGTTCAAAAATCTGGGTTGTCTGATGAGCCTTAAAGTCCACTTCTTGCACGACCATCTTGACTTTTTTCCTAAAAACTTAGGTCATGTGAGTAAAGAGCAGAGGGAACGGTTCCATCAGGACATAAAGGAGATGGAGAAACGGTTCCAGGGACGGTGGAATATCAACATAATGGGTGATTACTGTTGGTCACTTCATAGAGAATAATAAAATGCATCACATCGGAGCTATACAAGAAACTTCACAGAGAAAGGGAAAGAAAATACAAAAAAATAAGCATCTAAAATATTCGCACTGAAGTGAAATATGTTATCGTGAGTAAAAATTGTAGCCTAATCAAATAAAAGTACCGTTTAAGTTTTTATTTTTATGTATCAAATTTTCCCTATTTTGAAATTTAATCGATGTCATATTGTGAGAGAACTGTGGGTGATACAAAAAAACTGATACCAGATACGGTTTCACACAAAAATACATGACAGTTGGATGTATTGGTTTAAAAAGTTTTTACAAATATTTTTTTTTTAGCCTGTGCAATATTCGACCTCACCATCACCTCTCTACCAGAGATGTCCCTCTGCTGGAGGGTTTTCTCAGAAAGATCTTGTAATGCTACCGTAGTCGCTTTTGCCGCCTGACTTACTTGCTACACTCTCCATAGAGTTGTCGATATTTTTCAAAGATATCGATATCGAAAACACAATTAAACGAGTAGTTTTCTAGAACAGTATTTAGAAAAACGCTTTCTTTTACCTACTTTCCTGGCAATCTGTTACTATTATTGGGAATCGATAAGAACATGACAGCTCGTATTCTTGAAAAAATGTATTTCGAGAACATTTTTGCCATCAACATATTCTTTAGTGTGCTAACAACGGAGACAATCGCCTCCTGCATCAGTAATCGCCTGGCATCTTTGAGGCCTGCTGTCGACGAGATTTTCTGCATATTCTTCAAATTTTTTAAATCTCGCCTGATAACTGAGTCAAAGTCCTCAGAGACTTTCCTTTGAGTTTTCTCTTCACAAGAGACCAAACGTTTTCAACAGGGTTGGCGTCAGACGATTATGAGGACCATTCTAGTATTTTATCGTGGACCCAAGCGAGCCGCTTCTCAACGCAAACGAGTGGCTCATTTTGGATTTTACGTGATTTCGACGAAAGTTCGGAATCGACTGATACTTTTACTAAAATGCGTCGTAGACAAAGATTCCCTCTACAAATTTTTTGTTGAATCGCTAGAATGGCATCTACTAAAAATGAATTATCACGGACATATTCTAACTTGGCAGACTGTAGTCTGCAACCATGAGCAAGTACGTACTAAGTTTTAAAGATTTATTACTTTCTTAAATTTGATCCTTATAAATATATAGTAAAAGACTGTTTTTAGTCAATTTCTACTGGTTTATTTAAATTGCGATGACGCGTTTCGCTGTCGATGCAGCTTCTTCAGATCTACATTTTACACTGTCACGTTAGGTTTAATGTTCACAATTTTATATAATTTCTTAATTATAATAATACACCTAATTAAATTACATTGACAGTATTGGAAAACCCACACAGATTTGGAATTAGGGGAATAAATTCAATAATGGTGAATTGCTTAAATCTACCTGGTCGTTGAGTAACATACCTGTAGTTCTTAATCGATTTATTTACATTGTCTCTAAAAGGTTTAGTTTTAAGCCTTTTTGTTGGATGTGTAAAATTTTGAAATTCTTGTTAAATGTGTGATTTTCTGTCAAAAGGTGATTAGCATATGTTGAATTAGACTTTCTATGGATGAAACTTTTTTCGTGTTCTGTAATTTTTGTATAAATGTACGTCCAGTTTATCCTATGTATGTTTTAGGACATGACCCACATGTTAATTGATAAACCCCTGATTTATTGTCTTTATCGATTTGTAGTTTGTAGTTTTTGGGATATTATCCTACAGTATTGTTAGTCTTGTAAGGTATGTTGATATTTTTATGATTTATAAATTTTCCCAGTTTTTTCTGTTGGTTTGCCGAAATAGATTAAGCATTTAAATGTGTTTTTTCTGTCCTTAAAAGGTGGGTATATTTCTGACATTGCCTTGTTTCTAAGTTTTTTCCTAACGATGTTATTGATTAAAGCAACCGAATAACCGTTGTTAACGGCTATTTGTTTTATGCAGTTTAATTCTTTAGTAAAATTGTCCTCTGATAAGGAGATATTAGTTAGTCTATGTATAAAGCTATGATAAGCCGCGAGTTTATGATGGTTAGGGTGGTGAGAACTATTGTGAATTGTGGTATCTGTATGACAAGGTTTGTGATATATTGCAAATTCATTTTTTTCATGGTTTTACTGATTGTGAAGTCTACCACCATGAAAAAACATGAATTTGCAATATATCACAAACCTTGTCATACAGATACCACAATTCACAATAGTTCTCACCTAACCATCATAAACTCGCGGCTTATCATAGCTTTATACATAGACTAACTAGTATCCCCAGCAGAGAACAATTTTACTAAAGAATTAAACTACATAAAACAAGCAGCCGTTAATAACGGTTATTCGGTTACTTTAATCGATAACATCGTTAGGAAAAAACTTAGAAACAAGGCAATCTCAGAAACGCTTAACCTATTTCGGCAAACCAACAGAAAAACTGGTAAAATTTTTAAATCAAAAAAATATCAACATAGGTTACAAGACTAACAATACTATAGGGAAATATCTCAAAAACTATAAATCACAAATCGATAAAGACAAGAAAATCGGGGGTTTATCAATTAACATTTATACAAAGACTTACAGGACACGAAAAAAGTTTCATCCATCCAATAGTCTAATTTAACATATGCTAATCATCTTTTAACAGAAAATCATACATTTAACAAGAATTTCAAAATTTTACACACCCAACAAAAAGGTTTAAAACTAAACCTTTTAGAGACAATGCAAATAAATCAATTAAGGACTACAGGTATGTTACTCAACGACCAGGTAGATTTAAACAATTCACTATTATTGAATTTATTCTCCTAATACCATGTGTGTGTGGATTTTCCAATACTATCAATGTAATTTAATTAGGTATATTATTATAATTAAGAAATTATATAAAATTGTGAACATTAAACCTAACGTGACAGTGTAAAATGTAGATCTGAAGAAGCTGCATCGACAGCGAAACGCGTCATCGAAATTTAAATAAACCAGTGGAAATTGACTAAAAATAGTCTTTTATTATATATTTATAATGAATTTCCATCAAGTAGAAGCTACAACCATCCAAAATTTGATCTTTATAATAATTTAATGTAAACATGAGTTTTAGTAAACTGAAAAACACATAAATACCGATTGTATTATGTGTTTTTCAGTTTAATAGTAATAAAGAATAATTTTCAAGTTTAGTTAAATATTTTTTTTATCTGATCTAAACGTAAAAACACAGCCATAGGTTAAATGTAGACCCTTATAAAGAAATAACAGTAACAAATCTTACATTTATTGGACAGCCGATTCAAAAAAGTGGCTTTTTCGTAGGCGAATTGGTTAAGTTATTTATTTACTATCTAGTTTCCGATAAAATCCTATGCCCAGGAGATTTCGAATTGTAGGAAGCGTTGTCCTTTGAAACATATCTGTAACTTTGATAGACAACTAGAGTTTTATGTACTTGCATGTGTACGAATTTTTAATAATAACGCTTACTGCTGATTTGTCATTTTAAATCAGAATTATCCAGTGATTAGTGTAGACAAAAGTGGTATATCCATTTATTTTGGGTTTGAGATGGGGTATATTTTTATTTATGTATAATTTAATATTGGTGTATGTTTTAAAATTAATTTGTTTGGCTTATTATTCAAACGCAACTGCCAAAAGAGACAAGTTCACCGTACAGAGACCGGTTCTCCGAAATTTAGTTACTATGGAACATTTCAATAGAGTAGAAAGCGCTTTTGTGAGCGAGAGTTTTCAAAAGCGATCAATATCATTTACACAGAATTATGAAACTCAAAATGTTCAGCTGACTAAAAAATGGGGACAGAAATTGGGACCATTATTTAATATTATTTAGTATTAGAAAAGTTTATACTCCACATCAACGTTTTATCCTGAACAAAGCTCTATATAATATATATATATATATATACATATATATATATATATATATATATATATATATATATATATATATATATATATATATATATATATATATATATATATATATATATATATATATATATATATATATATATATATATATAAACTACTGGACAAAATTAACGCAACAATCTGAAAATTAATTTATCTTTTTCTTATGTCAGTTTTAAAGTTTATCGAGTATTTGAATAGTAGGTTATGCATATTTTGTTTCGTTGTTCATGACAGAAATCAAAACAATTCGTTTAGATTTACAGTTTTAAAGAATTTTTTAGAAGATAAACAATTTTCTGTAATAATGCGATAGATTTTCTTTTAAAGTAAACTTATAAATTGTTCCCTTTTTCAAAGTATTACGTTTTTGTGGTAGACTGTTTTATTTTTGACCCCGAAGAATTAGAAAAATGAATCGAACAAGGAATTTAACTGAACACGAGGAAGTGCGAGCCTCAGTTTTATTGGACGAGGGATATTGTCAAGTTATGTTGCCAATTTGTTAGGCAAACATCGTTCCACAATAAGTCGTATGGTAAGACGCTTAAATGAAGTAGAAACTTATTCTAGAAGGCTAGGGCAAGGGCAAAAATGATGCACTAGCGACCTAGATGAACGTTTTAAGACAATATGCTTTAAGAAACAGGACTGTCACTAGTTCTATAATAAGAAACGAACTCGAAGCTGTTCGCAACGTCACAATTTCTTCTAAAACAGTTAGAAGACGGTTAAATGAAGCTGGATTAAACAGTAGGAGATCAGCCACTGTGCCCTTGCTTACTAGAGAGAACAGAGTTGCCAGGTTACGTTTTGCTCGAAATCACGAAAACTGGTCTGTGGATGATTGGAAACAAGTTTTCTTCACAGATGAAACTAGGGTTAGTCTAAAAATATCCAGATGGTCGTGAGCGAGTATGGCGAAGACCTGGAGAGAGGTTTGCTCCTTGCAATACCTCTGCAAGGATTCCATTCGGCGGTGGCTCTGTTGTGTTCTGGGGTGGCATCTGCTTTGATGCTCGCACAAAGTTAGTTCCTGTCCGTACGAGATCCATGAATGCTGACTACTACTCGTATCTTGAGTATATTGTAATAGAACATGTGATGCCTTTCGGTCATTTTGTGGGGCCCAATTTCCTGTTTATGCAAGACAACGCTCGACCTCACGTGGCTAGGTAGGTACTCGATTATCTTAATCAAGTTGATATACCGATTATGCAATGGCCACCAAAAAGCCCGGATCTGAATCCGATAGAACATGTATGGGATCACCTTAAGAAAAATGTGAAACGTCATATACCTGCACCCAGAAACCTGAGGGAACTTGAAAATGCAGTTATCACAGAATGGGAGCAAATTCCTCAAGATTTTATCCAAAATTTAATTAGAAGCATGCCTAGGCGCATAAACGCTGTCATCCGAAGTAGAGGAGGCAACACACGCTACTAGTGTCCCAGTTACACCATTAATTTTGCTACTAGTGTCCCAGTTTATTTTTTTCATTATTACATAATTTCAACGATTTTGTTATTAGGTCTTAAGAATAATTTTAAATGGAATCTTATAGAGAAATTTGATAGCTAATTCACTTTTCAGTATCCGAATAAGTTTTTTCTAACTTTTAGTGTAACCAATGTTCATAAAAATTATTAAAATTAATTCATTATAGAATTTTTGTATGATTTAATATATTGTTACGTTAATTTTGTCGAGGAGTGTATATATATATATATATATATATATATATATATATATATATATATATATATATATATATATATATATATATATATATATATATATGGTGTACAAGTATGAAATGCGGATTTTTTTTTCTAAAAAAAATCATGTTAAATTCGGAAGAATGAAAAAAAGTGCTTTATTCAAAGTATGCTCCATCGCTTGTTACACATTTTTCCCATCTTTCGGGCAATTTGTGAATACCACGCCAGTAAAAATCTTCCTCTTTTGCTACGAACTATTCATCAAGCCATTTTTTCACATCTTCGTACGAACTAAAGCGCTGCTCAGCAAGTGCGTGACCCATCGATGCAAACAAGTGGTAATTGAAAGGAGCCAAGTCTGGTGAGTAAGCCGCATGGGGTAGAACTTCCCAGCTGAGTGCTTCTAACGTGTTGCGAACTGGTTTTGCTGTATGTGATGGAGCACTGTCATGAAGAAAAATGACTTTGTGTTGCCTCTTTCGGTATTCCGGCCTTTTTTCAAGCAGAGAACGGTTCAAATCGGTCAATTGTTGTTGGTAACGTTTAGTATTAACCGTTTCCCCAGGTTTTAACAGCTCATAATAGACCACGCTCCTCTGGTCCCACCAAACACAGAGCATCGACTTTCTGCCAAAGCGATTCGGTCTTGCGGTCGATTTGGATGGTGCGCCTGGGTCTACCCATGATTTTTTGCGCTCTAGATTCTCAAAATAAATCCACTTTTCATTCCCTGTAACTATACTATGCAAAAGCGACTTCCTTTTGTACCGAGCGAGCAAAATGTCATACGTGTTTTTGCGCTTTTCCATTTGCCTGTCGTTCAACTCATGTGGTACCCATCTACCGGTCTTCCGAATATTTCCCATCTCTCGTAGCCCACTGGAAATAGCTTGTTGACTAACTCCCAATTGCTCGGCGAGTTGTTTTTGTGTTTGCGGCTACGAGAGATGGGAAGACCGGTAGATGGGTACCACATGAGTTGAACGACAGGCAAATGAAAAAGCGCAAAAACACGTGTGACATTTTGCTCGCTCGGTACAAAAGGAAGTTGTTTTTGCATCGTATAGTTACAGAAGAAGAAAAGTGAATTTATTTTAAAAGTCCCAAGCGCAAAAAATCATGGGTAGATCCAGGCGCACCATCCACATCGACCGCAAGACCGAAATGCTTTGGCAGAAAGACGATGCTCTGTGTTTGGAGCGATCAGAGGGGCGTGGTCTATTATGAGCTGTTAAAACCGGGGAAACGGTTAATACTAAACGTTACCAATAACAATTGACCGATATGAACACTTTTTCCATCGATGGGTCACGTACTTGCTGAGCAGCGCTTTGGTTCATACGAAGATGTGAAAAAATGGCTCGATGAATGGTTCGCAGCAAAAGGGAAGATTTTTACTGGCGTGGTAATCACAAATTACCCGAAAGATAGAAAAAATGTATAACAGCAGCATACTTTGAATAAAGCACTTTTAATCATTCTTCCGAATTTAACATGTTTTTTTAGAAAAAAAAATCCGCATTTCATACTTGTACACCTAGTACACCTTGGCACTGCAAAAAGTATGTATATTTAAAAAAATATTTTAGAGATTATTAAGTGAATAATACAAATAACGGCGATTATATATTTTTACTGTACTTTAAATTATAAGAAATGTTTCTTTTTTAAATTTGTTTTAAATCTTAACATTCTTTTTTATTGGGTTAAATCAGAGGTTCCCAAACTTTTTTTTCCCGTAGACCACTTTGAAAATTTTATTGGTTTCGGTGGACCCCTTGCTGCTACATTTCTACCATATTCCCAAAACTCGTCAAAAAATGTGAAGATTAGATCTAACGATGGAAATTTGCGTCGTGGCTGAGTTCCAACCCTAAATTTGGAGTGGTAAAAATAAAAAGAAAAATAATATATTTTCTTGTGTTCTATTTATTAAAATAATATGACTACAGACTTAATAGAATTAAAATTAAACATTAATAACGTACCGTAACTTCAACAATGCAAATCAACAATTAAAAAAAATAGTCATAACTTTAATGGGACTGATGTACTTGATGGATTGACAGCAAATTATCAATATTTGGCTTCAGTTTTGTAAGGAATAACCGCAAATCTCCCCGTTCTGTGATGTTCAATCTGCCCCTTTTTTTGTTAATAGGTTTGTAACGACACTAAAACTTTTTTCGGCAGGGTATGACGAGGGAAACGCTATCAAAAGTTTACTCGCAATTTCCCACAACCCAGGATATTTTTCGGGTATTTCTGCCTGCAGCCAAAATGTCTGATAGCCTTTTTTAAATTTCACCTTCAGCTCTTCATTGGTGCTAAGCTCGAGTAGCTCCTCTTGTAATACCACATTCGCCACTTCCGTTTCATCAAATGGATTTATGATCCATGGTGGTATTTCCATCATCAGAATATCTTCAAATCTATTTTTGAAGTCATCATGCAGGGCATTTAAATGTTGTAACATGCTAAATTGTCCTCAGTTTGAGGCATCTTTTTTTTTTTGTACCCTCTGAGAAGTTGTTTGTCCCACGCTTGAGCGCAATTTTGTACCGTTTGAATATTGGATGCCCCAAGCTTGAGTGCAATTTTCTTGCAGCCCCGCTTTAATTTCTGATAATGAATCGAGTGAATCCTGATTTTAAAAGAACTAAAGAAATTAAAACACACACCAGCTCAGTTTTCTTTGGTAGAGAGATATGGGTAAGATAATTTTTGGTACGTCTTTTTGGAATTATTTTCTATTTTTTAAAGAAACCTCAGCTGTACGACTTTTTGGGCACCATTCATTTTAAAATAGAAAGGATCTAACTTCAGCTAAAAAAATGAAAAAATACTGAAAGGGTGTACTGTTGGTAAATAAAAAAATCAGTTTGGTACAGCCGTTCTTATCCTGAAAAGTAAGATAGGTATTCAGTGAGACACTAGCTTTAATCAACAAAAGGAAAATTTATTCAAGTTTTTTTTAAAAATGAAAAGTTCTAACCTTCGCAGTTTTACAGGATTACAAAAAAATTTTAGCCTAACTGGTAGTTCTGACATTTAAATTCTAAACTCTGACCACTCCCGAAGACGAAAAATAGTGCTTTTCACTTCACTTTTTAGTCAGTTCATATTGCTGTTAAGGCACTACTCAGGGATAAGTCTATGGAAGGATGTTTTGGTAACTTACTGTTTTTATTTCGGCTTCGATGGAACACGACCGATTTCACACTTTTCTAGTAAACACTTAGAGAGCCCACTACGGCTTTTCGTTAAAAAACTTGTGCATTATTTAGCTCTCATGATTGTTGTTATGAGCCTTTACTGCAGCTCAGTCGAAGGAAGATGAAAATTCGCCTGGCTGCGGCTTGATGGTACTCAGCCCTCGATTCCTGTCCTACCGGACCCTTAAATAAGTCGTGGGCCTTCTCTCGGTAATATCGCGACTCCGGAACCAAAAATCCGGATACACATTTTCCACCAATCGCGGCGTAGCGGTAGATTCGGTCAGAAACCCGCACAGCACACTAATATACCGAACGGCTTGGAATCTCTGATTAATATACCGTTCGATTCAAAAATGAAAATAAGTACAATTTGAAGTGAAAAATCAGTAACATTACATGGTCTTAAAATCTAGGAAAAAATGAATGTTACATTTACCCCCTTCCAAAAAGAAATAGACTATACTAGTCTATTAAACTTAGGCTACTTATGAAAAGGTACAAAGTGGTACACTATCACTTAATACTAAGGTCAGAACTTAAAACAAAAGTACAAACTTCGGACCTTACTACTAGACTTAATTCAATTAGGCACTAATATTAAGTACAATGAAAACCAAATGAAAATCTTTGCATGATCACAAAAATCTTATAACTAGACTTAACTTAATTAGACACTAAGGTTAAGTACATCAAAAAGCAAATAAAAATCCTTGCATGAACATAAGAAATACCTTTCCAAAATAACAATCGCGGTCTTCTTATATAAAAGAATCAGCTCTGTTATTGTTACCAAAACAAAAAAAAATATAACTTTGTCTAGACTCTTGTCTAAATAAAAAACGAACTGAAATAAGATATGAACACCCCCCTTAAAATATTTTAAGGATTGTCTGAAAATTTTCTATTTCAGCAAAAGAAATTTATAAAAATTCTTAAATAAAGAAAAAAAAAAAAAAAAATGATTCTAGTGCGAACACTTACACTAAAAAAGAAAAAGTCTTGTCAGACCATTTAGCACTAGGCCAAAAAAAAAAAAAAAAATATCTGGATAAATATCCAGACAAACGCTCGGGAAAAATCGCCATCCATGCTCTAGCTCATCGCTAAGAGAACATTCTAAATCTAGTATCACTACTAGTCGCACTCTATCGCGCAATGTCGACGTCCTAAGACATCTAGACATGCTAAAATCGCTAGGGAAAACGCTCTGGTTGATCGCCAGAAAACACGTCAGCTTATCGCCAACAAAACACTCTGGTATATCGCCAGAAAAAACTCGGCTCCTCGCCAAGAAAACACTCGGTAAATAGTCCTCGACTACACAAAGCCTGCGTTCTAAAAGAACAATCTCGCCATTAACATAGTGAGCAGCTATAAAAGCTAACAATACCACTATAGGCACAGTGAATAGCTATAAAAGCTAAAATTCACTCTAAACACAGTGAATAGCTATAAAAGCTAAAATTCACCAAACTGAATGATCCTGCTTCACAAAGCAATGTTCACTAAGAACAGAATGATTAGTCTGCGCACAACTAACATTCAAGGAAACATTCCCAACATAACTATATGAGACAGCAAGTCTCGAAATAGGACCTCCCTAAAGTCATAATCCTAAATATAGGAGTCCATAAGCAAAACGACTCAAAATCTCGCATTTTGAGCACATGCCCTCAGGCAACCAACATACACTGAAATATATACAGAAATATATACATAAATATATACAGAAATATATACAGAAGTACATACAGGAGTTCAAATCCCAAACTCTTGGTTACGATAACTCCATACTGAGCTTGGTGAAAGCTCTTAGCAAAAGCTAATCAAATCTTCAGCACATCGCACCAAGGTGACAAATCTGCCTAGAAACATGAGCCAGAAGAAACGCCCTCCGTCATTCTTCAGGGTGGCTACACAGAGATATAAAACTTAACCAGCATTGCGCTTCCTCAAGTTGCATGAAGAACCCTCGTGTACTGGTCTCGCCCTAGAACAACAACGAAAAACATTCAATCCATCCCACATAACAGGAGACAAACACCTCACCACGATATACTGAATGGTGGAGACAATAAAATACAGAATTGGTGACCCTGGTGTCCACCAACAAAAGGGAGTAGATTATAGCATCCACTAAACTGAAACGGTGTCTACCACACCACCATAAGTCAAAAAAATTTAATCAATAGGGTGTTCCGAAACACACTACTGCCAACAGCCTGTCACCACTAATAGGCTAATTGGAGCTGAGGTCGACTACAGTAGCTAGGCTCTCCTTTGGTTCAAATAGAAATAACCATTGGGTAACAAAACCCCTAAAGGTCCCAAAGGTCAAACGTTCACCCCCCATAGACTACCCTTCCAATCAGTCTGTTCCTCAGGAAGACTAACTCCCTGCCAAACGTCGTAACGGCATCTGTTAGCACCCGGTGCATCACAGCCTGTAAAAACAGATAACTCATGGGATACAACCTAAAAGGTTTATAAGGTTAACTTAACCAAGCTTCTAACGGAAATTTCCAAAAAACGAAAATGAGCTTAAAAAGCTACGTGAAGCAAAAATTTCTCTATTTTTCGGTGGCAACGCAACAAAACTGTTGAAGACGACAAGAGCTTTTCCAGCTTAATCAGAAACAAGAAGAAAACATCGTTGACAGCTAAAATATTCGATCATGGTGTTAATCGTCTTCCTAGACAATAGCCTCTAGAAGAAACTGCTACAGGTATCAGGCATAACCGTTTTCTGTCAGCCCAAACTCCTAGATTACCTCTTGGAAATCTAAAAATTCGGTTAGGAATCTTCCTTCACTGCGCTTAGCCTCTCTTGACAAGGTTCTCATCTCGGTATCAGATTTTGATCATTTCTTTGTGAAACGACTGTCTTAGTCTGCTCTCATCTCTTGTAAATGATCAGCCTTTAGTTCTCCTGCAGAACTTCAATTTTCTATCAATCTGATAGTAAACCGAAAAAACTCAACATACGCCTATGAGTCCATGCAAAAAAATTTTAAAAAAAATTAGTGACTCAAAGGTAACATTTAAACGGCTCTGAAAAAAAATAGAAAATGCCCTCAGTTTGTCAATTCAGAAGAAGATCTAAATCAAAATAATCCAAGTCTTAGACTTACTGGATAAACCAAACTCAATTTACTCTTAATTGCACCCAACATATACCACTGAGGTAATAGAAATACACTCACTCGGGTAACAAACTTTGAAATTGCTCATAGAAATCTTGACTCTACATCACACTACACGAGCTACATCTTGCGCTTGTCCTAACTCAAGATCACCTTGGATTGCCTCTAATCAAAATTTCGCTTCCAAGTGTCAAGAACTGGATATTATTTGGGGTCATAAGCAAATCAAATCCCGCGACCACCGACATACCAGTCTTATGATATATCCTGAGTGTGACTCCTTCGCAAGCTCGCAAACTGAGCCGATGCTAAACATCAACCACAATCAACCTAAGTTTGGGATATGGCCAATACCCAAAACCTTAGCATTATACAATAAAAGTAAGCTATTCTCTGCTCAACTTTTATAACAGTCAAAAAAAACGAGGTCGTCACCTCTACAGAGCAACATCAAAAAAAATTTAAGCAATTAAGATAATGTAAATATAAATTATTCTTCTTCTGACAAACTTTCACTAGGGTTAGGTCCGTTGAATGGTTTTAAGTCTTTAATATGCCATCGTCCTACTTTAGTCCCATCTAAATTAACTAAACCATAAACTAAGTCTGAAATCTTTTCTCTTATCACGCAATGCACATACTTAGGTACCAACTTAGATGTGAATTTATCTGCTGCACTGGAAAGAATTTTATTTTTTCGCCAAACGTGATCACCTATTTTAAAGGAAAAATCCCTTTTTCTAAGGTTGTAAGACTTACTGTTCCGTTCATAAGCCTTATGTATCTTACTACGCACGTCGGTGAAAATATCTTTTAAATCCTTTAAATTTTCGGCGTACGCACCCCTGTTACCCGGAATTATTTCGCTGTCAACATTGACATCCAAATCTAAGTTTTTATAATACGATCCGGATAGAGGTATATGTCTGCCGTAAATTATCGTACCATGGATCTATACGATCTATGTCTACTGTATCAATTCTTACGCCAATCTCTGCATTAAGACTGTTTTTCGTCCCCTGTATGATCTGGGATTCTTGACAAAGCGTCAGGAATAACATTGTGGACTCCTTTTCTATGAATTAAATTAAATGTATGTTGTCTCAGCCTAATCGCCCAACGCGCTAGTTTGCCACTAGGGTTTTTAATAGAATTAAGCCACAATAAACTATAATGATCTGTTATGACCGTGAAAGGAACACCTTCTATGTAAGGTCGAAACTTTTCGATGTTAAAGAGTACTGCTAAACATTCTTTTTCAACAACCGAATAGTTACGTTCAGCCTTTGATAAAGTTCTACTGGCATACGCTATCACTCTTTCCTCACCATTGATTTTCTGTGTTAGGACGCCCCCTAAACCGGTATTAGAAGCATCACTAGAAATATAAAACTGTTGGGAAAAATCTGGTTGGGATAAAATTGGAGCTGAAACCAATAGCTCTTTAATCTTTATAAAAGATCTTTCTGCTGCGTTTGTCCAGTCTATCGATTGTCCTTTTTTTCGTCCTTTCAAAAGATCATTAATAGGTGACAACAAGGTAGAAAAATTCTCAATAAAACGTCTATACCATGAACACATTCCTACGAAACGCTTAACTTCCGTAGTATTAGTAGGTCTCGCATAGTTAACCATGCTTGCTACTTTATCCGGATCGGTACGCAAGGAATTTGAGCCTACAATATAGCCTAAAAACTTTAGAGAAGTTTTGAAAAAATCACATTTGCTCAAATTTATCGTCAGTCCGGCCTCTTTCAATTTATCTTTTACTTCTTTAAGTAAGCGAATATGCGATTCGAAGTCTTCCGATGTTACTAAAATATCATCGAGATAGGTAAAAATATGTGGCTCATATTTCGGACCAAATATAGCGTCCACTAAACGTTGCTGAGTTTGAGCAGCGTTCTTTAGACCAAACGGCATAGTGACGAACTGAAATAGACCTCGGCCTACTACTGCAAAAGCGGTCTTTTCCTTAGAGGATTTGTCTAAAGGAATTTGCCAGAAAGCCTTTCTAAGATCTATCGAAGATACATACTTAGCATTCCTGAGTGATGTCAAAATTCTGTCGATGTTCGGTAATGGGTAGTTATCAAATTTGCTGACCTCGTTGAGCTTTCTTCCGTCAAAGCACAGACGATACTGTCCATCGGCCTTTTTCACCAATAAGATTGGAGAACACCAGGGACTGTTTGATTCTTCAATCACTCCGAGTTTCAACATTTCGTCTAACTCTTTATTTAATACTTTTGACATATAAGGAGACATGGCGAAGGGCCTTGTCTTTACAGGACTGGCATCAGCCGTATCTATAGACATGTTGATTTTATTCGTTCGGCCTAACCTATCTTTACTACTTATTTCATTGAAAGAGCTTTTAAGCGTTCCGTCCGCGAGAGATCATCTAGGGTACATAGACGCGAGAAAAGGTTTTCTAAAGAACTTTCTGAATAACTATCTTTAAAACTTGTTTGAGAGTTGACATCTAGGGACTGTGGATACCACGAATTATCTTTAAAATTTACTAAAATTCCGAATTTTTGTGCAAAATCACATCCTAAAACCAAAGTATGTGATAGAGAAGGTACTACTAGAGCAGAGATTACTAAACAATGACCATTGCAGACTAGCGGCAACTCAACCGTACCTAAAACTTTTAGACAGCTGCCATCTGCAGTGGTAACACTTCTATTTTTGACATGGCATATTTTTATACTTAAACGACTTAAAATTTTAATACCATTCTGACCTACAACGGAGGCATTTGCACCAGAGTCAAATAAAGCCGAGAAATGGGCACCTAATAGATCTATCTTTATATGCGGTCCATTGTCTAAATATTTATGCACGAATAAAGGAGACATGTGACCATTTGGATAAGCAGGAGTTTTAATTTGAGAAGGAGAATTTTTATTAGACTTTAAAAAAAATCAGAAACTTTTTGTAACTATTTAGTCCAATCTGATTTATTGGAGTATTTCTTTACTTAGGATCCTCGTTAGAATCTTTCTTTTATCCGCGACCGGACGTTCTGAGAAAGCACGACGGATTTTCAGTTCATAGTCTAATTCATTTTCCAGTAAGTGATTGACTTTAAAATTGAAGGTTTCCATGATAAATGAATAGAATTTAAAAAAATTGTTTAAAAAGTCGTTAAAAATATTTCTCCTGTATTCCCAATAGTCAAAATAAAAAATATGTAAAGGCACTTAAAATATGTAAACTTCTTTACCAAACATTTAAAAAATCTTCGACAATTTCAAAAAAAATTTCTAAGTATTGCCTTGGATTAAAATTCGTTTTACCAAATATGTTAAGAATTTTCAACAAAAAAATCTCCAGATATCGTTTCGTATCAGCTAAGTATTTTTAAATATTCATGCAAAACATCGGTGAGAAGAAAGAACAGTTTTTTTGTTCGGTTAACCGCAAAATAAATCTAACACTGCAAAAATTAAAGTAAACCAGCACATCTGCTAATCTGAACTATAAAGCTTACTTTTAAGAAAAAAAAACAGGGATCACTTATCTTAGAGTCTATTAACAAAATTCAAATATCTATACCACCATCAGATAAATTGAAATAAAAAATTCTACAAATTTCCTGCTTTTGTCTTACTGCTATAATGTAGTTTCGTTTAATAAATATTATGAAATAAAAATATCTGCAAAGTTAGAGCTTTTACTTTGTTCGAAAGCTAGTACACTGAACCCTTTAAAAAATAAAATTCCAAAAGCCCCGCGTTGACAGCGCTATTTTGTAACATGCTAAATTGTCCTCAGTTTGAGGCATCTTTTTTTTTTTTGTACCCTGTGAGAAGTTGTTTGTCCCACGCTTGAGCGCAATTTTGTACCGTTTGAATATTGGATGCCCCAAGCTTGAGTGCAATTTTCTTGCAGCCCCGCTTTAATTTCTGATAATGAATCGAGTGAATCCTGATTTTAAAAGAACTAAAGAAATTAAACACACACCAGCTCAGTTTTCTTTGGTAGAGAGATATGGGTAAGATAATTTTTGGTACGTCTTTTTGGAATTATTTTCTATTTTTAAAGAAACCTCAGCTGTACGACTTTTTGGGCACCATTCATTTTAAAATAGAAAGGATCTAACTTCAGCTAAAAAAATGAAAAAATACTGAAAGGGTGTACTGTTGGTAAATAAAAAAATCAGTTTGGTACAGCCGTTCTTATCCTGAAAAGTAAGATAGGTATTCAGTGAGACACTAGCTTTAATCAACAAAAGGAAAATTTATTCAAGTTTTTTTAAAAATAAAAAGTTCTAACCTTTGCAGTTTTACAGGATTACAAAAAAATTTTAGCCTAACTGGTAGTTCTGACATTTAAATTCTAAACTCTGACTACTCCCGAAGACGAAAAATAGTGCTTTTCACTTCACTTTTTAGTCAGTTCATATTGCTGTTAAGGCACTACTCAGGGATAAGTCTATGGAAGGATGTTTTGGTAACTTACTGTTTTTATTTCGGCTTCGATGGAACACGACCGATTTCACACTTTTCTAGTAAACACTTAGAGAGCCCACTACGGCTTTTCGTTAAAAAACTTGTGCATTATTTAGCTCTCATGATTGTTGTTATGAGCCTTTACTGCAGCTCAGTCGAAGGAAGATGAAAATTCGCCTGGCTGCGGCTTGATGGTACTCAGCCCTCGATTCCTGTCCTACCGGACCCTTAAATAAGTCGTGGGCCTTCTCTCGGTAATATCGCGACGCCGGAACCAAAAATCCGGATACACATTTTCCACCAATCGCGGCGTAGCGGTAGATTCGGTCAGAAACCCGCACAGCACACTAATATACCGAACGGCTTGGAATCTCTGATTAATATACCGTTCGATTCAAAAATGAAAATAAGTACAATTTGAAGTGAAAAATCAGTAACATTACATGGTCTTAAAATCTAGGAAAAAATGAATGTTACAATGTTGAACGTATGTCGGAATATGCTCATCAAGACATTCTGCCTGTGACAAGTTTGGAAACTGGGAGAATTCGCGCCAACTAATATTTTGCTTCATAAATTTCAATTTTCCAAGAAAAGCCGAAATTACACCCTTTGTTTTTATTAAATTTAGGCTGCAAGTTAATGTCATTAAATTTTTTGAACAAATCTGTCAAATACACGATGTCTGCTTTCAATTTGATCAGGTTTTCTTTTAAATCTGGATCTTTACTTTCCAGAAACTCTAAAACTGATTCAAAAAGTGAGTAAAATCTTGTTAAACATGCACCTTTCGACAACCAGCGTACTTCAGTATGTAAGAGCAATCGTTGGAAGTCTTCATCATTTTCGTCGCCCAATTGTGCAAATAAACGGGTATTGAACGCATTGCTTCTTATTTTGCTAACTGCTTTAATAACAAATTGAAGCGATTGGTGCAATCTATCACTCAAATTTTTCGCTACCAGCTGTTGTCGGTGGATGACACAGTGAATTGCAGTTACTCATGGTATAATTCTTTTAAGATGGCTTATAAACCCACGATATCGCCCGAAGATGGTAGGAGCTCCATCTGCTGCCACCGAAATAATGTTTGTAAATGGAATCGATTTTTCCTTAAAAAAATCACTCAGGACATTAAATATTGATTCGCCTTTAATGTCCGTCTCGCGAATAGCAGCTCTTCATGGATTTCCTCGTCCATAACAAATCGAACATATGCCAATAACAATTCTTCATTACCAGGTAAAGCTGACTCGTCCAATTGAATAGAAAAATGAGCTGTTTGCAGATAATTACACAAGAAGCTTTCAATGTCAGAGCTCATTTCATCAATACGTCTTTGTATAGTGTTGTTACTCACAGGAATTCTTTTGAGTACGTCAAATGGAGGTTTGTGCAGAACAGTTTTTAAAACCTCTTCAACAGCGGGTAAAATTAACTGTCCGATGATGTGCGGTTTTCCAGATTTCGCTATAAGTAATGAGATATTATAAGATGCCCGCAAGCCATCATCGTTACTTTGAGACGTTGAAGCGAACATACTATGCACGGTGGGTCTCTTTTCATATTTTTCCTTCAATGTTTGAAAATATTTTAAATCTTTACCTATTTTATCAGGATGACACCTTCTTAGATGATCTTCGAGCTTCGATGGTTTCATAGTCATTGCTCAAAACTTTGTTGCATAAAAGGCATATGGGCAATCGTTTGTCTGCCTTTGATGGAAGAAAACCAAATTTCAAATAATCAACACTGTACTGTCGACATTTATTCTTAGATTCAGCCATGTTTCGTATCAGTTACCTACCTGTAAAGAAAAAAATGTTTGTTTTAGTAATCATAAGGCGACTTTAACAGGATATGGCTATTTTAACAGAATAAAATAGGATTAATTAATTATTGCAATGAAAAAACCAAAATGCGGGCGGCAAAACTGATTTTAATTATTAAAAGCAATAAACTGCTAAGACCCATATAGAGGTTTTCACAAAACGGCTGAACCTATTTTAATGTTATATAAAATATTTTTTGATTAATTATATTTTGATACATTTCTGTAAATTCGAGAGAAAATACTTTTAAAGAATATTTTGACATCAAAACTCCGCGATTTTAATGATTTATGATTTATTACTTTGATGTACGTTACGAGTGGTACATAAAGACACGTACAATTTATGAAAATATTTTTAGTGATTTTGCATTAGCAACTACGAGGGCACTGAAATATGTACAAACATGCAGGTCAGTCATATATCTCTACTTTAGTGAATCACCACAGTCGGGTAAATAAATAATTTTTTATAATAAAAAGTACTAAAAGTTCAATCTTCCTCGGCTCTCTTTTCTTTTATAGAAGTATCGAATAATGGCCCTGTTCAGTATTTAATTTTTAATACGTATCTACTACACGTAAACATAACAAATATAATATTATTACAATATAAAATAAAAGTATGAATAACAAATAGGCAGGTACTTACTTTTTCCGGCACTGGCAAACACTGACATCGATTCACTCACACTTTTATTTGGTGAAGAATCAAACAAGTTCATGCAAGATTGCAAGCACAGCACAAGTCGTATTTCGTCCCTTTGCACGTCTGAACGGGTTGCGTTACGGGCGGGCGGCGCTTTGCAAGTCTCGACGCCCGTTATACTGAATATCGAATATGCAAGTTTTTACAAGTAACAGTCGCTGACCTTCTTAAAATACATTTCTCAAAAAAATTAAGGGATGTTTTAAAACAAGGAAATTAATGCTAAATAAACATCTGATCCATATGCGGGCCTAACTGAAAAAATTTTTTTCAAGTCCGTGGACCAAAAAAAAGCAAAATATTTGCAATATTATTTTTTCGCGCTATCTGTTAGGATTGCATGAGAACCGTAGCTCCTAAAAAATTTTAACCAAAAAATCTGAAAATTAGAATCTTAAAGCTTCAAAATGCTTTTTTTTAAAGTCTCAATACGATCATTTTTCACCGAAATACAGCCTGTCAAATATCACCGAAAAATTTGGAATTTTTTTTGCTTCCTTAATTTTTTTGAGTAGTGTATTATCTGCCTATATTAATAGGTAAATCCAAGCCAATATTTTTGTTCTTTACTATCCAAACCAGATAAATTTTCGTGGACCCCCACTTACAACTTGTGAACCCCCATTTTTTTTTCACGCCAACGTAGACCCCCGTCGAGTCTCCCGTGGACCCCTGGGGGTCCACTTGAACCACTTTGGGAACCACTGAGTTAAATGAACTACTGATGAAAACTATGGTACCTGATTGTCTGCAGGATAACTTCACAAAAAAATAATCCAATCTGCAAAGATAAAAATTAATCTCGTTAAATAATGTAGTAGTTGTCTAAGGGTTTATTTCCAAAAATAAAAAATTTACAGTGTTTCAAACTTTAGTATGCAATTTCAACCAAAAAATGTACGTAATTATTTATAAGAAATTGTCTATTAGAAAAATTTAAAAAATCTCTCGACATTTTGTAGAAAAAATAATTATTACGATTTAAAAAAAATAATAAAAATATTAAAAATTGACTGAGTAATGTTAAAAAAAAAAACAGACAGTGTCTGAAAACAGGTACCGGTCCCATTCCGACGCCAGGTCACATTTAATGCTATAACTTTGTAATGGAATAGAATTTTCTGAAAACATATTTTTGAATAACTCCTAGAAGTATAGAAAATAAAAATCCGTAAAAGAATCGAATTTGCAAAATTCGAGGTGTAATTATTTTAAAATGTTGCTTAACTTTGCATGTTTACATAGAGTATTTTGTGCTTTAACTAACCCATAAACATTTCTTTTGTCGACTACATTTACTAAAATGATCCTAAATAACAGTTTCTACAACTAATGAATAGTTAAAAAATTGAACATACTATCATTTTATGTTGAAACTAATTTTCACAAACAAATAGATTTTCCCAACTCTTTATTGGATAGTTCGATGTCCAAGCTGCAGGTAAACAAAACTTTTGAAAACTATATGCGAATAACGAACGAAAATGTTGTTTTTAGATTTCCAACTGTTTTCTCTGATCGTACAGTGCTTGTTTGTGTAAGTCTGGCTAAATAACAGAAAAACAAACCTAAAAATATATATTTTCACTGAATACGGTTTACTTTCGAAAAGACTTTACTTTGTATTTCAACTTTCTTTCAGAATTGAGAGGAATTTTCACTTATATATATATATATATATATATATATATATATATATATATATATATATATATATATATATATATATATATGGAGAATGGATAGATGAACAAATTGGAGAAATAGAATCAGAAGGTCGGAATGTTAACACAAAACAGTTTTACAATACGATCAAAATACACAACAGAACTTATAAAGGAATAGTCAGAGGAATGAAAAACAGAGAGGGAAAAATAATAGAAAAAGAAAAACAGTATATTATTATATGGGAGGAACATTTCAAGCACCTTTTAAACGAACAAATACAGGAAGAATACATAACCGAAGAAAATGAAATGGAAATGATTCTAGAACCAACAAGAGATGAAATAAAAGGAATAATACTAAGAAGTAAGAATGGAAAAAAGCCAGGCAAAGACGGGATAAACATGGAATTGTTCAAATACGGCGGAGAAGAACTCTGTGAAAGAATGTATGTACTAATTCAACAGCTATGGAAAGAAGAACGCATGCCACATGATTGGAAAGGAGGTGAAATTGTAATAATACACAAGAAAGGCGACCAACGAGTATGCGAAAATTATCGAGGAATTACCCTGCTCAACACCGCTTACAAGATTTTGACAACGATGATACACGAAAAACTAAACTATGTAATAAAAAATGTAATATGCGGATTTACACAAGGAAAATCTACGGTAGATGCAATACATGTGGTCAAACAAGCATTGGAAAGAGCACAACAACATGCACTAAACTTGGAATTGTTATTCACTGACTTCAAGCAAGCATTTGATTCGGTTAAGAGAACTGGATTAAATACAGTGCTAAAAGAACTGGGAGTACCGAGCAAGATAAGACGACTATGTATGATGTCTGAAAAAGACATTCGCCAATATCAAAACACAGAAAGGAAGAACACAAGATTTCGAAATTAACAAATCAGTTAGACAGGGAGATGCATTACCGGCAACGTTATTCAACCTAACACTACAATATGTGCTAAAGAATATAATGGCTGCCTCTTGTTCAATACGAACAAGAGGCAGCCAGGTAGTGGCGTATGCGGACGATGTAGTAATTAGTGCAAAGAACCAGAAAATAACGAAGGAACTAGTGAGAAAAATAAGCGTAGAAGGAGCAAAAATGGGGTTGAAGATAAATGAAGAGAAAACCAAAATAATGGAAAATGGAAAACAGAATGATCAGGAAATGGAAACGATTAGAATAAATAAATATACCTTCGAAAGAGTAGAGAAGATTAAAATATTTGGGAGTGACGCTGTATTGGGATGGGAACAAGGAAATGGAAGTAAAGGAAAGATTAATAATAGCAAATAAGTTGTTCCATAGCAATAAGAAATTGTTAGGTAGTAAGATAATAGGAAGACACAGTAAGATGAGGATATACCAGACAATAATACTCCCAAAACTAATGTATGCTACCGAAGTTATAAGCATGACAAAGAAACAAGAGGAAGACATGAGAAGAATTGAACGAAAGATATTAAGAGCGATCCTAGGGCCAATAAGAATATGTGAAGGAGTCTACAGAAGGAGGACTAATCAAGAAATTTTGGAAGAAGTAGAGGAGGACATAGTCAAAAAAATAAAACAGAAGAGATTTAATTGGCTAAGGCACACATGGAGAGCAGGCCCAAGAGCACCAATATATGAAATAATTCAATGGGAACCGGGACGTAGAAGGAGAGATAGACCGAGAATAGGATGGCTGCAGCAAGTCAAGGAAGACATGGAGGTGGCAGAGATTACGAACTGGACGAAGGACACGTCTAACAGAAAACTTTGAAAACATACATACATATAATATATATAATATATATATATATATATATATATAAACTATATATATATATATATGTATGTATATATATATATATGTATGTATATATATATATATGTATGTATATATATATATATATATATATATATATATATATATATATATATATATATATATATATATATATATACATTATATATATATATATATATATATATATATATATATATATATATATATATATATATATATATATATATATATATATATATATATATATATATATATAAACTACTGGACAAAATTAACGCAACAATCTGAAAATTAATTTATCTTTTTCTTATGTGAGTTTTAAAGTTTATCGAATATTTGAATAATAGGCTATGCATATTTTGTTTCGTTGTTCATGACAGAAATCAAAACAATTCGTTTAGATTTACAGTTTTAAAGAATTTTTTAGAAGGTAAACAATTTTCTGTAATAATGCGATAGATTTTCTTTAAAAGTAAGCTTATAAATTGTTCCCTTTTTCAAAGTAATACGTTTTTGTGGTAGACTGTTTTATTTTTGACCCCGAAGAATTAGATAAATGAATCGAACAAGGAATTTAACTGAACACGAGGTAGTGCGAGCCTCAGTTTTATTGGACGAGGGATATTGTCAGAGTTATGTTGCCAATTTGTTAGGCAAACATCGTTCCACAATAAGTCGTATGGTAAGACGCTTGAATGAAGTAGGAACTTATTCTAGAAGGCCAGGGCAAGGCGAAAACGATGCACTAGCAACCTAGATGAACATTTTATAAGCCAATATGCTTCAAGAAACAGGACTGTCACTAGTTCTATAATAAGAAACGAACTCGAAGCTGTTCGCAATGTCACAATTTCTTCTAAAACAGTTAGAAGACGGTTAAATGAAGCTGGATTAAACAGTAGGATACCAGCCACTGCGCCCTTGCTTATTAAAGAGAACAGAGTTGCCAGGTTACGTTTTGCTCGAAATCACGAAAACTGGTCTGTGGATGATTGGAAACAAGTTTTCTTCACAGATGAAACTAGGGTTAGTCTAAAACATCCAGATGATCGTGAGCGAGTATGGCGAAGACCAAGAGAGAGGTTTGCTCCTTGCAATATCTCTGCAAGGATTCCATTCGGCGGTGGCTCTGTTATGTTCTGGGGTGGCATCTGCTTTGATGCTCGCACAGAGTTAGTTCCTGTCCGTACGAGATCCATGAATGCTGACTACTCTTTTGAGAATATTGTAATAGAACATGTGATGCCTTTCGGTCATTTTGTGGGGCCCAATTTCCTGTTTATGCAAGATAACGCTCGACCTCACGTGGCTAGTGAGGTACTCGATTATCTTAATCAAGTTGATATACCGATTATGCAATGGCCACCAAAAAGCCCGGATTTGAATCCGATAGAACATGTATGGGATCACCTTAAGAAAAATGTGAAACGTCATATATCTGCACCTAGAAACCTGAGGGAACTTGAAAATGCAGTTATCACAGAATGGGAACAAATTCCTCAAGATTTTATCCAAAATTTAATTAAGAGCATGCCTAGGCGCATAAACGCTGTCATCCGAAGTAGAGGAGGTAACACACGCTACTAGTGTCCCAGTTACACTATTAATTTTGCTACTAGTGTCCCAGTTTATTTTCTTCATTATTACATAATTTCAACGATTTTATTATTAGGTCTCAAGAATAATTTTAATTCGAATCTTATAGAGAAATTTGGCAGCTAATTCACTTTTAAAGTATCCGAATAAGTTTTTTCTAACTTTTAATGTAACCAGTGTTCATAAAAAATTATTAAAATTAATTCATTATAGAGATTTGTATGTTTTAATATATTGTTGCGTTAATTTTGTCCAGGAGTGTATATATATATATATATATATATATATATATATATATATATATATATATATATATATATATATATATATAAACACGTAGGCTGAAAAGTTTTTGGTCTTGCTACTTAAAACACATTTTTTTGCAAAATTCAACTTTATTCATCAATGTAGTCTCCTTCAAGAATGATACAATCAGTCCAACGCTTTTCTATACCTCTATTGTAGAGAATTTGTCTTTGTCTTCAAGATAGACCTCAATTTCGGCGAAAACTTCTTCATTGACACCAAATCTCTTTTCCACGCCCATTTTTTAGGTCTGCGAATAGATAATAGTTGCTGGGGATCAAATCTGGAGAATAAGGTGGATAAGGAAGCAATTCGAACTTCAATTCTTGCAATTTTGCCATCGCAACCGTTGTCTTAATGAAAAAGCACTTTCTTCTTGTTCATTTGGGGCCGTTTCTTTGCGATTTCTGCCCTCAAACTCACCCATAACTTGATATAATGTTCGCTATTGATAGTTTTTCCCTTCTCAGCATAGTCGATGATAATTATTCCATGTGCATCCCAAAATACAGAGACCAAAACCTTCCCAGCCGACTGTTGTTTGTATCTTTGGTCGTTTCGGGCGGCTCTCAGTAGTCTACCCACTGTTTTCTTATTCGTCAAATCCATCCCGACTGATGAGCTGTGATACAGCGAAACGCGTCTCTTTTAAAATTTGTTAGTGTATTTTCACTTATCTAGCCTTGAGCCTCATCTGAGCCATTCATAAGATAAATGTAATTCCTGTTTTATATACCGAGTTAAATAATTTTACGAGGATAATAATGTGTTTTGGTAATAATTTTGCAGAATTTAGGTTACGTAACCTATTCCAGAAGTTTTCCACATTTTACATCACAGATGTGACTTTCATAAGCAAAGATCAACAAGAGAGCTTCTAACTTATGTCGCACAGGTTTAGAATAACGCATATGAACATTTTTGCGAATTTCAAACGGCTGCATTTGAAATAATCGAAGACGTTCGACCGTCTTAGTCACGACAAATTGTTGGCAAGGCTATGGCCTTATCGGATATCTGACAAGTTGTGTTAATAGGTTTCGTGTTTCATCAAAGAGCGTTCTTTTCGACTGGCAGTTTTTGGTTCTCTCTAATATCGTCACTATCACCTCCGGTATGCTCCAAGCTTCCATACTCTCCTAATCTCTTTTTCTTTTACATTAACGCCCGGCTGCGAAGGACTATGAAAACAATCGACTGCTTTACCGATGTCAGTACGTTTTATTTACTTTTGCAACTCGAACACCAGCTACTCATTTCAATATCCGCAGAGGGCAGAAAGTCGTTCAAATTAACAAAAACCCGGAAATAATTCTATATTGGGGTGACAGTAACTAAGTAGAAGTTTAGGCTACAAAACTCCAGGTGGCAATTTTTTTCAAATAAAGTTAACATTGCAGAATCGAACTAAATTATGCCGGAAGAGTACATTTCTCTAGCATGATGGAAACATATGGTGTTAGATTCTACTAAAAAAAGAGCTATTCGCCTAATTGGAGACCCAGAACTCACTAGCAATCTTGATGCCCTAGAATATCGACGAACGGTTGGTAACTTGAGTCTCTTCGACAAGTACCTTTATAGAAAGTGTTCAATGGATATAAACCGCTTAATTTCTCGTCGTGCCAATATATCACCTCCGTATAAAGTTCAGCTTGTTACTCATCGTACCATCATTTTTAAGAACTCTTTTCCATTGTGAACGTCTTCCCGTAGAATAATTTGTCTATTACTGTGTCTCCCACTAAATAAAATTTGTAGCGTTTCAAAACCAACGTGAATCACTTTTTCCGTACATAGGTCGCTCCTGTAACGTTTTAAAGATTTCTCTGCAGCACGTGTACTGTACCTGTCAACAAAAAAAATTGACGGCATCTTGCTTGGTTATTTCAGGTCTGACATTATTTTTTTAATTTTCTAATACTGTTTATTCTTCAAAATAAAGCCAGTGCAGTTCAAGCAATCAGACATATTATTGTAACGTGCGACGCTCATAAAACTTTAATGAACATCTTTATAGCAGACGATATGATTTATTTCGAAAAATACACCGTTGCTAAATTACTAGTCATAAAATGGAACGGCGTTTGTAAATCAGATTGTTACATTTAAAATTATGTACTCGTAGCTGTCCAGGATATTATAAAAAGAGTTTAATAAATTGAAATACGAGGGTTGTATAAGTCCCTGGCCTTGACAAGAATAAAACATTTTTAAATTTTGGATGGTTTTAGCTTCTACTTGATGGAAATTCATTATAAATATATAATAAAAGACGGTTTTTAGTCAATTTCCAGTTTAAAATTTTATTTAAATTGCGATGACGCGTTTCGCTATCGATGCAGCTTCTTCAGATCTACATTTTACACTGTCAAGTTAGGTTTAATGTTTATATAATTTCTTAATTATAATATTACATCTAATGAAATTGCATTGATAGTAACGGAAAACCCACACAGATTTGGAATTAGGAGAATAAATTCAATAATGGTGAATTGTTTAAATCTACCTGGTCGTTGAGTAAAGTACCTGTAGTCCTTAATCGATTTATTTGAATTATCTCTAAAAGGTTTAGTATTAAACCTTTTTGTTGGGCGTGTAAAATTTTGAAATTCTTATTAAATGTGTGATTTTCTGTTAAAAGATGATTAGCATATGTTGAATTAGACTTTTATGGAAGAAACTTTTTTCGTGTTCTGTAATTCTTTGTATAAATGTATGTCCAGTTTGTCCTATGTATATTTTAGAACATGACCCACATGTTAATTGATAAACCCCTGATTTACTGTCTTTATTGATTTGTGGTTTGTAGATTTTGAGATATTTCCCTATAGAATTGTTAGTCTTGTAAGCTATGTTGATTTTTTTTTGATTGAAAAATTTTCCCAGTTTTTCTGTTAGTTTGCCGAAATAGGTTAAGGTGGTGAGAACTATTGTGAATTGTGGTATCTGTATGACAAGGTTTGTGATATATTGCAAATTCATGTTTTTTCCTGGTTTTACTGATTGTTAAGTCTAGGAAATTGATTTTTCCTTCGACTTCTTCCATTGTAATACTTTACATATAAATATCAGTTTTACAATGGAAGAAGAAGTCGATGGGAAAATCAATTTCCTAGACTTAACAATTAGTAAAACCAGGAAAAAACATGAATTTGCAATATATTACAAACCTTGTCATCCAGATACCACAATTCGCAATAGTTCTCACCACCCTAACCATCATAAACTCGCAGCTTATCATAGTTTTTATACATAGACTAACTAATATCCCCTTATCAGAGGGCAATTTTCGATCGATAACATCGTTAGGAAAAAACTTAGAAACAAGGCAATCTCAGAAATATAGCCACGTTTTAAGGACAGAAAAACCACATTTAAATGCTTAACCTATTTCGGCAAACCAACAGAAAAACTGGGAAAATTTTTAAATCAAAAAAATATGAACATAGCTTACAAGACTAACAATACTATAGGGAAATATTTCAAAAACTACAAACCATAAATCGATAAAGACAATAAATCGGGGGTTTATCAATTAACATTTATACAAAGACTTACAGAACACGAAAAAAAAGTTTCATCCATAGAAAGTCTAATTCAACATATGCAACAGAAAATCACACATTTAACAAGAATTTCAAAATTTTACACATCCAACAAAAAGGTTTAAAACTAAACCACAAATCAATAAAGACAATAAATCAGGGATTTATCAATTAACATGTGGGTCATGTCCTAAAACATACATAGGACAAACTGGACGTACATTTACACAAAGAATTATTCTCCTAATTCCAAATCCGTGTGGATTTTCCGATACTATCAATGTAATTTAATTAGGGGTAATATTATAATTAAGAAATTATATAAAATTGTGAACATTAAACCTAACTTGACAGTGTAAAATGTAGATCTGAAGAAGCTGCATCGACAGCGAAACGCATCATCGCAATTTAAATAAACCAGTGAAAATTGACTAATCACTAATCTAAAAAATACGATTTCTTCGACTCTTAAGAATAGGTGTTTGTTTCAGCAATCACCTCATCGTTTGAGCCAAATTTTTTTCCGCCGAGCCATTTTTCAATATTCAGAAATAGGAAATAATCGCTGAAGGCTAAATCTGGCGAATAGAGTACATGTGGAAGCAATTCGTATCCTAATTCATGGAATTTTGCCATGGCGATGACACAAGTGTGCACGCGTGCATTGTTTTGATGGAAGAGAATTCGTCAAATGCAGACGTTTTTCTTTCACAGCACGGTTGAAACGATCCAATAAGTTGACATAATATTATCCATTAATCGTCTTGTCCTTTTCAAGGTAATCTACGTGGATTATACCGCGTGCATCTCAAAACACTGTGGCAATGACTTTGTTGGCCGATAAAGTCGCCTTAGCCTTTTTGGGCCCAGGTTCGCTACGGAAAACCTACTGTTTGGGCTGTTCTTTGGTGTCTGGTGTGCTGTGATGAATCCATATTTCGTCAGCAGTTATGAATCGACGCCAAGAATTATTCCGATTGGGCTTTAATGTGGCCAAATAATCTTTTAAAGTTGACATACGTGCGTGTGTATTCTTAATTGTGAGCAATCGCGGCACCCATCTTGCGGAAAACTTTCTCATATTCAAAGGAGTTGTTAAAATATTCTGGATTCTTGTGAAAAGTTATGTTTACGAGAAATATAATTTTTTTAACTAGTAGTGGCGCCATATCTGGACAAGGCCAGCTACTTATACAACCCTCGTAGGTTACTACTAGGGTCAAATAGAGTAGAAAGTTTGACAACATATTAAGTACTCATCCTACACAGTTATTTCAACACCACCGTGATTTATCTCGAGTGTGGAAAAGGGCAATAAAAACAAGAAAGGGTATATTTTCTTCGTATTGGAAATACGCCACAGTCCAGCCAATACTCAAAAAAAGCAAGAAAATTTCAAAATCTACCGACCAGTTGCACTGCTTTCAATAATATCGAATATTATTGAGAAGGCTATCAATCAGCTTATTTTAAAACGTCTAGAAGAATTGAACATTATCATCGATTATCAATATGGCTTTCGTGAGCAAAGATCAACAGAAGATATTCTAACTTATGTAACACAACGCTGTTGAACATTTTAGAGCATCTCGAGCGGTTGCACCTAATATATCCAAGGCATTTGACCGTATTTGTCATAACGAATTCTTGGCTAAATTATGCTCTTAAAATATGTTCGAAAGATTTTGTTTATGGCTCTATGTTTTCTTCAGAAAGCGTTCTTTACAAGTGGCTGTCGATAAATTTTTTTCTAGTACCTTCACTATCAACGCCGGTGTACCCAAGGCTTCATACTGTCTCCAACTCTCTTTCCTCATTTACATTAACGATATGCTGAAAAGGACCAGACATCCAATCTACAGTTTTGCGGATGACAGTACGCGAATTTCTTCGTTCACTTTGAACGCTCGAATATCCTGATGTGACAGACACCCTATTCCTCAGATCTGGCCCCAACTGATTTTTTTTTTGTTGCCTCAAAAACTGGCTTGGAGAGAAGAACCGAAGGATGAGGTTATCTGTGCTGTACGAACGTGTCCGTGATAATTCATTTTTGGTAGATGCGATACTAGCGATTCAACACAAAATCGGTAGAGGAAACCTTTGTCTATGACGCATTTTGGTAAAAGTATCAGTCGACTCTCGTCGGAATCACGTAAAATCTAAAATGAGTCACTTGTTTGCGCGTTAGTTCGAGGCAGTCTTTCTTTGTTCCCCCAAAGAGGCCTAAAATGACACACTTCGCGGCCGCTAAATATATTAAGAAGTCGGTTTCATTTCTAAAAAACTGGGTAAATCATTTTAACGAGACGAAAAATGTCGACGACTTGCCAAAACGTGGCACGGTAGGTAAACACACTGCGAAAATCGAAAAACGTATCGTGTTTTTGTTTTCAGGGGACCCGACATTGACGCTGCGTCAAGGAGCGACAGATTTAAGAAAATCGGATTTGAATGTATCCTATGAGACCATTCGCCAACATCTTCGTGCTCATTATATCAAATTCCGAAGCAAGTTGAAGAAACCTTTGCTGGACACAAATTACATCACGAAGCGGCTCGCTTGGGCCCACGATAAGATACTAGAGTGGCCCTCATAATCGCCGAAGGCCAACCCTATTGAAAACGTTTGGTCCCTTGTAAAAAAAAGCTCAGAGAAAAGACTCGCGTTATCGCGATTTCGTAGTACAACAACATTTTCAAACGCTTAACTAGTTGTAGTAGTACTACGAAATCGCGTTAACGCAGTTGTAAATCTTTACAAAAATATATTTATTGTCAGGTAACAAAGTAATTAAGTAATTATATTGTTAATTAAATATGATACTTAGCTTGGTCTCACAGGAACCTGTACCTACTTACAACTATAAATGGACGACAGAATCAATAATAAGTAACAATTAATTCTTCTTTAAAAAGTGATATTATTACTATGTGAAATCGTAATCGGTGTCGATTTATAAACCTTTAGCTAACTTTAAGTACAAAAAAGTATATAAAACGGATGCAGATACTCTCATCTCATCACCCGATTAAGCTTAAATTATCCCAAACAAAACAGATTTAAGAAGACCTCGTAAATTACCGGTAATATACTTATAACATACCGGCAATTTACGAATTTTCTCCGGTTTTCAGTAATACACCGGGAAAAGTTAAACACCAAACCGGTAATTTTAAAACCCTACAGCTAACTTTTTATCTTCTTTCAGGCTGAGGCAGCACTCATGTATGACTCAGTTTTCGTGTTCGCCATCGGACTTCAAACTCTAGAGCAGTCTCATTCTATTAAACTGTCAAACGTCTCATGTGACAAAGAACAACCTTGGGATGGAGGATTGAGTTTAATTAACTATATCAATGCGGTAAGTATATACTGATAAAACTGAATGTTAAAATTTATACGGAGTGTTCTATAAATACGCTCAAATGTGTTTAGCTCTTTGCGTCAATGTGTGACCTATTTTCCGTCCTAGGATTACTTCTAGCTTTTCATCATCGTTTCTGCCTATAAGAAAAACGTCGTCAATATTTCTTTAATACTCTGAAGTATAGATGAAGAAGGCGCAGAGCACACGTGTTGCAGGAAACTCCCTAAAACGCTATTGAAGCGGCGCGTGTGCAGAAACAGCTATTCACGTTGGTCGAATCGCTCTAAATTGTACTCGGTGGAAACACAGTCCTGGGCAAATCATCTCAAGGGATGAGATTCTCCACATAATACCACTGTATGAAAAGGGTTGTACGAGGAGTGACAGGCTGAACTTCGTACGGATGTGAAGTATAAGCGCGACCGACGTATATTTCTAGCATACAACGCTTTGGGAGGAATTAAGCAGGCTACATCCATTGAACACTTTCCATGAAAATAGTTCACGGTTGCTGGTGAGTCCTGGGTCAGGCGAACAGATCTCTTCTGATTAGAATCTAACAAATGCAGTGCTCTGTTTGGGAGCAGAGCCCCAAACATGAAAGCAGTATTCCATCGTTGGTCGAATTTGAGTTTTATACCAAATTAACTTGTTGTGGAGCCAATTGTGGCAGCCACTAGTAAGCTTAAAACGCTCTTTTTTCTTATATTTTAATAAATACTTTATTTATTAAAGAGCCACTATTTGCCTCTTATGTATATCTTAATTTTGAGAATGGATTGAATGGGTATTAATGCTGAGAGAGAACAAAAAATAAGATATAAGCTAGCCCGTTTTGTTTGGAGAGAAATGGAGATCTAGATAATTTTTGTACGCCTTTTGAAAATGGTCTCTACAGTTGTTTAAAGCCTAGTTGTACTGTTTTGAGCACCATTCATTTTAGAATAAAAAGAATCTAAGTTCAGCTCAAAAAATAAAAAAATACTGAAGACTATTTAGTTGTTGTTAGAAAATTCAATAGAGTACAACCTTTACGTCCTGTAACATAGAGCGGGAGTTCAGTGAAACGCTACACTAACACAATATAGAAAGTTTGTTTCCGATTCACTTCCTGTGAAACCGACTTCGGGATCACACGTGTTTCGTAGTCGTTGGAAACAAACGTTGTAGAAAGGAAGTGAGATATTTAAACTGGTGTACTAATGACTTACTGCTTGGCTTCTCCTCGTGGTTTTTCTATCAACTCTTTGGCCTCTCCTGGTGAGACTCTCATCAAAATATTGCCTCACACACTACTCTCCTATTCTCATTTGGGTAACTAATCACTCTTTGACCCGAAATGCCTTAGGATGAGTAGAATAGGCCTCAGACTGACGGACAGAGAAAGTCCCTGTGACATGCTGGACTGGAAAAAACCCCTAAAATTGGAAATGGCGGGTTATATACCTCTCCGTTCTCCTTCCTTCGGAGTGAAGTCTTCAAAATGTACTGGTTCACTTCGAGAACGCAAAATGAGACGCGACTTGATAGACAAAGATAGACGACGCCCGTCCTAATCATAAATCAGACACATTCAATACAAATGAAATAAGTTAAATCGATAACACGCGATGCACACTACTGGCTGAGTTACACTGCTTAACCAAATATAAAAAACTGTAATAAGATTTAAATTCACTGCTTATCTTAAATTAATAATCATTGCATTGCATGAATTAACGAAAGAAACACGGTGTAAAATCTAGGAAAAAATGAATGTTACAAGCTTCAAGAATCCACATCATCATTTCGAATTGAAAGAGGAATCTGACAAGGAGATACTTTATCCTTACAACGTAGTAACGTTGGAGTATGCATTTAAAACTTTGAACTGGCATAATAAGGGAATTAGTGTAGATGACGGACATCTGAATCAACTTAGATTTGCGGACGACATCGTCCTGATTACAGATAATAGGCTGTAGTAAGAAAACTGGTCTAAACACGCAAAAGACCAAACTCATGACTCATCTGGTGTTAAGTGAAGAAATAAACATATCTGAACAAACTATACAGCAAGTAGATGACTACAAGTATTTGGGGCACGAAATAAGATTAGGCCGAGAAAATCAAACATGTGAAATCCAAAGAAGAATTGGCTTGGGGTGGGCAGCTTTCGGAAGAGTACGTGATACATTCAAGAACAACTAAAAATACTCGACCAATGAGTAATACCAGTCATAACATATCGAGCTGAAACTCTAACTTTGATAAGGAAGACAACACCGAAATTAAAAGTAGTACAACTTGCAATGGAAAGGTCAATGTTAGGCGTTACAAAAAGAGATAGAATCCCGAACAGAATTTAATGATCATACAAAGATAATAGATATCATAAGACGTATTATGGAGCTGAAATGAAAGGGAGGTCACGTGGTGCGTTTGACGGAAATAGAAGGACGAAGAGAATTGTCGAGTGGGGACCGCGGCAAAATAAAAGAAGCAGAGGCAGACCACCTAGCTGATGGACGGACAACCTGAAGGGAATTTTCCAGAACTGGATTGCGAAAGAACAAAATCGAGGGGACTGGAGGAGGCCTATGTTCAGCAGTGAACGAGAGAGGCTGGATGATGATGTGGAGCCAAGACATATTTGCTCCCAAAGTAACGCCCAGCAAATGGAGTGACGATGCTAGAGAACTGTTTTAGAAAAAACGGGTCGCCTGAGTTTTTGTAGCGTTAAATTCTACTTGGTTGCTGTAGCCCTAAGATATAATTTATTCCAGGTCTTTATTAAATTGAACAACTTCCTGCTGTCTGTGGATATTTGCATGAGTAGCCGATGTTCGAGTATTCAAAGCGAATTAAAATATAAACGTACTGTCATCTGCGAAGCTGTTGATTGAATTCTTGGTCCTTTTTAGCATATCGTTGGTGTAAATGAAAAAGAGAGTAGGAGGCAGTATTAAGCTTTGGGGCACACCGGCGTTGATAGTGAAGATATTAGAAAGAAATCCGTGGATTGCCACTCGTAAAGAACGCTCTCTGAAGAAACACGAAAGCCATAAACAGAACTTGTCAGACATACCATATGAGCATAGTTTAGCTAGCAATCCATCGTGCCAAACACTGTCGAATACCTTGGATTTATCAAGTGTAAGCGCTTGAGATTCTCCAAAGTGTTCAATTCGGTTATTACCAACATGTATTACATAATTTAGAAGATCTCCTGTGGAATTTTGCGTACTAAAGCCATATTGACGGTCGCTATTAATATTGAATTCTTCAAGATATTTTAGAAAATGTCGATGGATGCTTCTTCCATGACTTTCGATATTATGGAAAGCAGTGCGACTGGTCGGTAGTTATTTGGCAAGGTCTTCTTGCCTTGTTTAGGTATTAGATAGCATGAAGTGTTTGGTAATAGTTCTTCAAGTTTCGTTGTGATTAGTGCACGCGTTAATATTCTATTGACATGAAACCAGAAAGCACACAACAAGCGTTTGAAGAATTATGATGATAAAACGAGTGATATTAGCAATCACTGTCGATGGATTTTATCTACCAAAAATCGGAATTCTTGCTAAACCAAGTCGTCCAAAAACTGTATTTATGGATAAAAAAATTCATAAATCCATGAAAAAATAAAAAATGCGAGATCATACCGCATCCGCCCAAAGCTGGCTCCACTCGGAACACCTGGAGGTGGTTCTAATCAAAAAGTTTAACAATTGATGGACAATTAGTTACGCCTCCAAAAATGTATTAATCGTAAAGATTATTATGTTGATAAGTAATCTTAAATATATTTTTTCTACTTTTTCCAATTTTTTTACTCATTTATCTTCATTAGAATTGTAGGTGCATTACTTTTCAATAGACTTTATACAGTCTGTCAAGTAAGAACGTGTTCGTGTTCCAAAAAAAATGTGTTTAGAGGATATTTTTTTTCATCAATATATTCTTTGGTGTGATAACAACGGCACAATTAGCTCAGTAAGTTGTCCAATCGCCTCCTGCATCAATAACGCAGGCCAACGAAGAAAAAACTTTTTTAATAATTTTACCTGATTCCTATGTTTTTTGGTGGGATGAATCCCAAAATAATAACAAGAAAGTCGTATCACCCACCAATTTTTCACATTTTAATATTCAAAATGTGAAAAGTTTATTTTTTATCATTCGAATGTTATTAGGTTGGCAATAAAATCAGAATTTTATAAGCTTGGCAGTAAAATCAAATGTTATTAGGTTGCAGTTCCGATAAATGTCATAGCTGTTTGTTTTCTTCCAGTTAATATAACCTCGCATTGCAGTGTTTAACCGATGTGCTTTAATTCACACTCAAAGTATGGCTAATCGTGGTTGTAAAAACTCTCCCAACACTTTTTGTTATATATGTGGTGAGTTTGTATTTAAAAAACATCAAAGAAACATCACTGACTTTGTAAAAAAGTATACTTTGCATATTTTGGTGTAAAAATCGGTAATCAAGAAAAATGTTGGGCTCCTCACAAAGTATGTTATGTTTGTGTCGAGAATCTTAGAAAATGATATAAGAAAGAAAAGAAAGCTTTTAGATTTGCAGTAGCCATGGTATGGAGAGAGCAAGAAAATCATTCGAATGATTGTTATTTTTGCAGCGTTGATGTTTCTGGATATAACTCCAAAAATAAGAAAGTAATTGTCTATCCTAACTTTACTTCAGCTAATCGGACGGTAGGACATGGATCGGGACTTCCTGTCCCTGAGCCACCACAGTCTATTGATGACGTTTTACAGTCCAGTCCCGAATTTAATGAAAGTCGACCGGATGATGATGAGTTTCAATGTTCTCTAGAAAATTTAAAACCACAGTTGTTTACACAAACTGAGTTAAATGATTTAGTGAGAGATTTAGGTTTGACTAAGAAAAAAGCAGAATTGCTTGGTTCTAGGCTGAAAGAAAGACAGTTATTGGAATTTGGACATCTATTTACCATTACAGAACAAGAGATCAACAGTTTGCTCAGTTTTTCAAGCAGGAAGAGGATTTGGTTTACTGCCATGATATTGGTAGTCTAATGAGCGAATTTGGCATTGAGTACAAGAAGGAAGGTTGGAGGCTTTTTAGACTCATCAAAAACTAGTTTAAAAGGTGTTCTGATACACAACGGAAATACTTATGCTTCACTGCTTGTTGCTCATTCAGTCCATATGAAGGAAACTTACGAAAATCTTAACATATTTTTACAGTTACATAACGGAAATACTTATGCTTCACTGCCTGTTGCTCATTCAGTCCATATGAAGGAAACTTACGAAAATCTTAACATGTTTTTACCGAAAATTAACTATCCAGCTCACGATTGGATGCTATGTGGAGATTTAAAAGTTGTCTCCATGTCAACAAAAGGGATTTACAAAGTTTCCATGTACGTGAGTGGAACAGCAGAGCAAGGAATCAACATTGGTCAAAAAACAATGGCCCGTAAGAAAAACTTTAACACTTAGCGAGAAGAACATTTTGCATAAAACTTTAGTAGACCCAAAAAAAGATTCTTCTACCACCACTACACATCAAGTTAGGCTTAATGAAACAATTTGTGAAAGCCTTGCCTAAAGATGATGAATGTTTTAAATATTTGTGTAAAAGATTTCCTCATTTATCAGAAGCCAAACTGAAAGAAGGGGTTTTCGTTGGGCCTGATATTCGTAAAATGATGTTCGATTCCAACTTTGAAGCAAGGATGATTACAAAGGAGAAGGAGGCTTAGATATCATTTAAAGAAGTTGTGACTAAATTTTTTGGCAATGACCCTAACCATAAACTTATCGTAGCTAATATGATGAATCTGGGTTGTCTGATGAGCCTTAAAGTCCACTTCTTGCACAACCATCTTGACTTTTTTCCTAAAAACTTAGGGAATGTGAGTGAAGAGCAGGAGGAACGATTCCATCAGGACATAAAGAAGATGGAGAAACGGTACCAGAGACGATGGAATATCAACATGATGGGTGATTACTGTTGGTCACTTCATAGAGAACAACAAAATGCATCACATCGGAGAAAAAGCTATACAAAAAACTTCACAGAGAAAAGGGAAAGGAGATACAAAAAAATAAGCACCTAAAATATTCGCATTGAAGTGAAATATGTTATCGTGAGTAAAAATTGTAGCCTAATCAAATAAAAGGACGGTTTAAGTTTTTATTTTTTATATATCAAAGTTTCCCTATTTAAAATTTAATCGATGTTATATTGTGAGAGAACTGTGAGTGATACAAAAAAACTGATACCAGATACGGTTTCAGCACCCAAAAATACATAACACTTAGATGTATTGGTTTAAAAAGTTTTTACAAATATTTTTTTTTGTTGGCCTGTGTAATCGCTTGGCATCTTCGAGGCATGCTGTCGACAAGATTTCCTGTATACTCTGCAAGTTTTCGAATCTCGCGATACAACTGAGTCAAAACCCTTAGAGTCTTTCCTCTGAGCTTTCTCTTTACAAGGGACCAAACGTTTTCAATAGAGTTGGCGTCTGGCGATTGTGAGGGCCACCCTAGTATCTTATCGTGGGCCCAAACGAGCCGCTTTGCGACGTCATTTTCGCCCAGCAAAGGTTTCTTCAACGTGCTTCGGAATTTGACATCATGAGCACGAAGATGTTGTCGAATGGTCTCATGGGCCACATTCAAACCTGATTTTCTTAATTTTGTTGCTCCTTGAGGCAATGTCAATTTCGAATCCCGTGAAAACAAAGACAGGGTTCGTTTTTCGGCTCGCGGAGTGACTCTGCCTACCGAGCTACGTTTTGGCAAGACGTTGATAAGTTTTATCTCGTTCAAACGATTTACCCAGTTCTCCACGAACGATACCGACTTTTTAATATAATTAAAGGCAGCAAATTGAGTCATTTTAGGCCCCTTTGGATAAGAACAAAGAAAGACTGACTCGAACAGACGCGCAAACAAGTGTCCCATTTTGGATTTTACGTAATTTCGGCGAAAGTTTGGAATCGATGATATTTTTACTAAAATGCGTCGTAGACAAAGGTTTCCTCTACTGATTTCTTGAATCGTTAGAATCACATCTACCAAAAATGAATTATCGCGGACACGTTCTTACTTGACGTACTGTACATAGCATTTTGCAGAGAGGATTTCTCAACATAATACCTAATTGATTACTCTGTATAACATGATTAATTACATAACGTATAATTACTATATCTTTGCAAACTTTTTTAAGAATTCAAAGCAGCTGCAAATAACTGGGCAAAAAAATGCTCCAGCTCAGAGTATACCCTGTACAAATACTTATTAACAGAACAACTCAAAATTTGACTTTGAGCTGCCGTTTGTCTTTTAATAATCGATATGATTTAACACAGACAAGGTATTATTGTACTGTCTGAATAGCCAATTTTAGGAAGCTTAGGCATTAGATATTAGAGATAACGTATTTAACAAGTAAATAGATTTACAGCTCTCAAGTTGTTACGGATCCCCTCAAAGTAAACTATAAGCATTCATGTCGATCACTGTAATTTATCATTTAAATCTAAGTCGAAATCAATATGTCTGAGTACATGGATTTAGTTTTTTATTTATGTTAAAAATAAGCTTTTAAAATTCAGCCCGAAAATTGTTTACTTCTTTTTGAAGAAAATTTATAGAATCTTTCTGTTTTTGAGGCTTGCACTAGCAATATTATTATATTTTTTTACATATTTATTTCTCTTCTCGTAACATATTAATCTCCTACGGAAATTTTTGTGCTAGATTCCGAAGAAGTCAGTTCACTGAACAAGCTCTAAAGAAGCCGGTAGGATAATCGTTGAAACACTAACATCACTCACTGAAACGACACAGGAAAAATCTCAGAAAAATTATACCTATAAACTCTATAACCTAGAGAGGTTTTCTATCAAAATGAAAAAGCCTCCTACACTACTAAAAAGTAATAACAGTCCCAGAGTACCTACAAATAAACAATCTCTTCGATTTGTAATGAAATGCTTCTAGGGAAACTAAGAAGTTAAAATTTTCGGCACAAAGAGTTCGGTTGCATTTACATGTTCTAGAAAATAGAGAAATTAACGACCTATTCGTTCGATAAAACGGTAGCAAATAAATTTTATTCTAAAAATTTATCTGAGAATTATTGACTCCAAAAGATTATGATAATCAGTTTTGGAATTAATTTTTTTAGAATCTCCGAAGGCAAACAGGTAGATCAAAACACGTGTGTGTCTTTCTGCTGGGATAACTATATTTTCTGTGCCGCAACATAGAATAACCACTATATCTGACGTTGTCTTTAAACGCAAACTATTTTAAGAACCTGTCTTGAATATAATTTAAGCACCATTTGTTAGTTATTAGTGTTCCGTAAGGAACACTTATAAGATCACTTCGGTGTCTGTCCGTCTGTCTGTCCGTCTGTCACACCCGATTTTCTCCGAAACTATTTTTCATAGAAAGCTGAAATTTGGTAGTAATATAGGAATTGATGGCCTCATCAGAGCTATGTAGTTTTGAAAGTTAAATTTTGACTTAAGGGGTTAGTTTTGGGGGGTGAAATCGGAAGTGAAAAAAAAAATTGTTTACTAGGTAATCGAGTGTGGTGTCAAATGAAAGCTTGTGAAAACACGAGTAAAAAATATATATATAATGTAATACTTACCCGCACTTTTCTTTGTATTATTTTTAAAAAATCGCGAAAAATCGCTGTCCACCCGCCTTATCTCGGAAAGTACTTATCAAAAAAATTTGAGAAAATTCTGGAATATTCTCCACGGGGTGTAGATTGAACGAAAATTATCACGAGTGCATTACCTGTAATAATTTATCTGGTATACAAAAAAAAACAGAAATTTCAAGGTCATCAATTTTCAGTAAAGATTGGAAATAAACTTTGTTGAAAACTTATTTGGGGTGTGTTTTGTGAAGTCACTGATCATTTTATATCACCGTAACATAAATTTGGACTTAAGGGATTCGTTTTGAGGGGTGAAATCGGAAGTGAAAAAAAAATTTTTTTACTAGGTCATCGAGTATGGTGTCAAATGAAAGCTTGTGAAAACACGAGCAAAAAATATATATATAATGTAATACTTGCCCACACTTTTCTTCGTATTACTTTTAAAAAATCGTGAAAAATCGCTGTCCCCTACCTAATCTCGAAAAGTACTGATCAAAAAATTTTGAAAAAACTCTGGAATATTCTCCACGGAGTATAGATTGAACGAAAATTATCATTACCTTTAATAATTTATCTGGTATATAAAAAAAAAACAAAATTTTAAGGTCACCAGTTTTCAGTAAAGATTGGAAACAAACTGTTGAAAACTCATTTGGGGTGTGTTTTATGAAGTCACTGATCATTTTATACCACCCTAACAAAATTTTTTATTTTAAAAACAATCAACGTACGGAACACTAACTGTGCAAGTTCAACTTGCACTTGACCGGTTATTGATTATTAAAATGTATTTTCCGGAGACTAGAAAACTTGTTATACTCGGAATTTTATTAAAAATAGTTATAACAAAGACACAACGGGAATATATAAGACTTTGTGAAAGCAAAGAAGAATCCCTAGCTTCAATCCGTTACCCAGATCTTCAAAACTCAAACAACGTTTTAACGAAAGACAAGGACTATATAAAGGAGAGAAAAATACGAAAATAAAAAAATGGAAATTCTTTTGCATTTTCAAGGTACCTTACTCTTTAAAAACTGAACGATATTTGAGATATTTCCTTTTTTAGAAATTCTAGGAGGTTCTGTATTAGATGTTGTAGAAAATCTTGGCACACATATTACGGGATTCAAAATATTTTACCATTAAAATCTTTAATAGGAGAATTATTTAATTTTGGGCTAAAAAAAATTTTCAACCAATAAAAGAAATAAAATACTCTGTTTATGAATCTATACCCCATCAATGGTCATTTATTGCGTTGATGGGGTAAGATTCGACTTAATACTTGAGGACGGACAGAAAAATAACAACTGTAGAAAATACACGTATCTGGCAACAACGCAACTGACTGACGATTGAATGACGCTATTAAGTACAGAAACACTTAGCAACGAAAAGCTATTGTACAACTAAATAGTATTGTAACGTACGGTAGCGATGTGTGGCAGTTGAAGACATCAACTGAAAGGACATTGGAAGACACAGAAATGGACTACCAGTCAAGGCTTGAGCATGGAGCTAACAACAGAAATCAAAAGATAATGATACTTTCCCATAGTATAACAGAAGACATAAAAATAAAACAATTTAAATGGTACATGACAAGAATCCCAGAGGAGTGACTTCCGAAACAGATATTAAATTGGACACTACAAGATAGGAATAGAAGAGGACAACCACGACGAAGCTGGAGAGAAGGAATAGGCAGGAAAATTCGAGAAAAGGAATACATGAATATATCTTGATGGACAGAGAGATATGGAGATTAGCCATCAAAAGACGTCGGCAACACGATTCATATATGTATATGTATATGTATATATATATATATATATATATATATATACATATATATATATATATATATATATATATATATATATATATATATGTATATATATATCTATATATATATATATATATATATATATATATATATATATATATATATATATATATATATATATATATATATATATATATATATATATATATATATATATATATATATATTAATATTAATTATACTAAATTTTTCAATAAAAATTTGAATAGAGCAACAAACTTGGAAAGAATAAAGGAAATTGTTGAAAACTTGGTACCACATAATAATAATATAAAATAAATCTGGCAGCAGGACGCGCGGCGTTTCGCTACCCAACATTCTCGCAGTAACCGATTTCCTAAATCAAACTTTCCTTTTATTTATGAAGATTAAGATGGCTAGCAAATAGCTCAGATTTAACTGTGTTGGAGGCCTTTTTATGGGGCTATTCAAAACATAAATTAGAATGAAAGAAACTTGATAACGAATCGTCTAAGGGAGAAAATTACAAAGGAGGTAGCAATTTTAAATATTCAGGGCAAGAAATCCTTTTGGCAATCATAGCAAGGCAAAAACAAATTTATAGCAAATGCATTGGACAGAATGGGGACATGTTGATGATCATTTAAAAATTAATTTTAGTCTATTTTTAATACTAATAATATTTGCTTTCTTAATTTGGACAATAACACTATAAAAATATATATTAACTTTTTTTCTAATTAAGAGTTCTATAAAACTGAAAAAAATAATATTATTACGACATAAAAAATGTAAAGTTTGTGTCATTTGTCAAAACTACGACGAATGATCAAAAAGAACCCCAAGATTTCCCGACACTATTTTTAAAAAATAATAACCATATTAAAATTATATAATATATTAACCAGAAGACAGCACTATGAGAGAAAAAGATAATTTCATGGAAACACTAGAAATAGAAACACAAAAAGTAAAGAAAAACCAAGAATTAATAATAATGGGAGATCTGAAGGGGAGAACAGGAAGGAAAACAAAGGACAATACTGTAGGACCACTCGGAGAAGACATTACTAACGACAACGGAGAGAGACTAATAGAGCTGTGTGAACTAAACGGCCTCAAAATAACAAACGGATTCTACAAACACAAAGACATCCACAAATATACTTGGATGCAAGAAACACGAAACTTAAAATCAATAATAGGCTACATTATAATTAAAAACGATACCACTATAAAAATAAAAGACGTAAGAGTAAAGAGAGGGGCAGAATGTGGAACAGACCATAGACGATTAATAGCAAATATAAAAGTACCGTGGTACAAGACAATAAAGCAAAAATAAACAATAGATAAAGAAAACAGAAATACTAATGAGATAACAGAAAGAGCAGACAAAGAAATAAAATACAAAATACACTTACTGCAAGACGAAACGATAAGAGACCTATATAGACGACGATTAGATCAAAAATTAAATGAATTTAACTACGACAACCTCCAACAGATGTATGACCACATAAAAGAATGCATCAAACATGCATCCCTAGAAGCATTAGGTAAAGAAGAATGAGAAACATAAAATTAGAAACTGTGAAAAAACCAAAGAATCTATAAAGGAGAAAAAAAGACTATACGAAAAATGGCTGAATACAAAATCAGAAGAAGATCTACAAAAATATAAAGAGAAAAATGCAGAAACGAGGAGGATGATAAACAAAGAAAAGAACGAGAGATGGGAAAAATGGTGCGAATATGTAGAACAGCCTATAGGAGGAACTAGAAGTACAGAGTCATGGAGAATAATTAAAGCATTAAGGACTAACAATAGAGAGAAGACGTATGTAGACATCCCAGAAAGCGAGTGGGAAGAATATTATAAGAAGCTGCTAACAGAAGATAGACAAGAATTCCAAGAAGAAAACCCTGAAGAAGAACGGAATAAGGAAATAAAAGAGATAGAACTAAGCTATAAAGAATTAAAGAAGACAATAAAAACACTCAAAAATAATAAATCTGCAGAGCCTGGGGGTGTGGTAAATGAAATGATTAAGTACGGGTCTAATAAATTACATCGAATGCTGAGAAACATGTTCCACAGAGCGATAAATGGAGAAAAAATACCAGAGGAATGGTCAAAAGCTTATATAGTATCTATATTTAAAAAGGAAGACCGCAGAAAATGTACAAACTATAGAGGAGTAAGCATAATATCGAGTATGGGACGTTTGTATGGAAAAATTATTAAAAATATCATGGAGGAAAATATAAAGGGAAAAATTGGAGAAGACCAAGCCGGCTTTACGGCCGGAAAATCATGTATAGACCACATATACACTATAAAACAAACAATGGAAAAAAACTGGCAAAGAATAGAGAAGTTCATCTAGCCTTCATAGCCATAAGAAAGGCCTATGACTCAGTACCAAGACAAATATTATGGAACGCAATGAAAGAAATATGTAGGCATTGGCAAAGAACTAATATACGCAGTAAAAGCTCTCTACGAAAACAACACAGTGAACATAAAAATAGGACATAAAATAGGGAAGAGGCTCCAAACATCAAAAGGCCTATTACAAGGATGCTCTACATCCCCAACACTATTCAAAATATACCTCGAACAAACATTAAAAAAATGGAAGCAAAAATGTAGTGTGGGAGTCCCAATACGAGAAGATTACTTATATACTCTAAGTTTCGCAGACGACCAAGTAATCATAGCGCAAGCTGAGGAAGACCTCAGTTATATGGTAAAAAAACTGAGAGAAGAATACACTAAAGCAGAATTAGCAATAAACTTTGATAAAACGAAATATCTAACAACAAAGGAGGGAAACGTGGAGAATCTAGAAGTTGATAACGAAACAATAATCAAAGGAACCGATAGATTTAAATATCTAGGAACCATCATTTCAAAAAACGCAACATCAGAAGAAGAGATTAAAGCTAGATTAGGACAAACGCGAACATGCATAAGACAATTAAATTGGATCCTGTGGGACAAGCACATTAAAAAGAGAAACAAAACACGCATATACAAATCAATAATACAAAGCATAATGACATACGGGTCAGAAACATGGACGATCAACAAAAGAAATAAATTTAAAATTAACGCGGTAGAGATGGAGTATTGGAGAAGATGTTCTAGAGTGACGCGTATGGAGAGAATAACCAATGAAGAAATAAGAAGCAGAATGAACATCAAAGAGAACGCAATAAATACCATTGAAGAAAAACGATTAAAATGGTATGGACACATAAGACGAAGCGAAGATAATAGGTGGATAAAGAAAATAACGGAGTGGAGCCCTATAGGGAGAAGAAAAAGCGGAAGACCCAGACGATCGTGGAGAGACGATGTGGACGAGCTATGGAGGACAGGGGTCTAACAGATGGAGACTGGGAAGATAGAAACGGATGGAATCAAAAGCTGAGAGAAGGAAAACAGCGTCAGCTGTAGAAAATCCTTGTTATATATATAAAATTATATAATACTGTATTATGATTAGCTACTACATGGGGTGAAAAGTTCCCGATACTTCCCGAGAGATGGCAGCACAAACAAAAAATCATATGACTTTCAGTTAGTGTCAACTATCGATGAAACAAAAATAATTTCATGTGTTGGTTGAGCATTGCTTTTTGATGGAAAATAATACAGCCAGGACCCAAGGATACCTTGAGAAGTTTTATGGCACATCTACTCCAACGAAAACAACTATATATATATATATATATATATATATATATATATATATATATATATATATATATACATATATATATATATATATATATATATATATATATATATATATATATATATATATGTTTTAGTGAACTTAAATACGGTTATACAAGCACCGATGCATGATGCACCACGTTCCAAATGAGGAAGTCACTTCAAAAACACACAAAAAAAACCGCACCATGTTTTTGCGAACGCCCGCAAAGTGAAAGTGAAAGAGATAGCTGACGTCGTGAAGATATCAACAGATTGTGTAAGGCATATGAAAAAGCTATAGTCCAGGAAAATTAGACATAAATTTCTCCAAAGTTGGAAAAAATTAGATACCGGCTGAAAATTTAGAGGCAGTTTAGTTTCAGTGTTATAAATATCGTGTGAAAATTCCCCGTGGATCCGAGTGTCGCGCGATTAATTACGCAAGGTCAAAGGTCGCGAAATACGGTTTTTCGCAAAAATATCTCCAGAACAGTGACTTTTCGGCAATAAAGGTTTAGTAATAAATTATAGCTAAATCAGTTCTCTACAAAAAAGGTCATAAGGTACTTTTCCGTAAGAGTGATTATTCGTGAGATAAATCGCTCTAAAAGATTGTGAGTATTGCGCTACTCATTGCGTGTATTCTCTTCCGCATCACCTAAGAAGTTGAGTACCAGATGCGTTTTTTTTTAACTAGATGGTATCCCCAGTAGGCCTAATCCACGGTTATTGATGTTGATATTTAGTTTGATGGATCTTCATCTTCTAAATCCGACTCCACAGTCCTTAAACATTGTTCTAATAAAGACGATGGATCTACATTGTCTTCCAAATCTGACTCTTCAGTCTCTAAAATTTGTTCTAGAACAGACGATGGATCCGCATCATTGTTCATTTCCTCTTCATTATCGTTTTTTAAAAGCAGTATTTAAGCATGCTTGATCATGAGAGTGGCTACAATTTATCGAGCAATTTAATCCTGCTTTACGACATCCACATTTAGAACCACATCCGCGACTATAATTACAAAAAGTCGTTTTTCGTAGTATATCAGGGGCGGACTGGAGTAGGGTTGTTATTGGCTCTAAAATATTATTGTTTAATGTCCATCCCCAGTGATCCTGAGATCAACTGCATGATTCCCAAGCCACGTTTGCATATAATAATAAACCCGATAAAAATGTTGTCTTGCTGACTCAGCTACAATTTATTACTAAACCTTTATTATCGAAAAGCCTACCCTTCTCGACATATTCGCGAAAACCGTATTTTGCGACCTTTGACCCCACGTAATTAATCGCGTGATCCTCGGATCGATGGTAAACTTTCACACAACACTGAAACTACGCTGCCTCTAAATTTTCAGCCTGTATCTAATTTTTTCCATGTTGAATGTCTAATTTTCCTGGACTACTATGGGCCCGCCGTATTCACCAGATCTGGCCCGTTGCGAATATTACTTCTATCCGAATTTAAAAAGGTGGCTCCAGGGAAAGAAATTAGACTCAAATGAAGAACTCGAATGGGTAACTGAGGTTTATTTTAGAAGGCTCGACAAATCGTACTACACGAAAGGTATCTAAATCTTTGAAGATCGCTCGAATAAGTGTATTGCTCTTGAAGGAAACAATGTTGAAGAATAAAATGGATTTTAGACAAAAGCATTATTTTTTCTTCAAAAGTCCCGGAACACTCCATGGTATGAATGTAATTAAAAAACACTTATCCAGGTTAACAAATAAACTCTGTTCTTGAGAGTAGATACGAAATCTGTTGAGATGGATTTGCAGATCATTACAGTAGTAGATATTATCTCGTAGAGTTTAAGGTCCAATAAGTAGAAAAGGTATTGAGATTGTCGAAAATGTCTTAACATTATTTACATAAATAAAAAGTCAATATTTATAGTAAAAACAACGTGGCGGCCCACAGTAGTCCGAAGACCCAAAAAGCTGGCCATAATGTAAGAAACAAAAGGTTCTATTTAGGGATTTTTACCTGTTTGAATACTTCTGCCAATTCGTCTACTATGATTTACGACCATTCAGGTGCATCTTCCACTTACACCTGTCTCATAACTTTAATTTCATTTCGAAGCGTCAACTACCACGCAGCATCTCTCGTGAAGCACGTCAGATGTCATCAAGTTTAAATTATTATAGAAAATGCAAAAGTGAACGAATTTTAATTGTATAAAATGAATTCTGTCCCTGATGGTGAGTACAACTTCACTGTCGTCCTGAAATTTCATATTTACTTAGTGTTAAGTAAGTAAAGTTAAAGATCTTAGACTCTGTCTTCAATACTGCACGCGTCCGCTAATATATAATCAATTGTTGTATATTGGAAGGGTACTTTCCGAATATCTGGAAAAAGGCTATTATTAAGCCATGTGCCAAAGTGACAAACCCCATGGAACCAAAGGACCTGCGACCAATTAGTATACTCCCAACTTTATCAAAAATTCTGGAGCGGCATGTATATCAGCAAATGTTTTTATATGTAAATAGTAAACAAGTAATACCCAATTGTCAGTCGGGATTCCGACCTTATTTTAGTACTACTACCAGCTTGGTTAATTTACTGAACGATATTCGTTTCAATGAAGATAAGAATGAAACCACCTGCTTAGCTCTTTTGGATTTTAGTAAGGCGTTTGACACCCTAAATCATGATCTGCTTTTGGCAAAGCTTTACTATTTTGGCTTCTCAGGCCAGTCAGTTATTTTTATGGAACATTTTCTAAAAAATCGATCACCTTGTGTAGAAATTAGAAAAGATTTTAAATCCATTAAATCTAATTACATACCGCTTACTAAAGGAGTGTCCCAGGGCTCCATCTTGGGTCCACTATTGTTTTCTCTTTATGTGACAGATATTGATAAGGCGATAGAATATTCAAAAATGCGATGACTCAAATATATATGCCATTTCCTTTAAATAAGTTACGCACTTTAGTATATTTTAATAGGGACCTAAATAACATATATAATTTTTGTAACGATCATAGCCTCAAGCTTAATGCATAGAAGTTTTGTTTTATGCTGTTTAACGGTAATAAAAATACAGAAGGTATACTTTTTGATACCTTTAGACCTTCCATTGACAATACTTTTTTGCCTTTAGTTCATGAGGCCAAAGTATTAGGAGTAATTTTTGACAAATCTCTTTCATTCCAATCACATATTAATATTAAATTAAAGGCTGCTTATATTCGTTTAAAAAAACTGTATAATCTAAGGAATCTTCTGCCATCAAAAACCAAGTATTATTTGTGCAACAGCTTGATCTTATCTTTATTTGATTATGCTGATGTTGTATATGGTAACTCTTTGTCAGCCCAGATTAATCCAAAAAATACAAAACTGTTGTATGCGCTTTTCTTTTAACATTCCATTCAGAAATCGAATCAGACCCTATTTAAATAACAGCTACATTTTAAATATGGAAAATCATAGAAGGTGTCACTTGTATAATTTTGTCTATCGAATTTTTAAATTTGGACAACCCTAATACTTCAGAGAACAATTTAGTATTTTTCTGCATCCGCACAATACGAGAAACATTAATACTTTTAGAGTTCCTCAACACAGGAAGGCTGCCTTTCAAAAGTCCTTCATTTTTGTTGCTGTGCATTTGTGGAATTCTTTGTCACAAGATGTTAAACAATTATCACCAGAAGTTTTCTTCCTATGTAAAACACCAACTAATTAACCAGCAAAAGAATTCTAATTTAACGTAATATTTACCTACTTCTTTGTATATAATTTGAGATCCTTTTAGAGGTGGCACCACTTGCCTACCATGTCAAATATGACATGGTAGGCAAGTGGCAAGTAGGCAAATGTAAAATTTACTTTGTTTATCCATAAACATCTCCCCGCGTCTCCGCCGCCAGTTGCACTGCGTGCTCGCCGATCCCTCTTTGCGCTCTGCTATTTTTAGAAATTTTTATTCTTACAATTTTTACAATTAGATTTTTATTTATTTTTAATGTATATGTTCGTCACAGGGTAGCACTACACATGCCCAAATAGTGAAGGGCTTGTGGTATCGGCTATTTATAGTCGCTGTGCCATCCTTTTTGTCGTATTTCGAGAAAATTTAATTTCTGTCACTTTTTGAATTTGTAGATATTGGCAAATAAACTGAATTTCAATTAACTCGTCAATTATCGAGTTTTTTAAAAAATATTCCCAAAAATTTTTAAAGAACCATAAGTTAAAAACTCATTGAACTCTAACTTGAAATAAGTTGGAGGTTGTTTATTAAACATTTTTTGCCAAAATATCGAAAAATTGAGTGCTAGATGTCGCACGTTTGGTATCTGTGTTAGTTTTGTGCGAAGATGTGCGTGGACGCCATTGACCGTTAATTTTACTTTCATCTTAAAATTCGGGAAAGTGTTGCAAACTTAAAAAAATTGTTAAAAAATTCGGGATAATATTACAAAATTCAACCAATTGTTTGAAAATTCGAGGAATTGTTACAGAATGTAAAAAATAATTAACAAATTCAGGTAAATGTTGCAAAATGGGAAAAACACTTTAAAAATTCTGTAAATTATTGCAAAATGACAAAGTTAGGTAAACAATTGGAGAAAATGTTGCAACATGTAGCAAATTGTTTACAACTTCGGGAAATTGTTGCTAAAATTCAAAAATACCTAAAAATTTCAATAAAATGTTGCTAAATTGGAAAAATAATTTTAAAATTCTGGAAATTGTTGCACAACATAGCAAATTGTTTAAAAATTCTGGAAGTTGCTGCAAAATGGTAAAATTGTTTAAAAATGCGGGAGAAAGTCTCAAGATGGAAAAAATACTTTAAAAATTTAGTGCATTATTTTTCCAATTTTATTTAACTATTTATAAAAATTACTCAAAATTAATGGAAAATTCAACTAAAATGTATGCATTTTTTTATTCTTACAGAAAATGCGTGTGACAAAATGGAATTTTTTTTACAAGAAAAGATCTTTTCCTACTTGTCAAAAACCAATTATATGATAACATAAATGTAATTATTGCCACTATTGATGCGGAAGTGACAAATAAAACTGCACATATATATATATATATATATATATATATATATAATATATATATATATATATATATATATATATATATATATATATATATTTGGCCAAAAAATTTGAAGAAACCGATTGTTAAATTGATGACAGAATTCCGAAAGAGATGGCAAAAAGTCCACAGAACCCAAACGCAATTCTTCGCAAAGTTTGATGATTGGCTCAACGTTTGTGTGCCGCTAACAAATAAGTATGAAACGCAAAACACGGAACCAACAGTAATGAACACCTCAGGGCGTCTTTTATTGGGTTGGGACGATTCGCCATTTTGGAGCCCCCATGTTGTTTTTGAAACTGGAACTTCATATTCCTAATCAGCTATCTCAAATATATACAGAGCTTCGTAAAACTAACTCACATTTTTCTAAAAATAATCAACTATTTTGGAGCCGTCATTTTGTTTTTTGAAATTTGAACTTCATGTTGATGATCAGCGGTCCCGAGAACTCCGATATACAGAATTTTGTCGGAATCGAACAAAACCTTCATATTTTGTCCAGCTGGGGACATTTTTCTTCTGTGCGGACCGTGGCTCCGTGGCGTAGTATTTGCTTGCAGGGCACACAGTTTCAATCTCGGCAGGTCGATATAATTTTATTTCAGTACATATAGCTTGGCCTCGTACATAAGGGAGGTTTCCGATGTTATTTTGGCCGGTATGGAGGCTTACATCCCTTTTTCGAAGAAATGCCCTTCCAACGGCAAGCCTTGGTTTGACCGAAAATGCAAAGAAGCTGTTGCTTCTAAACATCTTGCATACCGACAATGGCGCGAAAATCCTAACACCATAAATCGTAACACATTTGTTCGTGCCAGGAACAGATGCAAAGAAATTATCGACGAAACCAAGGAGGTACACAATCAACGGATTAGAAACAAACTTCTCGCCTGTCCCGGCAATTCAAGGTCCTTTTGGTCGGTCGCTAAGGCAGTTAGTCAGAATTTCACCAAATCCACCATACCACCACTCACACGGCCAGATAATTCTATTGCAACGACACCTGTTGAGAAAGCGAACTTGTTGGCTGAACTCTTTGCTTCACATTCTACTGTCGATTTCCAAGGAAAAAAACACCAGCTACTATTCCCATAGTGCAGTCAAGGATGCCCGATGTTGTCTTCAGACAGCGTATTATAAAGCGTATTCTGATGAAACTAGACACCAAAAAGGCTTCTGGCGCTGACGGAATACCTGCCATAGTTCTTAAAATCTGTGCGAGGGAACTAACACCAGTTTTCTGTAGACTTTTCAACCTATCCTACAGAAAGGGAATATTTCCTTCCTGCTGGAAATGCGCTACAGTTCAGCCGAAACCTAAAAAAGGCAAGAAGACCTTGCCAAATAACTACCGACCAATCGCACTGCTTTCAATAATATCGAAAGTCATGGAAAAGGCTATCAGTCAGCATCTTCTAAAATATCTTGAAGGATTCAACATTATTAGCGATCACCAATATGGCTTTCGTAAAAATAGATCAACAGGAGATCTTCTGACTTATGTAACACATGTTTGGAACAATGCAATTGAACACTTTGGAGAATCTCGAGCGGTTGCTCTGGACATATCCAAGGCATTCGACCGTGTTTGGCACGATGGGCTGTTGGCTAAGCTACGTTCTTATGGTATGTCCGAAAAGTTCTGTTTGTGGCTCTCATGTTTCGTCAGAGAGCGTTCTTTATGAGTGGCAGTCGACGGATTTCTTTCTAACACCTTCACTATCAACGCCGGTGTACCTCAAGGCTCCATACTGTCCTCCTACTCTTTTTCTCATTTACATTAACGATCTGCTGGAAAAGACCGAGAATCCAATCTACAGCTTTGCAGATGACAGTACACTTATCTCTTCATTCACTTTGAACGCTCGGACATCGGCTACTCAGACGAATATCCGCAGACAGCAGGAAGTCGTTCAACTTAACAAAGACCTGGAAGAAATTCTATCTTGGGGTGACAGTAACCAAGTGGAATTTAACGCTACAAAAACCCAGGCGGCAGTTTTTTCTAAACAAGTTAACGTTGCTGAACCCGACATAGTTATGTCGGGGCACTCCATTCCTCTAACATCGTCACTCAATTTGTTGGGCGTTAATTTGGAAGCAAATATGTCCTGGCATGAACATGTTGCAGGCATAGCAAGGAGAGCTTCTCAAAAGTTGGGAATATTATTTCGAACCAGAAAGCTTTACACTCCACAACAACTGTTAATTCTTTACAAAGCTCAAATTCGACCAACTATGGAATACTGCTCCCATGTTTGGAGCTCCGCTCCCAAACATACACTGCATTTGTTGGATTCTATTCAGAGAAGAGCTTTTCGTCTGATTGGAGACCCGGAACTGACCGTCGGCCTTGATTCGCTGGAACATCGAAGAACGGTTGGCGACTTGAGCCTATTCTACAAGTACTTTCATGGAAAGTGTTCGAAGGATGTGGCCCGCTTAATTCCTCCCAGAGCGGTGCATGTTAGAAGTACACGTCGCGCTAATTCTTCACATCCGTATGAGGTTCAGCTTGTTACTCCCCGTACAACACTTTTCAAGCAGTCTTTTATATGGAGAACATCATCCCTTGGGAATAATTTGCCCAGGACTGTGTTTCCCACTGAGTACAATCTACAGCGATTCAAGAACAACGTGAATCGCCTTCTCCGCACACGTGTCGCTCCTGTAGCGCTTTAGGGACTTCCCTGTAGCACGTGTGCTAGACACATAAAAAAAAAAAAAAAAAAAAAAAAAAAAAAAGTAGTAGTTGTTTGCAGAAATGCAATAACGTCCGTGGTAGCACTACCGCGTTGTCTAAAAGGTGCCGTGAAATACAAAAATGTATGTTTTGGCACTTGGACAACGTTGACGGGTGTTACATCCCCGCCGATATCCTTAGGATATCAAAAAGGGTAAAATCCCTACTGAGGCAGGGAGGTGAACGATTGATTAAATGACGAAGAAATCTTTATAGCAACTCAAACTACAATCCTACTTCCTTTATTGTCCGAATCCAGTCACCATTAAATATTCCCTCTCCAGTATTATGCTATACGAATAGCATTCTCACTGTCCAGGAAAAGATCGTCCGATGTGTAAGTAGTTCCGATATTTGAACAATGAAATACATGGTGTTGGTCTTGTGTTGCACCGCAGTTACAACTTGTTTCCTCGTTGATATATTTCCATTTTCTGAGGGTTTTCTTGCATCTACTTAGACCTGCCTGACGCCTGTAAAGGGTTTTCCATACAGGATAGGGTGTCATGCTTAGCGCTTATTTTTTCTTGCGAGACAATTACTGATCATTGCTAGATAAATCATTTCCATGATCGCAGCCTTTCCTTGTCGGATATTACCTTTTAACTGCACTGAGGAGCGCGTATTGCGAGTATAGGTTGATTATTTCACATGCCACATGTAATAAAATAGTGTAAATACTCGTGATGCTCTTTGAATTTGTCAGACCCTAATAACGGACGTTATCATTAACATGAAACTGTGCCACAAGAGAGATGTGGTAACATCAAAAATGTTGGTAAATGTTAAAAAGTATTCTAAACATCTAATTAACAAAGTTTTACCTTTGTGCATTATCAGTTGTATTTAATTCAGACATACGTCTTTACCAGAAAAAATAATAATATTTTGCACCAAATTTTTAGTAAGTTGAACACTCGAGTCTTTATTTACGATGTGTGAATCACATTGAATCCAATATTTTCGCCGCACGATATTTGCAGAATCATGATTTTTGTGAAACGCTCCTCGCCGATGAGATGCTTCATAGAAACTTAATTTTCAAGGAACAGGAATACGCTCAGTATGCCTACCTGGGCCCATCGATCCATTACATGAGCACAGTAAGCCTAACAAACTTGAACTTATTTATGGGACAACCAGTCTAGTTGCGGAATTTTTGTCATGGAGCTGTAATAGCATAATAATTGACGAGCAGCATGGTATTAGACCTGGTCGGTCAACTGTCACAAACCTGCTTGCATATCATGATTGTCTGTTGAGCGCCTTTGGGAATCGCCAGTGTGTTGATAGTGTATATATTGACTTTTCGAATGCGTTCGACAGAGTTAATCATACGCTCTTGTTAGGCAAGTTGAGGAAAATAGGAGTAAGTAGTGAAGTCCTTGGGTGGATTGGCAGTTTTCTGGAGGATCGTGCACAGTATGTCCGTATTAATAATTGTATTTCTAAAGAAATAAAAGTTCTTGCAGGTGTGCCTCAGGGGACTCACTGTGGCCCTTTTCTGTTTCTACTTTTTATTATTGACATCGGCAAGTTTATACAACATTCTAAATTCCTCATGTTTGGAGATGATCTAAAAATGTTTAAAACGGTTAACACGTTACAAGATTGTCACTCTCTTCAGGAGGATGTTCATGGCCTCTATAGATGGAGTACCCTGAATGAGTTGAACTTGAATATTAAGAAGTGTGTTACCATTAGTTTTGGTAGAGCTAGACGGAACTTTACTTTTGAGTATAACATTAATGGTAGCAAGCTGAGGCATGTTAGTGAAATTAATGATCTGGGAGTTCTTCTTGACCAGAAACTTAGTCTCAATAGGCACATTTTGTCAATTATTCAGAAAGGTTATAAGAATCTGGGGTTCATCACGAGATACTGTAGGGACTTTTCCTGCTCTACATTTAAACTGTTGTATTGTTCAATTGTGAGATCGGAGCTTGAGTAGGCCACTGTGGTATGGTCTCCTCATTACAAAATAGACCACCACAACCTTAGACGCATTGTGGGTATTTCGACCCTGGAGACTAGAAGACTCCATTGTGACCTGCTTCTGGCTTTTAAGTTAATAAATCGGCTGGTTGATTGTCCCTATTTCTTGGACAAGTTAACATTTAATATTTCTCGTCGCACTAGAGGCAGAGACCTGTTTGATATTGCCTTTCATGCGACTAATTATGGCTATTATGGACCCATGTCCAGAATAATGAGGCATTTCAATCAGTTCGATCTCAGGATTCATGGCTCCATTGATAGTTTTAAATTGATTGTTAAAAAGTTGTGATATTTGCTTGCTGTGAAACTAGTTTTAATGATCTTGTGATGTTGGATTCTGTGTAAGTTTATGATTTTTATTATGTTTAGTTGTTTTAATTATGTTTATAATTGTGTAAATTGGCGCAACGCCGTTAATAAATAAATAAATAACCATATATAATAAAGACTGTTTTTAGTCAATTTCCACTGGTTTATTTAAATTGCAATGACGCGTTTCGCTGTCGATGCAGCTTCTTCAGATCTACATTTTACACTGTCAAGTTAGGTTTATTGTTCACAATTTTATATAATTTCTTAATTATAATATTACACCTAATTAAATTACATTGATAGTATCGGAAAAACCCACACAGATTTGGAATTAGGAGAATAAATTCAATAATGGTGAATTGTTTAAATCTACCTGGTCGTTGAGTAAAGTACCTGTAGTCCTTAATTGATTTATTTGCATTGTCTCTAAAAGGTTTAGTTTTAAACGTTTTTGTTGGATATGTAAAATTTTGAAATTCTTGTTAAATGTGTGATTTCTGTTAAAAGATGATTAGTATATGTTGAATTAGACTTTCTATGGATGAAACTTTTTTCGTGTTCTGTAATTCTTTGTATAAACGTACGTCCAGTTTGTCCTATGTATGTTTTAGCACATGACCTACATGTTAATTGATAAACCCCTGATTTATTGTCTTTATTGATTTGCGGTTTGTAGTTTTTCTGTTGGTTTGCCGAAATAGGTTAAGCATTTAAATGTGGTTTTTCTGTCCTTAAAACGTGGGTATATTTCTGAGATTGCCTTGCTTCTAAGTGTTTTCCTAACGATGTTATCGATTAAAGTAACCGAATAACCGTTGCTAACGGCTACTTGTTTTATGTAGTTTAATTCTTTAGTAAAATTGTCCTCTGATAAGGGGATATTAGTTAGTCTATGTATAAAACTATGATAAGCTGCGAGTTTATGATGGTTAGGGTGGTGAGAACTATTGTGAATTGTGGTATCTGTATGACAAGGTTTGTGATATATTGCAAATTCATATTTTTTTCCTGGTTTTCCTGATTGTTAAGTCTAGGAAATTGATTTTCCCTTCGACTTCTTCTTCCATTGTAAAACTGATATTTCTATGTAAAGAATTACAATGGAAGAAGAAGTCGAAGGGAAAATCAATTTCCTAGACTTAACAATCAGTAAAACCAGAAAAAAACATGAATTTGCAATATATCACAAATCGTGTCATACAGATACCACAATTCACAATAGTTCTCACCACCTTAACCTATTTCGGCAAACCAACAGAAAAACTGGAAAAATTTTTAAGTCAAAAAAATATCAACATAGCTTACAAGACTAACAATACTATAGGGAAATATCTCAAAAACTACAAATCAAAAGAGATAATAAATCAGGGGGTTTAACAATTAACATGTGGTTTCTGTCCTAAAACGTACATAGGACGTACATTTACACAAAGAATTACAGAACACGAAAAGAGTTTCATCCATAGAAAGTCTAATTCAACATATGCTAATCATCTTTTAACAGAGAATCACACATTTAATAAGAATTTCAAAATTTTTTTACGCGGTCGTACAGACAAAAATGATACCCAACAAAAAGGTGGTTTAACCAACTTAAAACTTAACCTTTTAGAGACAATACAAATAAATCGATTAAGGGCTACAGGTACTTTACTCAACGACCAGGTAGATTTAAACAATTCACCATTATTGAATTTATTCTCCTAATTCCAGATCTGTGCGGGCTTTCCGATACTATCAATGTAATTTAATTAGGTGTAATATTATAAGAAATTATATAAAATTGTGAACATTAAACCTAACTTGACAGTGCAAACTGTAGATCTAAAGAAGCTGCATCGACAGCGAAACGCGTCATCGCAATTATAAATAAACTAGTGGTAATTGACTAAAAACAGTCTTATATTATATATTTATAATGAATTTCCATCAAATAGAAGCTACAACCATCCAAAAAATAAATAACCTATAGTTACCACAACTCAACATGCAAAAACTCGTTTATCGAAAGATTTAAACTAAGGATCAAAAATTCGTAAATCTTAACACTCGTAAAACTCATGAACAAACTGTTTAACTACCTAATCGGCGATATAATACGATTAAAACTTTTCCTTTTCTTTATTATTTTATTTTGATCGGATATTAGGTTTGTTTGTCCCGGTCTAATTACCAATACTTCGTTATCTATAATTTTCGTTCTAATAAACATTAAAAAGCTTTATTAATTTTTAATTAATGGAGCCAGAAATTTTCGGCGAGTCATGAGATTTTATTTAAAAATTTTCTGTTGTAACAAACTTATCCCCTTTGTCGTATATTTTCGAAGAAAAGGCAGCTTAAATCCTTTTTAGAAAATAAAGCATCAAGTTTTATATTTATTTTTAGTCATAAAAGTCTTCTATTAGAGAACACAAATATTCCCTTCAAATTATCTTATTATAGTTAAGTAACATAAAACAATGAGCTATTAAATAAGGAAGATTTGATTTTTATTTATTTATTTATTAATAGCGTTGCGCCAATTTACACAATTATAAACATAATTAAAACAACTAAACATAAAAAAAATCATAAACATACACAGAAACCAACATCACAAGATCATTAAAACTAGTTTCACAGCAAGCAAATATCACAACTTTTTAACAATTAATTTAAAATTATCAATGGAACCATTGAAATGCCTCATTATTCTGAACACGGGTCCATAATAGCCATAATTAGTCGCATGAAAGGGAATACCAAACAGGTCTCTGCATCTAGTGCGACGAGAAACATTAAATATTAACTTATCCAAGAGATAGGGACAATCAACCAGCCCATTTATTAAATTAAAAGCCAGAAGCAGGTCACAATGGAGTCTTCTAGTCTCCAGGATCGAAATACCCAAAATGCCTCTAATGTTGTGGTGATCTATATGGTAACCATCTGGGGGTATAGCAAATTTAATATCACAAGTCCGCAGAAACCGGCGCTGCACCGCCTCAATCGCTTCTATATATACATTGTAATGAGGAGACCATACCACAACGGCATACTCAAGCCCCGATCTCACAATTGAATAATACAACAGTTTAAATGCAGAGCAGGAAAAGTCCCTACAGAATCTCGTGATGAGCCCCAGATGCTCATAACTTTTCTGAATAATTGACAATATGTGCCTATTGAGAGTAAGTTTCTGGTCAAGAAGAACTTCCAGATCATTAATTTCACTAACATGCCTCAGCTTGCTGCCATTAATGTTATATTCAAAAGTAAAGTTCCGGCTAGCTCTACCAAAACTAATGCTAATACACTTCTTAATATTCAAATTCAACTCATTCAGGGTACTCCATCTATAGAGGCCATGAACATCCTTCTGAAGAGAGCGATAATCTTGCAACGTATTAACCGTTTTAAACATTTTTAGATCATCTGCAAACATGAGGAATTTAGAATGTTTATAAACTTGCCGATGTCATTAATGAAAAATAGAAACAGTAAGACCCCTGAGGCACACCTGAAACAACTTTTATTTATTTAGAAATACAATTATTAATACAGACATACTGTGTACGACCCCCCAGAAAACTGCCAATCCATCCAAGGACTTCACTACTTAGTCCTATTTTCCGGAACTTGCCTAACAAGAGCGTATGATTAACTCTGTCGAACGCCTTCGAAAAGTCAGGATATACACTAGGGTGACCGCAAAAAAATCGATGTCGGAATTTTGTTCGTCTGGACCCCACAAAACGATTCCCCTTTCCAAATATTGAGATAGCCGAAATTTGAGCTCGATTAAACGACGTTAACCCGTGCCGCTCGTCGCTCAAAGTTTGAAAAAATCCAAATTTTTGGCCAAAAAGCTGACATATGGAGCCATAACTCCAGAACGGTAAATAATAGAAACACGCTTAATATCTTAAAAGAAAGCTAATGTTGTTCTTCAAAATTTATATTCTATACATAATTGTTGTTATTTTAAGTCAAACCGAGTTACAACAGCCTTTAGCCCCAAAAACGTGACCTGGCACCAGTAGGAGCCAGTTTGGGAGTATTCTAAGAATTTTACGGGTTTTTACATAATGTGTCTCGGAATTAACATTTTTTTGTTAAAAAGTATTTTGGAACTCAATTTTCAAACATAAAGAGCCTTTTGTTCAAATTTAATCTTTTATTATATGGGGATTACCTGACTAGTTTACCGAAGAAAGACCCGTTTGACAGGTAAAAAGGAGGGTGAATCTAATTTATATTTTAGGGATGATGATTTTACTTCAGCGTACAACCGACCTTTTATTTATTCAGTTTAGTTTCTAAAGTGCCTTTGAGCTGGTTAGATCGAACAATTATCTAGTGAAGATATTTTAAGACACTGAAGAGGACAGCATCTTACTCCCAAACTGGCTCCTACTGGTACCAGGTCACGTTTTTGGGCTAAAGGCTGTTGTAACTCGGTTTGACTTAAAATAACAACAATTATTTATGTATAGAATATAAATTTTGAAGAACAACATTAGCTTTCTTTTGAGATATTAAGCGTGTTTCTATTATTTACCGTTCTGGAGTTATGGCTCCATATGTCAGCTTTTTGGCCAAAAATTTGGATTTTTTCAAACTTTGAGCGACGAGCGGCACGTCGTTTAACCGAGCTCAAATTTCGGCTATCTCAATATCTGGAAAGGGGAATCGTTTTGTGGGGTCCAGACGAACAAGATTCCGACATTTTTTTTCCCCCTCTATGAGATCCGGTCACTCTAATATACACTATCAACACACTGGCGATTCCCAAAGGCGCTCAACAGAGAATCATGATATGCAAACAGGTTTGCGACAGTTGACCGACCAGGTCTAAAACCATGCTGCTCGTCAATTATTTTGCTATTACAGCTCCATGACAAAAATCCCGCAACTAGACTGTCGAACAATTTGGGTAATGCAGATTGAATGCACACGCCCCTGTAGTTAGATATATCACTCCTATCACCGGACTTATGAATAGGGGTAACAAATGAGTTTTTCCAGTACATAGGGAATGTACTTGAGCACAAGGATAAATTAAAAAGTTAGTTACAATAGAGCATATGCAAGCCTTCAATACTCCCGCAGGTATTCCATCTGAGCCAACTGAAAATGTATTTCTAAGATTATCTATCCCCTCATAGACCTCAGACAAACTGATTGATATTGACTTAACATTTAAATTAGTGCATTCAACAATGTCACTATAATAGCCAGGAATAGTAGCCTGACCGCCACAATAAACTTCCCCAAAAAAGTCAGGAAATAGATTCACACATTCTGCACCAGAATTGCTTATTCTATCACGGTAACACATAGTGTTGGGATAACCCTGAGACTGTTTCATGTTATTCACATGTTTCCAAAACAATCTGGGGTTGAATGAGATGCCGTTTTCAACCAACGTGAGATAATTTGAATAATATGTGGCGGACAAAGCTTTGCGCGAAGCCCGAAGAGCAGCGAAAATGTCATAGTCAGCCGTAGAACCAGTTTCCTTAAAGCGTTTATGAGCAACTTTCTTTTGGATCGTTAAATGTTGTAACTCGCAAGTGAACCACATAGGAAAATTAGAACTTTTAAAACGCTTTATAGACACATGCAGGCTAATACCATGGTACTTGTATATCATAGAATTGCTCAACGGCAAGGTCAACATTGACCTTGCTCAATAAAAAACCCCAATCAAATGATGCAAGATAAGAGTTTAACTATGACATATCAGTGTTCTTAAAATCAAAATATGTTAGGTCGTATTTAATATTATTATCGAATTGACCGTTCAGGATACAGGAGCAGGATTTGTTGTGTGTATTTCGTATTTTTGGTATGGTATAATGCTAATATGGTATATGGTATAATGGTAATTGTTGTGGATGGTTTTCTATATATTGACAGCTTCATTTTACAGAAATTTACTTGTGCTAAACGGCTGCTCTGATGTCGTAGAGAATGGGGGTTAGCTGTAAAGACGATACTAAATATGCATATTTTTATTTCACAAATGTGTTTGCCTAGCATAGAAATGGGAAAGGCTCAGCTCGATAAACGTTGTTAAAATGAACAGAATTGAGATGCCACTATACTAGAAAATAAAGCAAAGAAATTAAGATATGTTAAAATAAAACATATATTTGTTTCTACGTATTTACGTATTAGACCCAGTATAGTACCAAAAAATATTCAAATATGAAACCGTGATAGAATTAAAGATACATATACAATTAAACTACTACTTATGTAAAAAACGGTTTTCACATTCATAAAATATGGCCTTAAAAAATTTCTTCTTTCCACTTGATGATAGCACTCTTCCGCTTAGATCGGGGGGCTGAGAAAACTGTAGCCAGCAGTAAAACTCTGAAAAGAAAAAAAAATGTAACATCTATAAAAAAATCTAAAGTTTTCCAAGTTATTTTTGCATTACCTACTCTACAGCATGTAGCCAGAAGTATTTGAGAGGGATGCGGTAATGCAAAATATCGTCACGCCGCTTTCTGTAGAATCACGGTGTTTTTAATGGATCGCAAATGGACGAAATAGTCAAAAAAAGAAAATAGGAGCGAACCCATAGGAGAGTTCTCTAACCCAAAATGGCGGAGAAAATTGCGATTTTGGGATGCAGCGTCTTAAAAAACAGGTGCAGGTAAAACACCTATCGTCGACGCTCTTTATCGAAAACTGATCCCGTACTACAGCCTACCTGCTGCCTGCCGACAAATGTCATGCTGGTTCCAGAGTTTACAAGGGTATATCCAACAGTACCATTGACAATTGAGCAGAAACACAAAACTTGAAAAGGCAAAATATCTATAACCAAACAGATGTACTGACTTTATAGTGGACTGCAAAAACGGTATATTACACCCTATAACGTAATATTATTATTAATATAAGAAAACTCTAAAAAAAAAACTCAAGGTAAAAAAAAAGTCCTTTCGGGTAGGAATATTTCCCTAAAAATTTATTGAAATTTAGTTGGTCATATTATTGTCAGACTTTTGTTATACAGGGTGCTCCCTATATATGGAATAATGATTCCACAGGATTTATTAATCAGTGTATCAAAAAAATGTTTAAACAAAAGTAATAGGGTGTTATTCGGCGCACATGCTAACATTGACAATAAAATGTTTTGAACTGTCAGTTCAAAGAAATTACGCCATCTTAATTTTTTTTTAATGGAAAGCCCTGTATATTATTTTATTTTTGAGTCCTACTAAAAATTCTAGATATTATTTGTCTGACATACCATATGTCTAAATTGAACTGTTTTAGAATTATTGTCATTTTAAATTTAAAATAAGAAAAGACAAAAAAAACTATTAATAAATACTCTAGGTTTATTTTTAAGGTAACAATTGCTCAAAATGCATTCCGTTAACAGCGAGGCAAGGACCCAATCTGTCATAAACAGCCTAAACGAAGTTTTGCAGAAAATCCAGGATCAACTGTGCTACTTGATATTGAATTCTTTGTCGTAAATCTTCTACGGTTTCAGGTCGATGTCGGTAAACTTTGGTTTTCAACTGAACCCATAAAAAAAAATCGAGTGACGTAGGTCGGGACTCCTTGCAGGCCATTCTACAGCACTTCTTCTGCCTATCTATCGATTAAGAAAAATCGTCTCCAAATACCTACGAACATTGATTTCATAATGATTAGGTGCTCCGTCCTGTTGATACCACAGATTCCTGTTAGGGGTATTCAAATTTATTCCATCAGGGAAAAGATCTGCACAAGTTGGAATAACTTGCTCTTGGAGTAACTGTAAATACCGCTGTCCTGTAAGATTTATATATATAATAATAAGGATTTTCTACAGCTGACGCTGTCTTCCTTCTCTCAGCCTTTGATTCCATCCGTTTCTATCTTCCCAGTCTCCATCTGTTAGACCCCTGTCCTCCATAGCCTCGTCCTCATCGTCTCTCCACGATCGTCTGGGTCTTCTTTTTTTTTCTTCTCCCTATAGGGCTCCACTCCGTTATTTTCTTTATCCACCTATTATCTTCGCTTCGTCTTATGTGTCCATACCATTTTAATCGTTTTTTCTTCAATGGTATTTATTGCGTTCTCTTTGATGTTCATTCTGCTTCTTATTTCTTCATTGGTTATTCTCTCCATACGTGTCACTCTACAACATCTTCTCCAATACTCCATCTCTACCGCGTTAATTTTAGATTTACTTCTTTTGTTGATCGTCCATATTTCTGACCCGTATGTCATTATGCTTTGTATTATTGATTTGTATATGCGTGTTTTGTTTCTCTTTGTAATGTGCTTGTCCCACAGGATCGAATTTAATTGTCTTATTGCATGTTCGCGTTTGTCCTAATCTAGCTTTAATCTCTTCTTCTGGTGTTGCGTTTTTTGAAATGGTGGTTCCTAGATATTTAAATCTGTCGGTTCCTTTGATTATTGTTTCGTTATCTACTTCTAGATTCTCCACGTTTCCCTCCTTTATTGTTAGATATTCCGTTTTATCAAAGTTTATTGCTAATCCTGCTTTAGTGTATTCTTCTTTCAGTTTTCTTACCATATAACTGAGGTCTTCCTCATCTTGCGCTATGATTACTTGGTCGTCTGCGAAACTTCTCTCCCATTCCACTACATTTTTGCTTCCATTTTTTTAATGTTTGTTCGAGGTATATTTTGAATAGTGTTGGGGATGTAGAGCATCCTTGTAATAGGCCTTTTGATGTTTGGAGTCTCTTCCCTATTTTATGTCCTATTTTTATGTTCACTGTGTTGTTTTCGTAGAGAGCTTTTACTGCGTATATTAGTTCTTTGTCAATGCCTATTTCTTTCATTGCGTTCCATAATCTTGGTCTTGGTACTGAGTCATAGGCCTTTCTTATGTCTATGAAGGCTAGATGAACTTCTCTATTCTTTGCCAGTTTTTTTTTCCATTGTTTGTTTTATAGTGTATATGTGGTCTATACATAATTTTCCGGCCGTAAAGCCTGCTTGGTCTTCTCCAATTCTTCCTTTTATATTTTCCCTCATGATATTAATTTAATAATTTTTCCATACAAACATCCCATACTCGATATTATGCTTAGGCCTCTATAGTTTGTGCATTTTCTGCGGTCTTCCTTTTTAATACTGGATTTTGGATACTATATAAGCTTTTGACCATTCCTCTGGTATTTTTTTCTCCATTCATCGCTTTGTGGAACATGTTTCTCAGCATTCGATGTAATTTATTAGACCCGTACTTAATCATTTCATTTACCACACCCCCAGGCCCTGCAGATTTATTATTTTTGAGTGTTTTTATTGTCTTCTTTACTTCTTCATAGCTTAGTTCTATCTGTTTTATTTCCTTATTCTGTTCTTCTTCAGGGTTCTCTTCTTGGAATTCTTGTCTATCTTCTGTTAGCAGCTTCTTATAATATTCTTCCCACTCGCTTTCTGGGATGTACTCTATATACGTCTTCTCTCTATTGTTAGTCCTTAATGCTTTAATTATTCTCCATGACTCTGTACTTCTAGTTCCTCCTATATACTGTTCTACATGTTCGCACGATTTTTCCCATCTCTCGTTCTTTTCTTTGTTTATCATCCTCCTCGTTTCTGCATTTTTCTCTTTATATTTCTGTAGATCTTCTTCTGATTTTGTATTCAGGCATTTTTCGTACAGTCTTTTTTTCTCTTTTATAGATTCTTTGGTTTTTTCACAGATTCTAATTTTATGTTTCTCATTCTCGTTGTCTTCTTTACCTAATGCTTCTAGGGACGCCTGTTTGATGCATTCTTTTATGTGGTCATACATCTGTTGAAGGTTGTAGTAGTTAAATTCATTTAATTTTTGATCTAATCGTCGTCTATATAGGTCTCTTATCGTTTCGTCTTGCAGTAAGTGTATTTTGTATTTTATTTCTTTGTCTGCTTTTTCTGTTATCTCATTAGTATTTCTGTTTTCTTTATCTATTGTTTATTTTTGCTTTATTGTCTTGTACCACGGTACTTTTATATTTGCTATTAACAGTCTATGGTCTGTTCCACATTCTGCCCCTCTCTTTACTCTTACGTCTTTTATTTTGATAGTGGTATCGTTTTTAATTATAATGTAGTCTATTATTGATTTTAAGTTTCGTGTTTCTTGCATCCAAGTATATTTGTGGATGTCTTTGTGTTTGTAGAATCCGTTTGTTATTTTGAGGCCGTTTAGTTCACACAGCTCTATTAGTCTCTCTCCGTTGTCGTTAGTGATGTCTTCTCCGAATGGTCCTTCGGTATTGTCCTTTGTTTTCCTTCCTGTTCTCCCATTCAGATCTCCCTTTATTATTAATTCTTGGTTTTTCTTTACTTTTTGTGTTTCTATTTCTAGTGTTTCCATGAAATTATCTTTTTCTCTTATAGTGCTGTCTTCTGTTGGCCCGTATACTCCTAATATTACCATGTCTTTTCCTAGCATTGTTATATTTAGTTTTATAATTCTTTCATTGATGAGTTCCCAAGATGTTATTTTCTTTTTCCACTTCTTTCTTACTAATATTCCATTTCCATCAATAAAAAAGGATCAATGATATGATGCCTACAAATCCCTGTCCACACGTTTATCTTTTGTGGTCTTTGAAAATGACTGTCGATTATCCAGTGGGGATTCTCCGTAGACAAGTACCGGCAGTTATGCACGTTAACTATTCCGTTAAGACAAAATGTGGCTCCGTCAGAAAAAAAACAATATTATGAATTAGATAAGATAATTCGTTCCATTATGACCTCGCAAAATTTAACGCGTCTATTGTAGTCATCTTCAGATAATTCTTGCAATAGAATGGGTTTTTATGGATGCAATTTTTCTTTATTCAGTATACGACTTAAGGTATCTTTATTTATGTTGTGGTCTAAGTAAAGCTGGCGAGTGGCTGTATGGGGATTTTCAATAATTTCCAGTAAAATATCTAACTTCTTCTCTTCGCTTGTTTTAACTTTTGGGGGTCCAGATTTAGAATGATTCTTAACATGACCTGATTGTCTAAATCGTTTTATTGTTTTGCTAACTACAGATTGGGTATTAGGTTCTCGATTCGGATATTCTGCGTTAAAAAGATCACACACCTCCTGTTGTGTTCTCCTACGGTCTCTGTAACCAACCATCATTAACAAAGTGATTCTTTCAGTTCCTGTTAAATGTACCATTATGATATTATACTCAAATTGCAGTTTCACAAAATGCAGCGATACGTGTTTTCGCCAAATAATCATTTTTTGACGTGTTAAGTCGTTACCTGACAGTAAATGTGTGACTCAAGTCAGCTTATTTTTTAAATTTGATCTCCTTAATTTCAAATATCAACAATTCCAAAACAGTTCAATTTAAACATATGGTATATTAGACAAATAATATCTAGAATTTTTAATAGGACTCAAAAATGAAATAATATAAAGGGCTTTCCTTTTAAAAAAATTTAAGATGGCGTAATTTCTTCGAACTTACAGTTCAAAATATTTTATTGTCAACGTCAGCATGAGCGCCGTATAACTTTTATTTCAACATTTTTTTAATACACTGACTAATAGGTGCTATGAAATCATTAACCCATACATATGGGGCACCCTGGTAATAACCCCGTAGCATAACGTAAACAAAATAAACGCTATAATATACTGATTTCCAAATTATTTCTAATTTATTTGATGCTCAAATTTACAAAGCTAGTCTCCCTATTCCGTACATATTTCATAGTAAACTGATTGTTTTTTATTAATTGTGTATTAATGTAAAAGGTCCTATGTATGGTGTTCTTAATGCAAAAAAAACTTTTTTTCTTGTTCTAAACCCGTTGGTAATTTCACATAATAATTTAACATCTTTTAATTCTATCAAGCGGTTTGCACCTACATTTTCGCTGGAATTAAATGCTTTTGAGCTATCAACAGAATGGCCAGCACTTAATTTAAACGACGTATATTAATCTTCAATTTGATATGGTAGTGTAATGGGATTAGTAAACATCCGATTCCGAGAATAAACACTGTTTAGTGTTTAGCCAACAAAGTGATTTATTAACCGAGTTATCATGTACTTCGTGAACATAAACTGCTTTTGCTGATATTTGATAACTGAATTATAAACATTCCTGACGTATTAAACTAAATAATTTTTTTTCTATCAGCTTTTGAGAAATGAAAATGTTTTTTTTTGAAACAGCAGAAAAATAGACAAACCCAATAAATATTCCCAGCTTTTGAGAAGCTGTGTTTCCTATGCATGCCAACATGTTCAGTGTCAAGTTTATTTTAAAACATGTTTGCTCTCAAATTATCTTTTGTTTATCGCCTAGAAAATTTGATACACCAAGTTAGATTTGTTAATGTTGTTTTGTTTTTTTTTGCTACAATCAGTGACGATGCTATTAAGTTTATTTTCATCTTTCTGGGTGGTATGAGAAGTAATTAAGATACCTACCAGAACTACATCGGTTTAATGTACCAGTCTAGAATGATTTTGTTGAGGAATGGTCCGCCCATTGGAGTACCAAATGTTTGTTTATAGAACTGATTTGTTGTAAGCGAAACATGTATTATTAAAAATGAACCGAATTATTTCAAGCAAAAATTGGACTGACATACATGTCTGCTAAGATGATCTTAGTAGACATATAATACTCAATTTCACTAATCAGTAACAATGACAATAACCAAAAAAACATTTACAGTGCCCAAGCTACTAACATTATAACGAATTTCGTGCATAAAGAGGAGAAAGTTTTTTCTGAAGAGATTGAATATTTCAATAAGACAAAAATCTTTTTAAAAAATCATCCAGAAGTTTATATTACAAAATCCGATAAGGGTAACTCAACAGTTGCACTTTATAAAGAGCAATATATGGAACTTGCAGAACTTTTGTTGATTGATGAGACTTATTATAAAAAAATTCCACGCGATCCCACGTCGACGATTCAGCAGAAAGCAAATAAAATAGTTTCTAATTTAAAAAAACAAAAACAAATCACTGATGTTAATGCAAAAAATCTAACAATTTATAACTCGATATGCCCAAAATTCTACGGTTTACCTAAGGTTCATAAACCGACCTTATCTTTGCGACCAATCATCTCCTCTATAGATTCCCCAACATCAAAACTAACTGGTTTTATAACTCAAATTTTAGCTACATCCCATGACTATAACAATGAATATTATGTGACGGATTCTTTCAAATTTTCAAGCTTTACAACGATTTCAAATTACCAAACAATTTTCAAATCATAAGTCTGGACGTTGTTTCCCTATTTACGAATCTCTCTTTGGAGTTGGTACTCGAGAGCATCACTAAAAACTGGACAAGAATAGGAAATAATACTGACATAAGTCAGTCCAATTTTCTTGAAATAATTCGGTTCATTTTTAATAATACATCTTTCGCTTACAACAATCAGTTCTATAAACAAACATTTGGTACTCCAATGGGCTCAAAAATTTCTCCCATTCTGGCACAATACGTGTTAGATGATTTACTACAAGAATGTATTCCAAAATTATCTTATAAATTACCATTTATAAAAAAGTATGTTGATGATTTGATATGTGCAATACCACTTAATGGCGAAGAAGAAATACTTAGAGTCTTTAACAATTATAAGAAATATATTCAGTTCACAATGGAAACAGAAAACAACAATAGCGTGCCATTTCTAGATACTAAACTTATCAGATGCGAAGAAAACAACAAAATCATTCTAGACTGGTACATTAAACCGAGTAGTTCTGGTAGGTATCTTAATTACTTCTCATACCACCCAGAAAGAATGAAAATAAACTTAATTCTATGTTTAAAAAACCGAGTGACTTCTATAAGCCACCCCACATTAAGAGTCAACAACTTAAGAAGGGTCTATAACTTACTTTTAGACAACTCCTATCCGAAACATCTTTTAAACAAACTTCTTTTCTCTACAAGTGAAAGAGTTATAACTGATAACACTGATCCAAAACCGAATAGCCAATTCTAACCCAAGAAAGCATTATGTATCTTTTCCTTATATAAGAGACTTAACCCCCAAACTTGCAAATATATTTCAAGGCAAGGACCTGATTGTAGCCAACAAAACATTAAAAACCACGACAACACTTTTTACCCGTTTAAAAAATAAAACAAACAACATTAACAAATCTAACTTGGTGTATCAAATTAGTTGCCATAACTGTGATAAAAAATATATAGGACAGACTTCCAGGTGCTTAAAGGATAGACTGGCATCACATAAAAGTGATATCAGACTGAGACCAGATGCTTGTGCCCTGTCTCAACACACAAATAATACCGGCCACTTGCCTAATTTTGAAAACGTAAAAATAATAGATTTTGAAAAAAACTACTTTAAAAGAAACTTTCTTGAAATGGTTTACATCAATAACCAAAAAAATTGCATGAACAAAAGATCAGATGTTCAACATTTAAACGTAATTTACTCCAACCTACTTCAGATTAGTAATAAGGAGGAAGTGAGATGCCTTCAGCTACCCCAAACTTAGCATAAGATATATTTCCCCTTTTTTCTTCTTTTCCTTTTTTCTTCTTTTCCTTTTTTCTTCCCTTTTTTACATTTCCTTTTTTTCTTTTCTTCTTCTTCTCACTGTGTGTGTAATTAATTTCAATCTTCTCATGTATGTTTTTCGAAAATAAAAAATGGACATCTTATTATATAACATAAATTATAATTAGTTTTAAAATAAACCGTATATCCTCTATCTTCTTCTAGAGAGAAATTCCTAAATCTAACAAACATCTTCAAAAAAAGTGCATATTTACCACGACTGGCAGTGCTATACTGCTCTCTGTGCGTCCCGAGTATATACATGTATAATGGTGTTAAATTTTGAAAATTTTAATTAATGACTGTTTTTCCTTTTGAATGTTCTTATTGTTTACATGTACACTGTGTGGTGAAAGAGACAAAAAAGGTTTTTTTTTTTGGAGAAAGAAAGAATGTTGGAAGAGCCTAGTTTATGTTTGTAACCTCACTTACAGTAAGTTTTTTAATAATTTTTGTTTTTTAAAGCTTTTTTTAATGACCACCGTCCCCTTTTGTAGAGTCACTGAAGAAGGATTGAATATATCCAAAAGCTTTCACTAAGTAAAAAGAGTATTATTTTTTGTGAATGCCCTAAAAAAAAACTTTATAATCTGGCTGCAACCCTGCGAAACTCACAATTTTTTGTATATATATATATATATATATATATATATATATATATATATATATATATATATATAAATATATATATATATATATATATATATATATATATATATATATATATATATATATATAATATATATATATATATATATATATATATATATATATATATACATATATATATATATATATATATATATATATATATATATATATATATATATATAATATATAAAAGAAATTCTCTATTCTAAGTAAAAAATTAAAAAAGCTCTTACCGAAGAAGAATAGTCCTCAGGAACTCGTAAACATGGTAGAAAATCATTCATCTCAATCCTTTACACGAAGTGAAATTCGCATCTTAAACAGAGGTCTTAACTTTGCAGTACCCCCTCCTACAGACAATTTATCAGAACTAGTTGCTCACATTGAAAGTTCCATTAGTACACTTCCAGAAAATAGTAAATCATTTGTTAGGGAAGCATGCCGCAATCAAATATCGAAAAACATGGTTAACAACACACATTCTAATTCACGAAAAAACATAAAAGTTGTTAAAGGATTGAAAAAGGAAGATGTCTTCTACTTAAAAGCAGATAAAGGAAATTAGGTTGTTATATTGGATAAGAAAAATTATTTTGAACCTTGTCTCCGATTCGCTAAAATTTAAATTAAATGTGAGTAATCCGACCATACCAAAATTGTATTGCTTACCCAAAATTCACAAACCTGGAAAAGCAATGAGACACATTGTTTCATCGGTCGGGTCACCCACATATTTAATATCCAAATGGTTATCAAAAGAACTTGAGAAGTTACCATTAAAGACTTTCGCAGTGAAGAATTCGTTAGAATTCATTAATAAAACAAAAAATCTAGTTCTTAATAAAGTTGAAGTCTTAATTTCTTTTGATGTTATTTCTTTGTTCCCAAGTGTGCCAATTCCACAAACTTTAAAATATCTCGAAGAATTACTTAGAATAAATGACTTTGAAGACGAAATTATTCGTGAATACTTAACATTATCTAAACTTTGTATGGAACAAAATTATTTCCAATATAACAATCAATTTTATGTTCAGAAAGAAGGAACAGCTATGGGTAATTGCTTATCACTTTCATAGCCAATTTATTCATGAGTAAGTTTGAAATCGAAGCCAGTCAAGAAATTCGAATATTTCCCAAGGGTATGGTATAGGTATGTGGATGATATTTTCATTTTCGCGATTTTTGATACAAATAAAGCAAATATTGATGATTTTGTTTCTAAATTAAATAGCCGGTATGATTCCATTAAATTCACTTACGAAGTTGAGAACAAAGGACAATTGCCTTTTCTAGATATTTTAATTATTAAAAATAATAATAGATTAGAATTTGATATCTATAGGAAGGACACAGTAACAGATAGATATATTCCTAATGATTCATTTCATGGCAAACAACATAAATTAGCTTCATTACATTTTTTAATTCATCGTTTAATCACTGTCCCTCTGAATAGAATAAACTTTAACAAAGAAAGGAATCGTATTAGAAATATAACTAGAGTTAATGGTTATGACGACGACTTAGTAAATAAGCTAATAAATAGACATAAGTTTAGGTTTAATATTCAGAATTCCACCTTTTTTACACGCGAAGAAAATAACACCAAGTATGTCTCCATACCATATAATCCGAAATATAGCAAGGGACTCAATAAGGTATTTAATAAAGTAGGCCTCACCTTAGTCTATAAGTCATCAGACAATCTGAGGAATATCTTAAGAAATCCCAAAGATAAGATTCCTAATTGTGAGAAAAGTGAAATTTATGAAATTAGTTGTAATGATTGTGAAAAAAAGTATGGGCAAACTAAAGGGCAATTAAAACACGATTTAAAGAACTTTTAGCACACCTAAAATACAATAGAACAGAAAAGTCTAGCATTGCCGAACATGCCCTTGAAGCTGATCATACTGTAACACTAGATAATCTAAGATTAATATGAAATGTATCTGATAGGAGATTGTTGAACGCATACGAAAGTATGGAAAACATAAAATGTAAAAGTAGTTTAAATAAAGACAGAGGGCCTATTCCTTATAGTCCCCTCTACTGGTTACTTGACCGGAACTGACGGCCTTGCCTATGTCATTAGTTCCGCTTGAGTAATTCAAGGGTTAGGCTAAGTATAAATAGGGTAGATTTGTAGTTTAGCTTTAGTCAACGCGCGTCGAGTGCAAAAATAAAGTGTTTGGTGTAGTGGTGATATATACTGAGTAGTATCAGAAAATATGTTTAAATTAATATTTGAAACTTAACCAACGAGGATTATTATTAAAAAAAAATACGGAACATTTTGTTTAGAAGTTACATCATTGTTATAAAAATGTAATCATTGTTATAAAAATGTAAACAAAATTAATGTCAAAAAAGTCCCCGTACACTCAAGAACTGCATTGAAAAAATCACGTTATAATCAGCAGCATTTTATCAAGCTATCTATTGCTCGCTAAACTGAAAACAAATGTAATTTTCGGCCATACTTTACTTTACAGTCACTTGCCACTAGTAATTTTGCAGTGGGTTTTCAAAGTAGTATTAAAAATGAGCGAGAGAAATTGTGAAATTCCATTTAAAGGTCGAAAGCTCATAAATGATTTGTGGAAAGATGGGAAATCGTACAGAAATATAGGAAAAATTGTAAAAAAGTCGCATACTACTATTCAGTGCACTGTAAACCATTATAAATCAACGGGTTCCTATAAAATTCGATCACCCTCCGGTCATCCCAAGAAACTGACTCCAGGTAAAGAGGCCAGTATTGTGAGACATAATTATAGATTCCAAGAAAAGTGCACCAGAATTAAAAGAAGAGGTATGGGAACTATTTTCGAAAGATGTTTGTTAACAAACAGTGAGAAATTGTTTACACAGGGCTATAAGGGATGGGCAGCCATTAAGAAGCCATTAATTTCTCTTGTTAGGAAATACGTTACTAAACCTCCTGAATTTTGGGAATCCGTAACTTTTAGTTATGAAACTAAAATTAACCTTTTTGAGTTTGATAGCAGAACTAAAGTTTGGAGAAAGAAGAAAACCGCATTCGATATTAAAAACATTTGTTCCACGGTGAGACAAGGGGGTGACAGTGTCCTGCTTTGGAGATGCATGTCTATTGGAGGGGTTGGAAATTTACATTCTATTAATGCTACCATGGATCAACATGTTTATCTGAACATTTTGAGAGACATTTTAAGAGAAAATGTCCAAAAATTAGTACTCGAAAAAAAGATAATTTTTCCAACAGAACAATGATCCAAAACATACCGCAAACTTGGAGCGAGAATGGATGATCCATAATGTGCGACAGCAGCTTCATACGCCTCCGCATTCACCCGATGTTAACCCCATCGAGCATTTATGGGAGGAACTTAAACGGCGCATTCGCAAACATAATGTTTCAAATAGAGAAGAACTAAAAAACAGAATATTGAACGAATGGGAGGACATGCCAGCAGAAGTGACTAGAAAGCTGGTTGCAAGCATGACAGAAAGGCGGTCCCACTAAATATTGGTTTAAACGAAGTTGTTATTTTCCGCTAAACTCCGTCAAACTATTATTGGTAATTGTTAAGTGTATGAAGACTTTTTTGTCATTAATTTTGTTTACATTTTTATAACAATGATGCAACTTCTAAATAAAATGTTCCGTGGTTGTTTTTAATACTAATCCCCGTTGGTTGAATCTCAAATATTAATTTAAACATATTTTCTCATAGTTCCAATTAATTAGTTAAACATAACAGAAAAATAGTATAGAAAGCAGGTGGTGTATGGAGATTTGTTGGACTGACTGTAACTATGTCGGGTTTAGTAACTTTAACTTTAAAAAAAAAATGCCGCTTGATTTTACATGAGTAACCAATGTTCGAGCATTGAAAGTCAACGAAAAAAAAAGTGAAATGTCATCTGCAAAGCTGTAAATTGGGTTCCTGGTCTTTGCCAGCAGATCATTAATGTAAATGAGAGAGAGAGAATAAGAGGGTACACCGGCGTTTATAGTGAACGTATTAAAAAGAAATCCGTTATCTGTCACTCGTAAAAAACTTTCTAAGGAAACACGGGAGCCATGAACAAAACTTTTCAGATATACGATAGGAGCTCAGCTTAAGTCATAGTCCGGCATGCCAAACTCGACCGAATGTCTTGGATATATCAAGAGCAACCGCTCGAGATTCTCCAAAGCAATCAATTGTGTTGTTCCAATCATGTGCTACATAAGTTAGAAGCTCTCCAGTTTATGTTTGCTTCTGCAATCATACTAACGGTTGCTAATAAGATTGAAATTTACGAGATATTTTAGAGCATGCCTTTTTCATAACTTTCGATATTATTGAAAGCAGTGCGACTGATCAGTAATTGTTTAGCAAGGTCTTCCTGCCTTTTGTAGGTACCGGCCTAGCGCATTTCCAGCAGGAAGGAAATATTTCCTTTCTGTAGGATAGGTTGAAGAGTCTACAGAAAACTTGTGTTAGCATGTTTTCCAGCAGTTTGAATCATCAATCAATCAAAATATCAATCTTGAGTAAAGACAGGGGAGAGTATATATATATTTCTCCTGTATGCCCTACGCATCTCGGTTGACCGGTCTACCGGCAGGCTGAGAATTAGGATGGGTTCCGTTAAGAGTGGTTTCACTGGCTGGTTGGTATATTACTGAGAGAACCTCCGGCTAAAACCTAAACCGGCTGATTCGTATTGAGGCTATTGGTTTGTGGATATTTAACATACATTAGCTGTTGGCATTCACACCTTCAAGGAAAACGTAGGAATAAGTTTATATAGTCAGAATTGTCCGCCAAGCTATAGCGTAAGTTTTTGGTCTTCTTCAAAAAGTCACAAATAGCCTTACTCTCTTCTATGGTATGCCTATAACTCGATAGCGGTTACAACCACCTAATGGTGCCACCAGTAGGGTTGCAATTAACCCAGCAAAACGAGAATACATTTCACAGAAAATATCGTCACCATATAAAAATTACAGAGCAGTAGGATATAACAATACCAGTTGAGAAATTGGAAACTTATTATATTTATCATTATAATTTCTGATACCTTGTAGGTCCATATGCTATGGGCTTGTTTATACAGAGTAAATCTATACTATCTAGTGTAAAACTTTCATTTGGTAGGTAGATAGGAAATCTTGAAAATTACAGGGGTGTCGTTCTACTTTGTAACTTCTCAAAGGTCTTTGAGTCAGTCTTGTATACACGTATCTATAGCCAAATTAAAAATCAAATTTCTCCTTATCAGCACGGATTTGTTAGTAAGAGATCTACGGTAACAAATCTAACTGTTATGACACAGTTCATTTCGGAAATATTAGATGATGGTGGGCAAGTTGATGTTATTTATATAGATTTCTCGAAGGCCTTTGATAGGATCGACCATCATGTTTTCATCAATAAGTTGTCTTTCTTTGGTTTCACTGATGGTGCGAGGGCTTTTATAAGTTCTTACTTATTTAATCGAACTTAGTTTGTAGCCTACAACTGATTCAAATCAGAAAGATTTGCGGCTACCTCGGGCGTTCCACAAGATTCAAATTTGGGACCGTTGCTCTTCATTATGTTCGTAAATTACCTTTGCGAGGTTTTAAAATGTAACAGACTAATTTATGCTGATGATCTAAAAATGTTTATGCCAATGGAAAAAACTGAGGATTGTTCCTATCTACAGAGCCAGTTGAATTTCATACATTCTTGGTGTTGTGACAACAAACTACATCTAAATGCTCAAAAATGCAAAGTTCTGACATATACTAGGAGGTTAGCGTCAATAGAGTTTCAATATAGCATTCAAGACCATAATTTAAGTAGGCTAAGGATTTCGGAGTTGTTTTTGGTGCAAAACTAACAATTGCTCAGCATAGAGCATTGAAAGTTTCTGAAGCAATGAAGTCTTACGGGTTCATCATTAGGAATTGTAGGGGTTTCACTAATATTGCATCACTGAAGGTTTTGTATTTCTGCTTTGTTCGCTCGAAACTAGAACATGGAAGTATCGTCTGGAGTCCAATGTACGAGGTGAATAGAGTTTCACTTGAAAAAGTGCAGAGGAGATTTCTTAAATTTCTGTTGTTTAAGATTAATGGAATGTATCCTGAACGGGAAATCAGCAGCGATTATTTGTGTGAAGAGACAAATATTCTTAGCCTGGGAATCAGGAGAGTTTGTGCCTCAATATTATTCCTATATAGAGTATTGCACAATATGATTGATTGCAGGGATATACCGTCTCGTATTAACATCAATGTGCCACGGATACACTCACGATCAAATATGTTTTTTAGATGTAACAGACCTAATACTAATTTGTTATTGAATCACCTATTCATGTAATGTGTACTAATTTTAATCATATTTGTAATGTTTGTCATATACAGTTGTACTAAGAAGCAATTACTACAGCTGTCATTGAATATGTAAATGTCTAAATATTTACCCTATTAATGGGAAACTGTTGGGTAATAAAGCTATTATTATTATTATTTGACTTTCTTCTAGCCATTAAGGAATTATAGCAGTTATACGTACGTAATTGTAACCGAAACTTCGAAAATTAAAGACGATCTAATTTCAGAAGCAAGTCCAAAATTACAAGTTTTTGGGTCATGGATTACAAATGGGCAAAAATAACCAAACACATAGATTCTGTGTGAATTTGGGATTCATGGCTTTTGGAAAGCTGAAAGATACGCTGCCAATGTGCTTGAAAGTTTATGAATAATGCGTTCTGCCGGTAATCACATATGGTGCCGAGACACTCACATTAACAAAACAGTCAGCAAACAAACTGAGACTACTGCAATAGGCAATGAAGAGAGCTATACTGGGTATCACATTGTTTGTTTTATAGTATATATGTGGTCTATACATGATTTTCCGGCCGTAAAGCCTGCTTGATCTTCTCCAATTTTTCCTTTTATATTTTCCTCTATGATATTTTTAATAATTTTTCCATATAAACGTCCCATACTCGATATTATGCTTAGGCCTCTATAGTTTGTACATTTTCTGCGGTCTCCCTTTTTAAATATAGATACTATATAGGCTTTTGACCATTCCTCTGGTATTTTTTCTCCATTTATCGCTCTATGGAACATGTTTCTCAGCATTCGATGTAATTTATTAGACCCGTACTTAATCATTTCATTTACCACACCCCCAGGCCCTGCAGATTTGTCATTTTTGAGTGTTTTTATTGTCTTCTTTACTTCTTCATAACTTAGTTCTATCTCTTTTTTTCCTTATTCTGTTCTTCTTCAGGGTTCTCTTCCTGGAATTCTTGTGTGTCTTCTGTTAGCAGCTTCTTATAATATTCTTCCCACTCGCTTTCTGGGATATACTCTATATACATCTTCTCTCTATTGTTGATCCTTAATGCTTTAATTATTCTCCATGACTCTGTGCTTCTAGTTCCTCCTATATACTGTTCTACATGTTCGCATGATTTTTCCCATCTCTCGTTCTTTTCTTTGTTTATCATCCTCCTCGTTTCTGCATTTTTCTCTTTATATTTCTGTAGATCTTCTTTTGATTTTGTATTCAGCCATTTTTCGTATAGTCTTTTTTTCTCCTTTATAGATTCTTTGGTTTTTTCACAGATTCTAATTTTATGTTTCTTATTCTCGTTGTCTTCGTTACCTAATGCTTCTAGGGCCGCCTGTTTGATGCATTCTTTTATGTGATCATACATCTGTTGGAGGTTGTCGTAGTTAAATTCATTTAATTTTTGATCTAATCGTCGTCTGTATAGGTCTCTTATCGTTTCGTCTTGCAGTAAGTGTATTTTGTATTTTATTTCTTTGTCTGCTTTTTCTGTTATCTCATTAGTATTTCTGTTTTCTTTATCTATTGTTCCTTTTTGCTTTATTGTCTTGTACCACGGTGCTTTTACATTTGCCATTAACAGTCTATGGTCTGTTCCACATATTTTAATAGTGGTATCATTTTTAATTATAATGTAGTCTATTATTGATTTTAAGTTTCGTGTTTCTTGCATCCAAGTATATTTGTGGATGTCTTTATGTTTGTAGAATCCGTTTGTTATTTTGAGGCCGTTTAGTTCACACATAAATAGTTTATTTGCTCTATGTCATTAGCTATATATCTGAGCAAACTATACCCAACTATACCAACTCCCAGAATCATGTTTTTTTTCTCTCATCAGTTAAAGTTTTCTTTACTATGGGGGAACTTAGGGTGGAAATCAAAAAAATATATCACAAAATCAATATCACTAGTTTTTATGTAACATGATATTTATTAAAACAAACTGAACACATCTGAGGAAATCCAGGACAACTATCACAAAATGTTGTTATATTCCTAGCTCGATTTCGGTCTAGAACGCGCCCAAATTCCCTTTTCAATCTTGCATAACAATAAACGCATTTTCTTCTTATTTTCGTTCCACTCTGATGAATCCTTGGGGTAAGATAGTGGTAAAATTTTTGATCTTTACGTTGGTTTAGCATCTCTAAAATAAATTTTGTATTGAAAATACGTATTTCATCTTTATTTAAAAAAGTATTAATAACATTAAATGCTGCACACTAATATAAAACATCAATAATATAGGCATCGATAGAAATTTCATGAAGGACGTAACATTTACATGTCATAAAAATACACATTAATCCCAACACCACAAACAACAAAGCTCGTTTTTTGATTTCTTATTATTTGCACATTTCAAAGTTCAATTATAAACCGTTTTTTTTAGTATATGTCAACCCTTGGCATTTGCATTTAGTAGTGTTTAACAAATCATCATGTACTTTAAAAATGATAGTTTTGTCAAAGCAATTTTTCTTGCAATTTAATCAATATACTACGAGTGCACTACTAGTTAGTCTAAATCGTTTCCCACTGTCAAAAACAAATCCGATTGCTATGAATAGTAGTTTGACATTTAGCAAATAAGTAGACGTGTCCGTTACTTTGTGACAGTACATCTTAAATTTCTAAATGAAATGAAACGAATTACTTTGTTATTTGTCACTTATTTTTTCATTTATCTGCTACTGCAGTTTCGTAGGTTTTCTACATTATCAAGCGTAATACTACAAACTAAGGTGGTTTATTTATGATTTATAACAAATTTCCTCGTGCAAATTGGAATTACCCATCATTAAATTACAATGAATTTAAATTATTTTATTACAAAGGGTCAAATGACATTATTGTTTAAAATTTGAAGAAATACTTTTCAATATTTTCTTAAAACTTTTTACAAAAATTCCTTCTTCAAAGATATATCTAAAAAACTTTTAAAATACGCCAAACAAGGTTGAATTCTGTACATCTGTTTGATTATTTAATATAATTGTATATAACTGTAATATAACTGTATTTTTATTGTGCTTGTAGCTCTTTATAGCTTGCAAAATATTTAATTTTCTTCCTTTTTGTGTTTTATGTAATATTTGTAGATTATTTGTCTGGAAAAATATGATTTGTTTGATGGAAGTGATTAGCAAAGTTGGAATTTTCTTCGTTTAATCTAAAATGTTTGGTATTTTTTAAATCTAGTATCAAAATTTCTCCCTCTTTGGCCTATATAACAGCTATTACATTCATTACATGACAGTTTATAAACTCCAGAGTCTTTGTATTTATGAGTTTTGTCTTTTGCATTGAAAAAGAGGGAGGAAAGTTTTTGGGGTGATTCAAAAGCGATATTTATGTTGTCTTTTGTGAGTATATATGCAATTTTATTAGAAATTTGTCCGAAATATGTCAATAAGGAAAAAGTTTATTTTTCATTGTTTTTTACGTGTGGATAAATATGTCTTAAATTTAGTTGTTTTTGTTTATTTTCAATTAGATTATCTGTAATTTTTTTCTGAAATTTCACTTCCATCAAACAAATCATATTTTTCCAGACATAAATAATCTACAAATATTACTTAAAGGACAAAAAGGAAGAAAATTAAATATTTTAGAAGCTATAGAGATCTACAAGCACAATAAAAATAAAGATACAATCCTATTAAATAGTCAAACAGATGTTCAGAATTCAACCCTGTTGTGTAATTTAATTTAATTTCATTCTAATTTAATGATGGGTAATTCCAAATTGTACCTGGAAATTTGTTATAAATCATAAATAAACCACCTTAGTTTGTAGTATTACCCTTAATAATGTAGAGAACCTACGAAACTGCAGTAGCAGATAAATAAAAAAAATTAGTGACAAATAACAAAGTAATTCGTTTCATTTCATTTAGAAATTTAAGTATACAAAGTTTGAATGAATCTCTGTTCGGAGGTCCGATCAATCGTCTTAAGACGATTTCGATTATTTTGCTACAATAGGAAGGTATGATTCGTTGATTTTAAATAATCTTGGGCTGGACCGAGCAGGACGTCAGGTGAATTTGTCGATGTCGACAAAAATTGTAAATTTAATAAAATCAAATATCATTGGGTGAAAAGACTGTTCGTTAAAAAAATTCACGACGATGTGCTTAATAAATTAAAGGAACTCCTTTCTATGTCCCTATGAAATACTGAATTGCGGGGAGGAAGAACCGACCCCACATCGTACCGGAAGACTGTTTCTGTGGCTACCCGAGATAATGTTGAAGGTGAACATGAAATGATTTTGGAGTATAACGTATAGCAGAGATTCTGAACATTTCATACAAACGTGTTTTTGACATTATCCATTCAGTTTTGGGTATGACAAAATTATCAGCCAAATGAATACCTAAATGCCTGAACGCCGACCAAAAACAAATGAAAATTATAACATTCAAGTTGAGTTGAATTGAATGAAAATTATGAATGAAACGTGAATCCGTCAGTCCAGAGACCAAGGAATAATCGAAGTTGAAACATGCCGAGTCACCTCATATCAAGACGTTTCGCTTACAAAAATCAACAGGAAAAATTCTTTTTGACATTTTTTGGTACAAGGATGAGATACTTCTTACATCTGCCAACAAGTCACTGCTAGCTTTGCAAAAAAAAATAGCTGTTTTTGAACTGATTAATCATCCCCCAAATTCTCCAGATTTAACTTTCTCGATAATTACCTATTCCCAAAACTGGAAAAAGGAACTTAATTTCATTGAAATGAGAAAGCAATAAATGTGGTCAAAAACTACGATTGAACAGCTCTGCAACATGAAAAAATTTAAAAATATCGATGAGTTACTATTTATGAATACGATACTTCTTCCCTTGTCAAGAGAAATATTGGTATATGGTTCCAATTTAACAAGTTATGATTCACAATTTTATAAGTAATGATACACAATTTTATAAGTTATGAACAAATTTTTAAGTGTCATCACCATTTGCTGATTTTTATTCATTTTCTCGAAAACAAAAAATTACACACGATTAAGATAGAACGTATTATTCAAACTTAGTAATTTACACCAGACAGGATTAAGTAAATTGATTGCCGAAAGAATAAAAGGGAAAATCTGACATTTCTTTTGTCCTTTTTATTTGGAACGTCTGATAAATCATACTAATTTTACATTAAAAGGACATTAATAATCGAGCACAGCACCTTTCGTTTACATTCCTTGTTCGAATTCAGTTGCTAAATTTCGCAATATATAACCGTAATTTGCGATATTCATGAATCTTGAACGTTTAGAATTTATGATATTTCTAAAGTTCAATTAATTTTTTTTACTACATATATATATATATATATATATATATATATATATATATATATATATATATATATATATATATATATATATGACTACTAAAAGCAACTTATCATTCATAGATCTTGAAATTAAACTTAAACTGATCCTCTAAGTAACCATTTTATATCCAAAAAATAATAAATACTTAATACTTCGCTATTTTTTATGAGAACTTAGCTGTAGGTAGGACTCCAACAAAAGTTTGCCAAAAATTTTCCTTAGTATTCATTCTCCATAGCGGAAACATCTTAGTGACATCTTTTTCTGTGTTCGTCCCTAACTGCACCCAAATTTTCGAGGAAGAATTTCAGGTGCGTATCCAGGAAGTATATTTTTAACGACATGATACATCCCAAAGTTGTTAAAGATGTTAAAAGTTATTTAATTAAATATTTACAGTTTTCTGCCTGATGGTTGCCCAAAAAGTTTTAAATGACATTGCCGAAACAGTTCCAGGCACCTGTCTAGAGAGGATTTAGTTGTTGCTCGAAGTTTGTTATCCTTTAAAAGTATACGCATTTAAGGAGCTACAAATATCCCCTCTTTAATTTTTGCGACACTACTTCTTTTAGATAAAAAAATCTTTTATCATTTCTGTGTATTCCTTTTACAAAAGACTTGGTTTTATATGCAAAGGCGGTAAATATATATCATCAAGATTCACTAAGGAGGATTTAAAACATTTTTTGTTTCTGGGATTACAATAAACTAAATAGAAATTCTGAAAACAAGAAGATTTTAGTTTATCGTCTGGATTTCGAAAATAGCAAAGTTTCGTATCACCTGAAAATAAATTTCAGCCCTTCAAAAGAGAGCTTCGCATATTTTTTTTTAAATTTTTGACTTGGACAGTTATGCCATACAGCCAGTAGCTAATTTGGTCTTCGCCTGTGTACTGGACAAATTTAAATCACGTATCAAGTCATTAAAGTCTGCTTGTATTAGTAAATAAGGTTCAAATAAGGTACTTGGTTCACAAATTATAGTTCGAATATGCCAGCCTCTTTAGCAAGTACTTGGATATTTATTCGTCGATCTAACAGCAGCAAATCCTCCTCAAGTTTTAGGGTTTCTTTAGATCTAACCTCATACGGTCTTTCTGATGTGGAGTCATTTTGTTTTGAGTGTAGAATCCATCGAAACTGTTTAGATAAGAAAAAAAGTCGTAAAAAAAATCGAAGGAGGGGTCCCACCTCCCACACTCTACCGTCGGTTCCTGAAGGATGCTCGACGGTGCCCCTGCTTACTACACGTATATAATTTTAATCAGAATTTATTTAATTTTATTCCTCCTCCGATTTTATTCGATTATAGTTTACATATTCATGAATTTATTTGTTGATATGGCGAGGTGCCCTTCCTCAATGTGAGACTCTGTCCCGGGGTACCTACAACCCCGATTAAACGTGTGCAATTAGTGAAAAATATGTACTTGAATTAATAGGTTTATTATGCAAATCAAAATGGTTTATTGAGCTTTGCGCAGAATCTTTACTCTGAATATGCAAACCAAAGATCATGTATTTTCATTCATTAATAAAATATTTTTCATTTCATACAAAGTCTATTACTAACTTTTTATACTCTATTTTGGCTCAACAAAAATTGTAACTATTTACATTTCGGGCTATAGGCGGAGCACTCCAGTCGGAACGAAGTCTTCTAAAGCTTCGATCTTTTCTCTTTTAAAAAGTTCTTCTAATAACGTGCTCGGTGGTATGTCGTTTATATCTTCAACATCTAGTATATCTTTTAGTCTGTTTCTGGCTTCTCTGAATAAGTAGCAATAATATAGCCTATGTAGCGGTCCGTCATCGTCGTCTTCCATTTGCGTGCAATCTCGACATTTTAAGTTTGCCGTTTGCCAATTCTTCCATAATGGGTTGCAAATTGTCCGTGCCCAGCTAATATTTACGTTAATTTTCGGTTGAATCGAATATATAGATTTTGTCTTTTTCTGATTTCCGGTACGAAGCAATGCATCACCCTGCCTTTTTCGCTCATCTCCCATTCTCTTTGCCATTTAATGATGGTTCTATCTCTTAGCCAATTGTTCAGTGCCCTTTTACTCATTTTCGGCGGTTCGGCTCTTAGTGTGAATTCATTTTCTCTGTCTTGAATCGTTTCGTCAACTTTATACCATATATAGTCCAGTCTTTCCTTTATAAGTTCCTCTAATATCTTTTGGTCCATTTCCCTCATTGTTTACTTCGACTCAATTTCAATAAGAAAAAGAGTCGTAAGAAGTGCAAAACGTCACGAACTTGTATAAAATTTGGTCAAAGTACTTAGAACAATTACAATAATTTAACAATCAAACAATTATTGGCACCCCTGTAATGTGCGGTATATTTCAAGAGAAGCAATGCTTTTGAGAGATTTTTATATTAATGTCACTTAAAACGAAGATGCAGCCGTGATTTTTTAGCAAACGCATAATCTACTTATGCAGAATGACGAAAAGAAAATCTGGGATAGGTGTGGTGTGGAAATACAAAGAAAAAGGAAACCCGATCGTGGAGGAGCGTTTCGTTCAGTCTAACGTTGTCCTAGAAAACGCTGCCAAACAACAAAATCGTTGAGAAGCGGTAATGAATTCTTCCATTATACGGATTTGAACGGCAAGTTAATTTAAGCTTATGTCATCTTTTGGAATTGGTGTTTATGTTCATGCACGACATTCCGAGTACAACATATGAAAAACTGACTGGAAGGTCGTCACACAGTAATTGGTATAACATGTGCCGCGAAGTGTGCTCCTCAACTGTGTCAGTCAATCGCAGAGGACAATTAATCGGTAGCAACGACGATCCTACACAAATTAACGAAGCACGATTCGCGGGTCGCCGAAAATACAACAGGGTAAGGCTCTTACAAGGTGATCAACAACCTGAATCTGAAGATAGCGATGCACCGGTGCAAAACAATCGAAACCATGGTAGACGAATAGATTGTCCGTGGGTTTTTGGTTTGAAAACAAAACGAGGAGTACGATATTTTATTGTGGAAAGAAGATGAGATGAAAACATATTAATGCCAATTATAAAATGAGAGCTTCAATTTCAATCTGTTATTCATTTAGACGAGTGCCAGCGTATAGAGTCTTGGCAGGTGAGGCTTCGATCATCAAATCGTTTATCACCAGCAAAACTATTTTGATTCGCTCACAGGAGCGATCGTGGCTAGATGCCAAAATTGACATCTTAAAGAAAATGACGGGAGTATCATTAAATCATCTTCAATCACATCTGGACCATTTGTCCTGGAAGATATTAAGAAAGAATTAAGACGACCAAATTGTCAGCTTTTTAGAGGATATTGCCTCTGTTTATAGATATTAGTTGTAAATATATTCGTAATAAAATCATTATTAACAATGAATTGTTCGTCTTATTAATTGTTATTGTAGAGCAATATTATAGCAGGGTAAATCTCAACTTTTTTGGTAGACCGCACGCTACAGCGGCACCCAATTTTTTTGTATCTCATGTCATTTTCATGACTTAAATAAAAACACACATATTTGCATGTTTGATGGAGAGAGAAAAGTTGGGAGTATATAGGATAAATAATAATGGACCCTTTTTTAAGGTAAAAAAATTATACATCAGGTAATTTTAACAACTATAAGATTTTATTGCAGTTTTTGTCTGGTTTGATTAAAATATATCCACAATTTACATCACTAGAAACAGTGTCTACCACACACTGAATTCAGTTTTTTTTCTTTTTTGTTATATGACCGAATCCTTCCTTGGATTGTTTGCTGGAACACCGAACACATGTAGTTTTAATTTGTTGCTTCAAATTACACGCATATTTTATAAATGATGAGATAGATAAAATTTTTAAGGCTGGCATTACACTATAAAAGTTCTTTGACAAAGATGTATTATAAAAGTTGGATAGAAATTGTTTTACAATTTCTTTTATAAAATATCTTTTATGACTACAAAATTTGCATTACACTAAGTAAAATATTTTACAAAATATTTTTAAAGAAATCTCAGTTTTTCGTTTCAAGACAGTGTTGTGAGTTGTGACTGTTGTGTAATGGATGACGTTTTACCAATTGCCGCAGGTTTTGTGGCTGCTGTAGTTGCAATAGCTGTGGCAAAAAAAGATTAAAAAAAATGTAAAGAAACGTTTGTGGGTAAGACCTTGGATTGCCCGGCGCGAGTTAAAGGGCAACCATCAGAATTTACTCAAAGAACTGGCCATGGAACATACAAAAAGTTACATGAACTATTTGAGGATGGATAAAAAAACCTTCGATTACTTGCTTCTGAAGTTGGGACCTATATCTCGGGAAACGACACATTTGCGTAACCCAATACTTCCTGAGGAACGGCTTATGGTTACTCTGCGATTTCTTGCCACAGGCGAGAGCTACACAAGTCTTCAATACAGTAGGGAACTAACACCAGTTTTTTGTAGACTTTTCAATCTATCCTACAGAAAGGGAATATTTTCTTCCTGCTGGAAATGTGCCACAGTTCAGCCGATACCTAAAGAAGGCAAGAAGACCTTGCCAAATAACTACCGACCAATCGCACTGCTTTCAATAATATCGAAAGTCATGGAAAAGGCTATCAATCGGCATCTTCTAAAATATGTTGAAGGATTCAACATTATTAGCGATCACCAATATGGCTTTCGTAAAAATAGATCAACAGGATATCTTCTGACTTACGCAACACATGTTTGGAACAACGCAATTGAACACTTTGGAGAGACTAGAGCGGTTTCTCTTGACATATCCAAGGCATTCGACCGTGTTTGGCACGATGGGCTGTTGGCTAAGCTACGTTCTTATGGTATGTCTGAAAAGTTCTGTTTGTGGCTCTCATGTTTCCTCAGAGAGCGTTCTTTACGCGTGGCAGTCGACGGATTTCTTTCTAACACCTTCACTATTAACGCCGGTGTGCCCCAAGGCTCCATACTATCTCCTACTCTCTTTCTCATTTATATTAACGATCTGCTGGAAAAGACCGAGAATCCAATCTACAGCTTTGCAGATGACAGTACACTTATCTCTTCATTCACTTTTTGAACGCTCGAACATCGGCTACTCAGACGAATATCCGCAGACAGCAGGAAGTCATTCAACTTAACAAAGACCTGGAAGAAATTCTATCTTGGGGTGACAGTAAACCAAGTGGAATTTAACGCTACAAAAACCCAGGCGGCAGTTTTAAATTTTTTTCGAAAAAAGTTAACGTTGCTGAACCCGACGTAGTTATGCCGGGGCACTCCATTCCTCGAACATCGTCACTCAATTTGTTGGGCGTTAATTTGGGAGGAGCTAAAAAATATGTCCTGGCATGAACATGTTGCCGGCATAGCAAGGAGAGCTTCTCAAAAGTTGGGAATATTATTTCGAACCAGAAAGCTTTACACTCCACAACAACTGTTAATTCTTTACAAAGCTCAAATTCGACCAACTATGGAATACTGCTCCCATGTTTGGGGGCCCGGAACTGACAGGCGGCCTTGATTCGCTGGAACATCGAAGAACGGTTGGCGATTCGAGCCTATTCTACAAGTATTTTCATGGAAAGTGTTCGAAGGATGTGGCCCGCTGAATTCCTCCCAGAGCGGTGCATGTTAGAAGTACACGTCGCGCTAATACTTCACATCCATATGAGGTTCAGCTTGTTACTCCGCGTACAACGCTTTTCAAGCAGTCTTTTATATGGAGAACATCATCCCTTTGGAATAATTTGCCCAGGACTGTATTTCCCACCGAGTACAATTTACAGCGATTCAAGAACAAAGTGAATCGCTTTCTCCACACACGTGTCGCTCCTGTAGCGCTTTAGGGACTTCCCTGTAGCACGTGTGCTAAACCCATAAAAAAAAAGTAGTCGCATACCTCGGTGTACACTTTCAACCTTTTAACTTTTTTTTACGTCGTCAACCTCATACATGTATCCATGTTTTTTTAATACACAAGCAATATCTTCATAAGCATTCAACCGTTTATTTCCATTTTTATACTCCGTATGGCAAACGTCATACAGATAATCTGTTCTTTCACATTCACAAATCAAAATTTTAGTACCCGCCACAGACCGCCTGCACTCAATCCTCGACTCGGCCATTCTTCAGTTACTTTCAAAGTTTTTGTTTTTAAATTACAGTTTAAAGAAATAATATTACAAAAACGCAAATAAAATTAAATATACAACGATTGATAAGTTGATAACTGATATGTGTGATTGGATTTTAACGAGAAACGTGAGATATGCGCATGCGTACAAAGAGAAGAGAAGCCAACCTACCGGCGAGTCGAGTGCAGGAGTGGGAGAAACTACTTTTATCAAATATTGGATGAAAATGCAAACTATGATAAAAGAACTTTTATAAAAGACAAATTTTATAAAACTAGAGCTATTACACTATCACATTTACCGTAAAAGTTCTTTTATAAAAGATCTTTTATAAAAGAACTTTTATAGTGTAATGCCCGCCTAAAAAACATTTTTTTGATTACGTCAATTTTTTTAACAACTGTAATAGTGAGGTAACAGTCGGTCAAGTAGGAATGTGCCGCCTATAACTTCTAGTCGGAAAAAAAAATCCTTTTTTTTTAGGTTACTATCGCAGCCTCTCAAACAATGCTTTGGGGAAAGAGATTCATTTCCAACCTTATTTATGGTTAAATAGTAACACGTAGGATAAAAATTTTTAGTCTAACAACTTAAAACACATTTTTTTGTAAAATTCGACTTTATTCATCAACATAGTCCCCTTCAAGAGCGATACAACGCTTTTCTAACATTTTGGTACCATTTGCCTTTGCCTTCAAAATAGGCCTCAGTTTCGGCGATAAGTTCTTCACTGGAGCCAAATCTCTTTCCCGCGAGCATTTTTTTGAGGTCTGCGAATAGATAATAGTCGCTGGTGACCAAATCTCGAGAACACGGTGGATGAGAAGCAATTCTAACTTCAATTCATGCAATTTTACCATCGTAACCATTGATTTGTGACACGATGGAGTGTCTTGATGAAAGACCACTTTTTTCTTGTTCATTTCAGGCCGTTTCTTTGCAATTTCTGCCTTCAAATGCACCAATAACTTTACATAATATTAGCTAGTGATGGTTCTCAGCATAGTCGATGAGAATTATTCCATGCGCCTCCCAAAATACAGAGGCTAATACCTTCCCAGCCGACTGTTGTATCTTTGGTCGCTTCGGACGGCTTTCACCGGTTGTTGTTCACTCAGCTGACTACCGATTTGATTCCGGTGTATAGTAGTCGATTCATATTACATTCATTGTCCCATATCGTTTGAAAAAATCCTTTTTATTGCGCTTAAACAGGTACAAACAGCGCCCAGAGTCATTAATACGTTGTTGCTTTTGGTCCACTGTGAGCAAACGAAGTACCCATTTCGAACAGAGCTTTCTCATGCCAAAATTATCATGCAAAATATGACCAACACGTTCTTTTGATATCTTTAGGGTGTCAGCTATCTCACGCAATTTCACACACAATTCTGGATTGGACTATTTTGATGTTTTCCGGTGTAACCACCTTATTTGGGCGTTCAGAGCGTTCAGCATCATTTGTGTCTGTACGACCGCCTTTAAATTTAGCATACCAGTAAATAATGAGTAATTTTCCAGGAGCATACTCCCCGTAACACTTATCAAGCCATTGCTTTGCTTGAACGTTTATTTTTTCCCATCAAAAAACAGTGTTTAATCAACACACGAAATTCGATTTTTTCATTGTTTTGAAAATATTAAAACTAGCGTCACTGAAACCACTGTATCTTACAAACTAATCAACAAAATGTCATGAAATATTGACAAGTATCATTTGAAGGTTGGTACTTCCTAAAATCATATGGATTTTTTAAAAAGGGCAATATCTATGTGACAGACCAAAAACTTTTCAGCCTACGTGTTACATTATCGAACATGAATGGCATAAGCTTCGCTCTTCGAGGCTGTGTAATCATCTAAAAGGTCCGAAAATACGTCTACAGTGGCCGCTCAGCATATGGCTAAGTCAGGAGCATTCATTAGCAAGTGGATAAAATGTTACTCTCGGTTAAAAAATGATGATGATCTACCAGAACGTGGTTCGAGAGGAAAAGTGTGACAATGATAAAAAAATGATTATAAACATATGTTTATAATCATTAAATCCTCAATTAACTTTGCGCCAAGAGGAGCAAAAACTAATCAAGAAAGGTTTAAATATAGCGTACGAAACGATTCGCACTCATCTCTGAGCTACTGATTTGAAGCGGTGGAGTACAATCAAAAAACCGTTGCTGACCGAAAACCACAAGGAGAAAGGACTCGTGTGGCAGAGGAAAATATAGATCGAGATTAGAGCAATATCATTTTTTCCTATGAAGCTTCATTTTGGGGTTATGTTGTCATCCCACGAGCCTGGTCAATTTCCACTAACTGATAGGTTCAGCGCACCGTCAAACACCCTGTGAAGATCCATGTTTGGGGATGTCTTTCGGAAAAAGGTTTTTAGAGACTTTTTATCTTTACCTACAATTTGAATGCTGAAAAAATGCTCCAGATTTACAAGAAGGCATTAGGACCGACTACCAAACGGTTGTTTATCGATAAAAATGAGGTATGGATTCTACAAGAAGATAATGACCACAAACATCGGAGTAAAACATGTAACCAGTGGAAAGGGGCATCCGGTATCATCACACTAGATTGGCCATCCCTGTAGCTCAAGGCAAACCCTATTGAGGCCGTGGTGTACACAGTGAAGCAGGTGTCACGGCAAATTCGGGCAATTTGGAAATCTTTACCCCAAGAATCTGCGGAAAATCTCGTCGAAAGTATGCCCCGATGATGCCAGTTGATCATCGGCGTTGATGGGGACTAGATGAACTTCTCAATCATTAGCACTTTAATGACAATTCTTTACTGTCAACTAATGTAAAAAAACTTTTAAATAAATGCATTTTTTAATAAACAATGCGCAGCACGTTCATACTTCACCGGCTGTATTATAATTATTTTTTGGTTGCATACAGTAGAAGCGGACATTGCACTCTTTGCCATCTATCAGTAAGTAGCTTATTCTAAAATTCTGACAAGGAAGGAAGAGTTACATAGACCATCTTTCTTCCTTGTTTCTTTAAAAAAAAGGCTACAATTTTTTGAAACCTAAAGTGCTATCCAATAAGTCTTTATTTATTTGTGTTTCGCGTTAAAACAAGATAAACAAGTCTGAGGGGATCCAGGGCAACTGTCACAAAACGTGTTAACTTGTTTCGCTCTCTTTCTAGCTCCATCTCGACCGAATTCTTCTTTCATTCTTGCATAACAATAAACACACTTTCTCCTAATTTTCTTTCCAGTTGGATCAATCCTTTGATTAAGGTGATGGTAAAATTTTTCACTTTCCCATTCTTTCGGTACCCCTAAAAGAACATTAACGTTATTTATTGCACGAGGGTGTCTTTTAAAAGCTATCTATCTTTGAGGGAAAACTAGCAAAGCACAAAAAAAATGTATATTGTTCTACATAACTAAAGATACAGTACCAGGACGAAAAATTAATGATGATGATGATATTATTTGGATCTGAGCGCATCGACAGCTAAGGTCATTTAGCGCCCCATATTAAGATTATTGGGTATTAGACTTGGAAGTCAATTTCCTTCGAAGTTTTTTTTTATGTTGTCTTTATGTGTTTCAAAAGATTCTAAGGCTAATTTCAAATTTGAAGGAATGTTGTATTTGTCTCTTATATGGTGGTGATCCGACTCAAATATGTGTATGACAGATAAAGGAGACCCACAGGTAGGACATAGAGGTGGTAGTTCGTTTTTTATAAGATAACCGTGAGAAGAAAACGTGTCCCACCGCCAACCTTCTCAACAGTACATTGTCCTTTCTTCCCATAGTGGAGTTGAAAAGCGGAAAGGCATTTCGTTTTATTGACCACAGTTTATTATTGGAGGTCTTCCAGATCTCACTGTAATTGAAAAAGGGATTTATGGATGGTCTTAAAGAATATGTTGAAGTCTGAGAAATGATTTCCCCTGTATTTATAGAGCCTCTTTCAATAGCGAGTTTTGCATAAGTGTCCGCTTTGTCATTGCCACTGTTGCCAATATGGCTGGGTAACCAAAGAAAAGAGATGGAGCGATGTTTGAATTTTGCTGTGTACATTAGATCAGTGATGTGTCTGATGTAATTGTAATCTAGATTTCTTGATTTAATGGCAGTGAAAGCGCTCAGGGAGTCAGAAATAATTAAGGAAGGTTTGTTGGAAGGTCTTGAGAGGGAATATCTAATAGCCTCTTTAATTGTAAGGAGTTCAGCAGAGAAGATGGTAGCATGGATAGGAAGTTTGTACATTTTAATGGTGTTTTGTGAAATAAAGGCTGCACCTACCCCTTTATCCGTTTTTGAGCCGTCTGTGTAAAAGTGGTTTGGATAGTTTCTGGAGATTCTTTCTAGGAACAGTTTATTAAGAAATGCATTGGAGTAGTCTGATTTATTATAAGAATGCAATTGAAGGTCTATGGGGGGACGTGGAGAGAGCCATGGGGGAAAAGATGTTTGAAGAGGATAATCATATTTTGGAGGGGAAATGTTATAGAGAGAGACCAAGTTGAAGATTCTTTTGGGGATAGATTCCGGAGGGAAAATTTGGTTGCGTTTGTGAGCTTTGACTAGATTGAGAGAGGTTCTGGTATGGGAGCGAAATAAGCATGGGCAATAGTATTTTAGAAGAGAGAGCTGCCTTGTGAGCTGTAATGGAGATGTAGCTGATATACGCTGAATGCTTGGGATAGGAGAAGTACGGAATGCTCCCGTGACAAAACGTAGGAAACGATTTTGGATGGGATCAAGGGATTTTTTAAGGTGGGGGCTGGCTGAATCATATATAAAGTCCCCATAATTAAGTTTGGAAAGGATAAGGGAGGGAAAGTCAGCACCCCAGGTCATTCCCGAGAGCATGCGAAGTAAGTTAATGTCAGTCGATGTTCTGGTTTTAAGCGTTTATATGTGATTTTTCCAAGTGAGTCTGTAGTCAAAAGTCAAACCCAGTATGTTTAAATGGTCAGATGAAGAGAGAATATTATTGGCGATGTGAAGGGTATTTATTCTTGGGCAATTTCTGCGTTTGCAGAAGTGGATAGTTGTAGATTTTTGTAGTGAAGAAGTGAAACCATTATCATTTCTCCAAGCGTTTATTGAGTTTAGTGTGCGTTGAATGGTATCGGTACACGCCGGAGGGGGAGGAGAGCATGTGTAAAGGGTAATGTCATCGGCGAAGATTTTATATTTGATAGGAGGAAGAATGCGTTCAGTTACAGGTTTAAGTGCCAGGTTAAAGAGGGTGGGGCTGAGTACAGAACCCAGAGGGACGCCAAGGGATAATGAGTAAGTCTTTGAGAGGATACCATTTGCTTTGACTCTAAAGGATCTAGGTTGTAGGAAGTTATGAATGAGTTTTAGGAGAGTGCCTCTAAGCCCAATGGAGTGGAGTTGTGTCAGTATAGTAGTTCTGTCTGTCATGTCAAAGGCAGATGTTAAGTCAAGAGACATGAGTAGAAGATGGTTTTGGTGGAAAAATGTACCTCTTACGTCAGTCTCAAGTGATGCGAGGTGATCCATCGAAGACCTATATCTACGAAAACCGTACTGAAAAGGAGATAAAAGATCTTTGGTATAATATAGCGATGCAGCACCATACGTTCGAGAATCTTGCACAAGTGATTTGTAAGGGATATAGGTCGATAACTGTTAGGGATAGAGCTGGGTTTACCAGGTTTGTAGATGGGGATGGTGATAAAGTGTAACCAGGTGGAAGGAAATTTGGAATTGATCGATATATGGTTTGTAAAATGTTAGGAGGGAGTCAAGCATGTTTTTAAAAATATGGAATGCTTCACGATTTTGCGTGTCATCCTTACGCAGGGGCCATGCTAATCTTCTCTGTATTGTTCCAATTTTAGTATATGTACCGCCGAAGCGAGTACACGAAAAATTAATTGTCGTCCTGTATATAAGTAGATTCGAACAAATCATCCAATTTATGTGCAATTTTTTTTCAACTACATATATGCACTGACTAAATTTTCCACTATATTTAATTAAAATTAGTTCAGCAACATGAAAAAGTGTCGGAAAATATAAGTATTTTCATTTGCTGCCAACTTTTATGATCATCCACTCTATAGATATTTGAAATGGGGTAACTTGGCAAGGCCATTTGACTAAATAGCCTTATCGAAAATACGTGGTTTATTACTGGAATGAAGGGGATACAAATTTACTGTGCAGTAATAATAAAAGATAATGACCAATCTAAATGGATGTACTTTCTAAAAGTGTGTAAAGAATATTAAATATACTGATTATTTCAAACCTTATAACACCGATAGCACCGATATAATAATAATTAACAATAATAAACATTATTCTAAATTAAAAAAATATACTTTTCATAATACCAAAACGTAGTATTCAGCAGGCAACGAAATTTTTAAAACCTTTGGAAAAATCGTAAAATTATTTAGAGAATTATTTTTTTTAAAAATTAATTTACCAAAATTCTTTGAACTTTTTACCATTTACGTAGGTAAGCTCTTTATTGAAGTACTTAATCCATACCCTTCCTCGGAAATAGCATGATTTTTTTTTTAAGTTATTTACCTTGCTGTTAATAATCTCATACAAAACAATATTTGATTACACAGGTCTGCAACAAAAATGCTGTCTGGATGTTTTCAACTGATTTCTATGTATTAGATGTTCTGAAAACTAAAAAAATACTCAAAAAATTCCAGAACGTCAGGTTATTTTGCAAAACGCAAAATTTTGTTATAAAAAAGGGTTTTTTTTTTGGGCTAACTTGAAGTCATAAATAAATAGGTACAATTTTATTTTGATTACTGTTTTTAAATGTATACAGGCCATAACTATCATTACTTTCTAAATAAAGAACGCCCTGTGTGAGCTAAATTAACAAAAATAAACGTTGTAACCAGAACGTGCGCGCTCCGATAGTGTAGAAAGTGGCGCGGTAGAATTACGTGTTAACTCGTCATTGTTTTATAGATTTTGGTTCAATATAGTGCAATGTCATCTGTGCGGAAGTGTGTGAATTCGTCTGACAGTTTCTGTTATATTTGTGGCGAATATATGGTATTAAAGCAACAACTTAATATTACGGATTTTGTAAAAAAAGTATACTTCACGTATTTTGGCTTAAAGCTTGGAGATGAGGATAAAGTTTGGGCACCTCATAAAGTCTGCAAACGATGTGTTGAAGACCTTCGAAATTGGTTTAAGGGCAAGAAAAAAGCTTTCCGATATGCGATTCCTATGGTATGGCGCGAGCTAATGTAAAAGGGTATAATTCAAAATGGAAGCAGTCCATTTCATACCCCAATCTGCAATCAGCTATTCGTCCCATCCCTCATGGGACCGAAATACCAGTGCCTAAGGCCCCTGCTACCTTGGAAGAGATTCCAAGTTCTGACGAAGATGGTGTTGTACCTGAACCCGATGACAAGTCAACTTTTCAATTTAAAGATGACAGCAGTCCGAAATTGTTTTCCCAGGGCGAGCTAAATGATTTGGTAAGAGACTTGAATCTTCCCAAAAATGCTGCTGAGTTGCTTGGATCAAGGCTCAAAAGCAGGAACTTACTTTTGCCGGGAGTGTCTTCCTCCTGGTTTAGATATCGTGAGAAGCAGTTCACTTCCTACTTTGCCCAAGCGGACGAGTTGGTTTATTGTACCAATATTGAAGGTTTGATGGATACATTTAAGATCTCATACGACCCAGCACAGTGGCGTATTTTCATAGATTCTTCAAAAAGAAGCCTTAAAGCAGTTCTGCTTCACAATGGCGGTTTCTATGCTTCCATTCCTGTCGGTCATTCCGTACACCTCAAGGAAACCTACAAGAACTTGGAATTGGTTCTTTGCAAATTAAAATATAAAGACCACGGTTGGCAAGTGTGTGGTGATTTAAAAATCTTGGGCATGTTGCTCGGACAACAATCTGGGTTTACCAAATTCCCTTGCTTTTTGTGTCTATGGAATAGTAGAGACCGAGCAAATCACTGGACCAAAAAGTGTTGGCCTCCGAGGGAGCTTAAAGTTGACGAAAAGAACGTCCTGCATGAAACTTTGGTGCCTCCTCATAAAGTTCTTCTACCACCGCTTCACATAAAGCTGAGATTGATGAAGCAATTTGTAAAGTCACTTCCAAGAGATGAAAATTGCTTCAAATACTTAATATCAAAGTTTCCAGGCCTCTCGGAGGCAAAGTTGAAGGAAGGTGTTTTCGTTGGACCAGATATTAGACGGCTTATGGCTGATCCACTATTCATCACAATCATGACGGATCCTCAAAGAGAAGGGTGGATTGCCTTTAAAAAGTCATAGAGAAATTTTTAGGCAATAACAAAGACCCTAACTACAAACAAATCGTCAAAAGAATGTTAAAAGCATTTCAAGCTTTAGGTTGCCTAATGAGTTTAAAAATACATATTTTCTTCATTCCCACCTCGACTACTTTCCAGAAAATTTAGGAGATCTGAGTAAAGAGCAAGGTGAACGATTTCACCAAGATATTAAGGAGATGGAAAAAAGATACCAGGGAAGATGGAGCGTCTCAGTGATGGCAGACTACTGTTGGACGCTTCAGAGAGACCTTCCAGATGCTTCCTAGAAGCGAAAATGTCTCACTGGGAAAAAGAAATGTGTTTAGTGCTTACTAATGAATGTATTTTAGATAAAAAAAAATAAGTTTTGTTACGCAATTATAAATTAAAAAAAATTTTTTTAGTCTTTTATCTTTTATTTTAAGATGATAACTTGTTTAACATAGATACCTACATTGTCAGAAAACGTGACGTTCTATGACAAAATGAAAGTCATTTTCGGATTCAGTACACCCAAAAACATAAGAATTACGCAAAAAAACCAAAACAGCTCTCAATTTTTTTTTTGCAGACTTTTATTACTGCTCTGTTCTACGTCTGTCAAGTAAGAACGTGTCCGCGATTCAACAAAAAATCGGTAGAGGGAACCTTTATCTACAACGCCTTTTAGTAAAAGTATCAGTCGATTCCGAACATTAGTCGAAATCACGTAAAATACAAAATGAGTTACTTATTTGCGCGTCGGTTCGAGGCGGTCTTTTTTGTTCCCATCCAAAGCGGCCTAAAATGACATATTTCGCGGCCGCTAAATATATCAAAAAGTCGGATTCGTTTGTTAATAAATGGGTAAATCGTTTTAAGGAGACAAAAAATGTCGACGACTTACCAAAACCTGGCTCGGTAGGCACTGTCACTCCGAAAGTCGAAAAACGAATTGTATCTTTGTTTTCACGGGACCTGAAATTGACGCTGCGTCAACGACCGCCAAAATTAGGAAAGTCGAGTTTGAACGTGTCCCATGAGACCATTCCGCAACATCTTCGTGCTTATGATGTCAAACTCCGAAACACGTTGGAGAAACCTTTGCTGGGTGAAAATCACGTCGTGAAACAGCTCGCTGGGGTCCACGATAAGGTACTAGAGTGGCCCTCACAATCGCCGGACGCCAACCCTATTGAAAATGTTTGGTACCTTATATGGAGAGTCGCGAGATTCGAAAAATTTGCAGAATATGCAGAATTCCTCAGTGAAAAGCGAAATGGGCCAACTGTTATTTATGAAAGAATATCCCAACTGTACAGCAATGACGTTTCATCTTATTTTCAATAAAATTTGATCCTAAACAGCTTCGATGGAATCAAGAATCAATTAAGAATAACCCAAGATCAGAAAGATCAGTTGAGGTAACAAAAATCATGAGGCATATAGAGGATGTGCAGCTGTCAGATCGCCGAATAAATAATCCAGTGCTTGCTAAAGAAACTAAAGTATCCAAAATTATAGTTTTCAGGATTTCTGCACGAATGATTCCCGAACTTCTTGGCCAGACGAGAAACTGGAGAGGAAAGTATTTCTCAAACTCATGTTGTCGCTTTAGAAAACAATTGTGATTGTGAATTCTAAAAGGAGTTTTGAAGAATATGCTTCGGATACAAAGCTTCAGTAGTCGTTCGATCTTGTTTACAAAAGAACATATTTCAGCAGGTATGCCTTCTATGCTCCAAGTCACAAAAACGTGTTTCTGTATTTACATCGAAAACGACCGAAAATGTTGACATTTGCAAATAAGTAAGTGAAACGCTAGACAAACGTGGATCGTCGATCGGTACAAAAAACGATGGAAAAGGAGAATAGGGTGATTTTACAGGTATTTCCGAAAAATGATTGACTATCATCGCAAGGCGAGGAAAGCAGTTTTGAGTTGAAAGAGTCTATATCTGTTAGGTAACACTTTTTCTTCTTTTTCCGGTCCCATGTAATCACATACGTCGGGGTCTCTGTACCATTTCTTCAATTTAAATTGAGGTTGTTATTTTTTGAGAGTCGAAATATAGACGCGGCGTCTGGAACTCCATACCAGTCCCTGATATTCAGGAGTCACGAGTGCTGCTTTCTACCGGGTCCAGCCGACCCTCCATTTTTTCCTGAAGAATAAGTTTTTGAATTGAGTAGCGGTCACCTCTTGTTTGACGATATTAAGTAGTTGCCTCTCCACCCCAGCCCTTTGAAGCACATCTTCATTGGTTAGGTATTCTATCCAAGAAATTCGTAGCAAACGTCGCAGTATCCATCCATAGCTCGAAAGCTTCGATACGATTCAATGATTTCACTTTTAACGACCATCTCTCTGCACCATATAAGAGGACCGGCCAAACATATCAGGGCGAGTGGCAATTGTCTTTAAAGCAGCATATTTTTAGTGTTCCGTCCAGAACACTTATAAGTTCACTTCGGTGTCTATACATCTGTCTGTCTGTCCGTTTTTCTGCCCGTCTATCTGTCTGTCCGTCTGTCACACCTGATTTTCTCCGAAACTATTTGACCTAGAAAGTTGAAATTTGGCACTAATATAGGAATTGATGGCCTCATCAGAGGCGTGTAGTTTTTAAAGTATTATTTTGATTAGTTTTAGAGGGTGAAATCGGAAGTGAAAAAAAAAATTTTACCAGGTCATCAAATGGGATGCCAAATGAAAGCTCGTAAAAACGCGAGTTCAAAAATATATATAATGTAATACTTGCGCACACTTTTCTTTGTATTATTTTTAAAAAATCGCGAAAAATTGCAGTCTCTCCCCCCTGTTATTTCGAAAAGTACTGATAAAAAAATTTTGAAAAAATCTGGAATATTCATAGCATGTTGTTTAAAGGTCAAAGTCAATTATCACGAGTGCATCACCTTTAATAACTTTTCAGGTATGTAAAAAAAAAATCAAGGTCATCAGTTATCAGTCATTTAAGGTGGGTTTTGTCAAGTCATTGATCATTTTATACCTCCGTAACAAAAGTTTTTATTTTAAAAGCAATCAACGTACGTAACACTAATTGCGCAAGTGCAACTTGCACTTAACCAGTTATTCAACTTTAGAAAGGTATCCTTTACCATGCCAAGCCACAGTTTAACCTCTTCTTCACAATCCCGTTCGTTGACGACAGAGCCAAGTTATTTGAATTTAGTAACACTCTCCATCTCTTGATCCATTATAAAGAGAGATGCGTCCTCTTGGGGGTATCTACTAATCACCATCATTTTGGTTCTCCCAATATTTATACGTATACAATACTCTTCGCCAATATCATTCAGTTTATTAGCTTATTGCTTAAAATGTGCAGATCGTCCATGTTATTGGCAACTATTGTAACACTATAGACAGATATTTACTAGCTAATAAAGTGAAACTTGAAAGAATAAAGCCTCACGTTTCAAGACAAAGTTCAAATCGCGAATAAGAAAATCTAATTTTTTTCATCAGTAATTGCTCGACCACCTTACCTACAGACTCAACTAGCAGATTGTTAATCGCCAGGTAAAGATGCATGTCAGAGACTGTTTCTACAAGTACCAAAATGGTTAAAATATATCAGAGGGGCATTATTATTATCGGCCTAGAGGTGGTTTATGAGAGTAAAGCAAAAATTGGCTACTGCGATGGGAGAATGACCCACATTATCATAATTTTCCTTGTACTGCGTGGAAGCACAATCGAATACTTGCTAAAGAAGCTAGAATATCCAACATTATAGTATCGGGTCTTCCATTAAGGACTTGACAACTTTTTTTTGAAATAAAACGCAACCCATTTGAGGCATTTCGAAAATTTTACTATCGGCTTGAAGTACAATCAAAACATTTATGTATGGAATTCGACTTCACTCATATGTCCACCACGGGCACGTTTGCAGCGGTCGATTCGTTGAACCCAATTTTCGATGACTCGGCCACACATTTCGACGGAAACGGCCGCTATCTCTCTTTCAATATTTGCTCTGAGCTCCTCTAACGACGCAGGCTTGTTACCATAGACCAATGATTTAACGTACCCCCATAAAAAGAAGTCTAGAGGTGTTAAATCACACGATCTAGGCGGCCATTCGACGGGACCATTTCTCGATATAACACGTTCACCGAATTTAGATTGCAGTAAGCCGATTGTTACACCCGCTGTGTGGCTTGTGGCGCCGTCTTGTTGAAACCACATATCATTAATATCTAGCCCATGCAATTAATCAAAGAAATAACGTTGCAACATGCCTCTGTAGCGATCTCCATTGACTGTAACGTGACGGTTATTTTCATCAACGAAAAAGAACGGCCCAATGACACCACCGGCATGAAAACCGTACCAAACAGTAATTTTTTGTGGATGAAGTGACGTGTCTTCAAGTATATGAGGGTTTTCACCTGACCAATAATGCATATTCTGTTTGTTGACGAAGCCGTTTATCCAAAAATGCGCTTCATCACTGAAGATGATTTTGCGATGAAATTGGTCATCTTCTTCCAACATTTCTAGAGCCCAATTCGAGAACGTAGGTTGCTTCAAATGATCGAGTGGCTTGAGTTAACTTTAACTTATAAGGGTGCAGGCCAAGATCCTTTCGCAAAATTCGCCATAGTGTGGTCTGAGCGATGCTCAATTCTTGAGAACGCCGTGAAATCGACTGTTTTGGTTCGTTTGAAATGGACGCTTGAACGGCAGCAATATTCTGGCCACTTCGACCAACCCGTTGTCTCACTGGCACGAGAACATCCAGCAGCGAATATGTTAGCTCAAATTTTTTCACTAGACTATGAATTGCTTGTCTACTGGGACGAGAATTACGACCAAAAAATGGCGTTAACGCTCTTAAAGTTGCAGTCACCGACTCCAAATTTTGGTAGTAAATTTTAATTATTTGTAAACGTTGTTCGTTCGTGTACTTCACCATGATGAAAATGTTGACTTTACTGAATGTTTTGACGTTGACAGTTCGGCGATTGGCTTAAGGGTGCGTTCACAGGGAAATTTCAAAGTTGTCAAGTCCCAAATGGAAGACCCTTTATTTATGGAGATTTAGGGATGAAGAAAATTTCTGCGCGATTGATTTCCGAACTCCTTACACCAAATGAGAAATTCGAAAGGAAAGTAATTTCTCAAATATATTTGGCAACATTAGAGAAAAATTAAAGTTATGTTTCGTAAATTGTGACAGGCTACGAGTTTTAAGTATCGTATTGTGATCCTGCCACAAAGCAGGAGTCCATGTAATGGATTTATAAGAGCTCTCTACCTCAAAAAAAACGGACACTTAGTCGGCTGCTGAAAAGTTGATGGCAACCATTTTTAGGACTACGAAGAAATGTTGCTTATTGAATTCAGGCAAAAAGGGTATGCAAGTAATGGAAAGGTTTAAGGAAGGATGATCCGAAACCCAACAACATCCGAGTTCATGTATCTGTTGCATAATTTCCGTGTTCTATTAGAATCTAGCTATAAAGCACGAAACGATAAAATGTATTTATAGAGGTTCGAAAATTAATTTTGATCGTTTGGGACTGCGAAGAAATTTGACTTGAATAAATGAAAAAAATAAAAAGAGGGTCTACAATTAATATAGGTTATATGAAAGGACGAGTAAAGTAGGTCATTGGAGAAAAACGTTCGAATTCATGGAGAAACAAAATACAAAACTCGCACAGTTCAAATCAATACATTACTACTCTAAAGCCCTGCGATTTTTTTTTCTTTAAATATTCAAAAAAATACCACAGGAGCCAAAAATTTTCGTGATGATTAGTTCAAAGCCGATATACCGTCGTTTTTGAGGTACAAACCAGTTTTTTTTTAGATGGAACGAAACATCTCGAGAATCGCTACACTAAAGTGTATACAAAATGATGCGCGTTTCTTTTCACAGCAAGGTTAGAGAATAGAAAGTACAATATTTTTCTTTTCACGGCAAGCAAAACAAAAATAAGATGAGCATCATTTTCATGATATATTTTTAGACTCAATTTCATTACGAAGGAATCCCTAGACTATATGGAAAATTTCAAGAATACCTTTTTGTTAATAAACTTATTTTATTTATGAAAAAATTCCTTATAAAACAATCTTAGTATAAGCAAACTTTTAAAATATCTTTCATCACCTTTAGTGTTGTGAGGATAGAATATTAAGAAGATTCGCTTGGGATTTTTTTTTTTTAACACTACGCTATAATTTGTAAACTTTTTGGTTTTTTTCACTAACTCATATATATGCAGGGGCTACCTAGCTATAAAGGAAAACTCACAGAGCTCTAAAAAATTATTTTTCGACGTAACTGTAGTACTGCACTTTTCTTTATTTACGCTTTAAAAAGCGACGCCACAACAGCATTTAACCCATCATCTAAGGAATATTTTAGGCTCCTGAGATGTTTCTCTAGATTACTAAACCAAAATTGTCGCAGGACGCTGTATCAGGGCTATAGAGTGGATGATGCAACTCGGTGAATCCACAGCTTTCGGTAATGGCGTCAGCAGGCAGTTAGCATGCCACAGCAAGGATTTCGTTCTTCATGAACTCGGACGTTTTTCTCTAATGGCTTGCTTCGAGTTTTGGATAGTCCTTCTGTAAGTGTAATTTCGAACCCTTTTACTATATACTTAATAATCAAAACTCCTTCGCGATTCTAAAAAACGGTCGTCATCAAATTTCATAAGATGAATCAGCTTTAGCCTTCTGTAGTCGTTGAGAGCCCGTATAAACCTATTGTATCGACTTCTGCTTCGTTGAAGAATCCCAGGGGAACACCTAACTGTCGCCACTCCTGACAATTTGCGAAAAATGACTCTTATCGTTCTTCAAAGCGACTAAATGTGCTTGAGACATTCCTTTCCTTGCCAGTTACTGCTCTAGTTTGTAGATTCACTGTGCAGACAGTTTGTTCGTTCATAAATTTTTATGCACAATCTTAAAAACCGTAGTTTCACATACTCCACAGATCTTCATTAATTGATCTGACAGTCAGAAAGTTTGTGTTTGTGTAGTGAATCGTGTATTTGTAATTTGTTTGAAAAAAGCCTTAGTTTGGAAAACAACCTGTAAACTCATATATATGCATTGTGTTCCTGTTGTTTAACTGTTTTCAAGTGAGAATCAACAATAAATATTACAGTCATAACGTAGGTCTGGGTTAATAGCTATTATGTGACTCTTAAGTGTATATGGATCCTGGAAAGAGGATTTATATTGTTGTATATAACTATAATGTATCACCAATAGATTATCCTAACGTATTTCATGTAATTTGCTTGGTAAAGGATGAAATATATTTATAGAGAATATATATTAACCCCTCATTAACCCCTATAATTGGTATATATATATATATATATATATATATATATATATATATATATATATATATATATATATATATATACATATATATATATATATATATATATATATATATATATATATATATATATATATATTTACATATATATATATATATATATATATATATATATATATATATATATATATATATATATATATATATATATAACACATGGGCTGAAAAATGGCGCTAGTTTTATTGCAGTCACCTTTTTTTCAGTTAATACTAACCTTCAAAAGACAGCTGTTAAAATTTCATGATATTCTATTCATTAGTTTGTGAGTTATTGTGCTAAGAGTGACGCTACTTTTGTTATTTTCAAAACAATGGATCAAAAACAATTTCGTGTTTTAATTTTACACTGCTTCTTGATGGGAAAAAATACCGTTCAAGCGAAGCAATGGCTTGAAAAGTGTTATGGGGACTCCGCTCCATCAGAAACAACAATAAAACGTTGGTTTGCTGACTTCAAACGTGGTCGTAGAGACACCGATGATGCAGAACGCAGTGGACGTCCAAATGAGGCGGTAACACCAGAAAACATCAAAAAAATCCATAAAATCGTTTTGAATGATCGAAAAGTGAAGTTGCGTGAGTTAGCTGACATCGTAAAGATATCAAAAGAACGTGTTGGCTTTATATTGCATGAGCATTTGACTATGAGAAAGCTCTGTTCAAAGTGGGTGCCGCGTTTGCTCACTGTTGATCAAAAACAAGAACGTGTTGATGATTCTGAGCAGTGTTTGGCGATGTTTAAACGTAACAAACCGGAATTTTTGCGTCGATATGTGACAATGGATGAAACATGGATCCATCACTTCACTCCGGAATCAAAACGATCGTCATCTGAGTGGACAGCAACTGGTGAACCTCGTCCAAAGCGTCCGAAAGCACAACAATCGGCTGGAAAGGTTATGGCCTCGGTATTTTGGGATGTGCGTGGTGTAATATTCATCGACTATCTTGAGAAAAGAAATACCATCAACAGTGAATATTATATAGCGTTATTGGAGCGTTTGAAGGCCGAAATTGCAAAGAAACGACCGCATATGGCAAAGAAAAAAATTTTGTTTCATCAAGACAACGCACCGTGTCACAAGTCAATCAAAACAATGGCAAAACTACATGAATTGAACTTCGAATTGCTCCCACATCCACCGTATTCGCCAGATTTGGCTCCCAGCGACTACTGGCTGTTCGCAGACTTGAAAAAAATGCTCGCCGGTAAGAAATTTCGCACGAATGAAGAGGTTATCGCTGAAACTGAGGCCTATTTTGAGGCAAAAGATAAATCATTCTACAAAAGTGGTATTGAAATGTTAGAGCGGCGCTGGAATGATTGCGTTGCTCTTGATGGAGATTACGTTGATGAATAAAGCTAATTTTGAACCAAAAAAACCGTGTTTTCTTTGTTAGGCCCGGACTTTTCAGCCCATGTGTTATATATATATATATATATATATATATATATATATATATATATATATATATATATATATATATATGTATATATATATATATATATATATATATATATATATATATATGCCCTTATGAGAAAAAGAGATGAGCAATCAAAGATCTGTAGGCTCCAGTTTTTGCTTTTTGTTTTTTGTTTTGTTATCAAGCTTTCACTGCCTAATTGGTAGCTCCTTCTGGATACTGAAATGCAAACAAGGTACAGAAAAATAAAGTTAAGACGCACATTAGAGGATGTGATTTATAAATTAATAAAGTTGTAAAATGATTTACTTACAAAAATTCAACAGTTCATTTTTCTCTAGTAGTACGTATTAAAAATTTGCATTTCACTGGCCAGGTAGTAAAGATAATCATACAACAAACATAACAAAAGTACACTTGGAGAAATATACAGGTATTAGAAAATAAAATAATGCTAATAACATTCTTTAAGGTTCTTTTTAGAGCGAAAAACAACTGTGAGAATTACCATGATGTCGAAATGGTACTCCATTTTAAATTTAAATTTGACGTCGTTTTTAGTAACTTTTAGTGATTTTTGAGTCCGACGCTGGATATTATTGGTATTATATGTCGTCGACGGGCCAACAAAAAGCCCAAACATTAAGGCTAAAGTCTTAATATGTTTTGGTGAATGCTATTATTGGAAAAGTTATTTATTATTTATTATATTAATTTTTATAACAAAAATGTTACTATAGAGGTTTTTACGGATGGTGGATAGTAATACATTAAAATTCCGGGTTTCAATCCGTTAGTCTAACAATGAATTTGTACGACGTTTCGCCAAAATCTCATTTAGCATTTTCAAGTGCTCCCGCTGCTGCTGCTACTCGATACTGCGATCTTGCTGCTGCTGCCGCTCGAAGCTAACTGAGGTTAGAGAGTCAGTTAGCTTCGAGCGGCAGCAGCAGCAAGATCACAGCTTCGAGCAGCAGCAGCGAAAGCACTTGAAAATGCCAAATATTATCTTGGCGAAACGTTGTGCAAATTCATTGTTAGACGAACGGATTGAAACCCGGAATTTTAATGTATTACATATATATATATATATATATATATATATATATATATATATATATATATATATATATATATATATATATTTATATATATATATATATATATATATATATATATATATATATATATATATATATATATATATATATATATATATATATATATATATATATATATATATATATATATATATACTAGCCGGGCCCGCGGCTCCGCTCGCGTGGACTTGATTCACCACTATCGTCACTGCTTATTTCTTAATTTACCCAACGTAATAAAATATCTCCCATTATTTCCCTTTATTCCTCAATATTTCTCCTTATCTCCCATTATCTCTACATAATTTCGATTATCTAGGCTTAACTCTGCTCATCTCCCAATATGTCTCCTTATCTCCCATTATTTCTCCTTATCTCCCATTATTTCTCCTTATCTCCCATTATTTCTCCTTATCTCCCATTATCTCACCTTATCTCCCATTATCTAGGCTTATCTCGACTTATCTCTCAATATTTCTCCTTATCTCCCATTATTTCTCCTTATCTCCCATTATCTCACCATAACTCCCATTATCTAGACTTATCTTTGCTTATCTCCCATTATTTCTCCTTATCTCCCATTATCTAGGCTTATATCGAATTATATAGAACATATGTTTAAATTTATAAAAACACGTAAATCGGATAAGTGGTTCCCAAGTGATAAGCGAACTAACGGACAGACAGACAGACAGAAAGACGTTGCATTTTATATATATTCTAGATAGAAGATTATAGATACCCTGGCCAGAGAACAAATGTATGAATTAAAAAAAACACGTAAATCGGATAAGGGGTTCTCGAGTGATAAGCGTACTAACGGACAGACACACAGACAGAGAGACGTTGCATTTTTATATATTATATTCTTTGCTACATGATATTGTTCCATATTTAATGCTTTAGACAGTGTATTGCAAGAGAACGCGCTAGCGGTAAACTTTTCTCCGACTTGATTCACTATTATCGTCACTGCTTATTCCTTATGTCACCTAACGTAATAAAATATATCCTATAACCTGGCCAGAGAACATATGTATGTTTAACAAAAAAGCACGTAAATCGGATAAGTGGTTCTCCAGTGATAAGCGCACAAACGGACAAACAGACAGATATACGTTACATTTTATATATATTATAGATGTAATAAAATATATATCTATAACCTGGTCAGAGAACATATGTATGAATTTAAAAAAATCAGGTAAATTGGACAAGTGGATCTCGAGAGATAAGCGCACTAATGGACAGACAGACAGACAGAGAGACGTTGCATTTTATATATATATATATATATATAGATATAGATTATTATTATTATTATGAAACCTGGCCAAAGAATATATTTATGATTTTAAAAAAAAGACACACAAATCGGATAAGTGGTTTTTTTTCCCGTGATAAACGCACTAATGGACAGACAGACAGACAGAGAGACATTGCATTTTATATATATTATAGATTATAGATATTCTCTGCTACATAATATTGTTCCATATTTAATGGTTTAGGCGGTGTATTGCAAGGCAACGCGCTAGCGGCAAACTTTTTTCCGACATCATTCACTATTTTACGTCACTACTCATTCCTTATGCTACCTATCGTAATAAAATATAGCGTATAACCTGGCCAGAGAACATATGTATGTTTTAAAAAAAAAGTACGTAAATCGGATAAGTGGTTCTCCAGTGATAAGCGCACTAACGGACAGACAGACAGAGAGACGTTGCATTATATATATATATATATTATATATATATATATATATATATATATATATATATATATATATATATATATATATATATATATATATATATATATATATATATACATATATAAATATATATATATATATATATATATATATATATATATATATATATATATATATATATATATATATATATATATATATATATATATATATATATATATATATATATATATATATATATATATATATATATATATATGCCTCTTACTGTAAATATAGAAACTAACGCCCTCTGAGAAATAAGGCTCTCTCGTACGAAAGGGTTGTTTTTAATGAAAAATCTTTAAAATTCCGGTCTTTAATTAAATTAAGTGTTTTTAAAGTTCCACTTTATGAAAAGGTTCTTCTTTGAGAAATATTTTCTTCCCCTATTTCTATAATATAAATAACAAATAAATATTTGTTTATATATATATATATATATATATATATATATATATATATATATATATATTATATATATATATATATATATATATATATATATATATATATATATATATATATATATATATATATATATAATTACTATCTTCATTACCTAAATTACTGTTTAACAAAAAGAAATTGCGTAACCCATTCCAAGATAAAAATACAATTAACTATTAAATATATGCGTAACCCATTCCAAGATAAAAATATGGTTTTTATTTCATACATTACGTTAAATAGAGACAGAAGAGTTGCTGGTCCTTATTGGCTTCTGTTTCTGATGATAGTGTAACAGCTCTTTAAAACTCAACAGATCTTCCGCACTAGCCCGCCCCCATATGTGTACATATATGCAAAAGGACGTGGGGAACCGGGTAGAACCAAATGGCTGGCGGTGATGGACTTCAATAAAAAATCTCATATTTGAGAAAAACCAAAAAAACCTGCGAAACCATGCAAAAAAAAAGAAAAGTTGTACCACTTAAAAAAAGTCTCGAGCTTGCAAATAATTTTATTATATCGCGTCTACAGCATTTTATCAAGATGACTTGAAAAAACATAACAGAGTATGACGTCTTGTCTTCTGTAAAAAAAGAATCGGCCTCCTTACAACAAATTCAGCGTGAGTCAAAAAGGAAATGAAACAGCATAAACAGAAACCAAGAAATCCAAAGCTGAGTTTTCCACCCAAAACTACACCAAACAATTGGTCCTTGCCAGTGCTTCACTTAAGATCCAGGCAAACAGAGGAAAGGATGAAACACTCTGCTTCCCATGTAGGCACCAGAAAACTGCTAGCGAGCGAGTCTCGCTTATCTTGAACAAATAGGAATACACGTTTACATGTCCTACATATAAAGTATAATACAATATATAATATATAAACAGCACAGCCAGTTTCCTCTTCAGCAGTAAACACTGGTTTATGATTGAAAGAATTGTAAATATTGAGAGTGTGCACTGACTGTGCTGTTCCATTTTTGGATACTAGGGTTGTGCGCGCTGAGAATAATACGGTCAAACTTGACTGGTACAGGAAAAGTTCTGATAGATACATCACATTCCACTCGTATCACCCTATGAGACAAGAACTGAACATCATCAGAGGTTTAAAAAATACAATAGATAAGATTTCAAAAAAAAAAAATGTACAACTGTTAGAAAACATTTTGTTGGACAATTACTATCCAAAGACCCTTATAAAAAAGATATTTCAAAGACCCCCACCCCCTTCAAATCAATCCAACTGCTCTCACTACCGCTACCAACAACGATATTAAAGTAGGAAAGTTACAATATATAGAGGGTCTCTCTCAGTCCTTGTCTTCCTTTTTTGCAAATACAAATATAAAGATTGCTAGCTATAATTTAAAAAAGATTAATTGTTTCTATGCTAAACTAAAGGACAGAACCGACACTTTACAAAGATCTAATGTAATTTATGGCATCCCCTGTCAATGTGATTTGGTGTACATCGGACAAATGTCACAAAAGCTCTCTAAGAGATTAGCTTTACACAAAAGTGATAGCAAACATAAACCTAAGACAACCAGTTTGAGCCTACACGTCAATAATACAGACCACAGAGTACAATATAATAACAGCTTCATTCTGGATGTTGAAACTAATTACTTCAGAACAAATTTCTTGGAAATGTGTTACATAAAAACTTGCAAAAATAATCTCAATCACAAAAAAGACATAGATGGGTTGAGCTCTATTTACACCTATTTACTAACACAAAATCATACCAAACCAATAAAAAAGAACGATTTTTATGAAAAAATTAGTTTCCAGTAAAGTTGACCTTTCCTTTTCTGTTACTCCTGTTTTTAAACATTTTAAATTACTTTATGTGTCTTTTTTAGTATAAAATTAAAAATTAAATATGATAAATAATAAATAACTTTTCCAATAATAGCATTCACTTTAAATATTTTGAATTATTTCATGTGTCTTTTTATTATAAAATTAAAAAATAAATATGATAAATAATAAATAACTTTTCCAATAACAGCATTCACCAAAACTTACTAAGTATCTACCTTTAATGTTTTTGGGTTTTTTGTCGACTTGCTGACGACATAGAGTACCAATAATATCCGGTGTCGGACTTAAATATTACTAAAACTTACTAAATACGAAGTCAAAAAATTTAAAATGGATTACCATTTCAACATCATCATCTTTCTGACAGTTGTTTCTGTCTCTAAAAGTGTTTTTTAAAGAATGTTTTTTAACAATATTTTATTTTCTGATAATTGTGTAATCCTCTGTATCCTTTTGTCATGTTTTTTATGATTGTGTTTATTACCTGGCCAACGAAATGCAGATTTTATTCTGTATGACCAGAGAGAAATTAACTGCTGAATTTTATAAGTAAATTATTATACAACTTTATAAATTTATAAATCACATATCATAACAAGCGTCTTAACTTTGTTTTTCTGTACCAGAAGAAGCTACCAATTAGGCAGCGAAAGTTTGATAACAAAAAATAAAAAGTAGATACTAGAGACTGTAGATCTTTGATTGCTCATAAGGGCGTTCCCCAGTAGTTAAACTTCCAATTGTTTGTTACCAGTGCCCTATTACTATCCTTTTCTTTATATATATATATATATATATATATATATATATATATATATATTATATATACATATGTATATATACATATATATATATATATATATATATATATATATATATATATAATATATATATATATATATATATATATATATATACATATGTATATATATATATATATATATATATATATATATATATATATATATATATATATATATATATATATATATCTCGTAGTTCATCTCCTGAAGTATTTATTGTATTTATTTATCTTTTAGGTGGAATTTAAAGGACTTAGTGGACCAGTAGAATTTAAAGAAGGTAAAAGAATTAAATTTAAGTTAGATTTACTCAAGTTGAAGCAACAACACGCTTTAGTTAAAGTCGGAGAGTGGCATCCTGGAACAGGTGTCAACATCACTGATAGAAATGCATTTTTCGAACATGGTAGTATGAACGTTACGTTGGTTGTAACAACTATCTTGGTAAGCACTGTATTGTCTGGTTATTTAGCAGCTACCTACATAAAAGCATGTTTTACAGCTTTTGCGTGGCCCTTTTCTATTAAATCTGTGTGAGTCATATTGTTGATTTATTTTACTATATTCATGATATTAGGTATCAATATAGAGGATACAGCGCAAATCGACTCGATCTCACCTTGTTTTAGGAAACCCCTTACGTCATGATGCATCATGGCAAAAACTATACAGGAAACAACAGATTCTTTGGATTCTGTATAGATGTCCTGGAAAAGGTTTCCCAAGAAGTTGGCTTTGATTATTTGTTAGATTTAGTGCCTGATAGAAAATATGGAGCATGCGATCCAGACACTGCATTGTGGAATGGCATGGTTAGGGAGCTTATGCTGCATGTATGTATAAAATTATTTCCTTTGTTCATTATAACTTTGAAAACAAAAGAAAGTTATCTGAAAGGTAAGTGAAAATACAGTGTCTCCTTGAAACTGTATTTTTTACCACGGCAAATCAAACTGAAACAAAGGTATATCTTGTCTATTTTGGAGAAAGCTTAGATATATACAATCACTTTATTGCTTCACGATTGTACGATCGGAGTTTTGCTGGACCTCCGACCGTATAAACTTGCACCAATTTCAAAAAGTTGCTTAATTTTGTTTGTTTACTTGTTATGTTTTGTGTATTAGGTATTAGTTACATATTGCTGACATTTCTGGCGTTTTTGATTTAGAGTGGCACAATGCAGATTTATTTTGCTAATTATGTTTTTCCCATAAAGCGGGTAGGCACTAAGAATCAGCGTACCATAAAAAATTAATATGAATTACAAAATATGTACAGAATTAAATTTAGGTTAAATTTAAATTCCCTTAAATATATTTCAAATTTAAGAAATAAATCTACGGTTCAGCCCAAAGATTATTAATGTTCCGTTTATAAGATCACTTCGGTGTCTGTCTGTCTGTCCATCTGTCACACCCGATTTTCTCGGAAACTATTTGACATAGAAAGTTGAAATTTGGCACTAATATAGGAACTGATGACTTCATCAGACCGTGTAGTTTTGAAAGATAAATTTTGATTTAAGCAGTTGGTTTTGTGTGGTGAAATTGGAAGTGAAACAAATATATACTAGGTCATCGAGTGGGATGTTAAATGAAAGCTTGTAAAACACGAGTTTAAAAAATATATAATGTAATACTTGCGGACACTTTTCTCGAAAAGAATTAAACAAAAAATTTTTAAAAAATTTTGAAATACCCTCCACGGGGTATATATTGAACGAAAATTATCACGAGTGCATTACCTTTAATAATTTATCTTTTATAATAAAAAAAGTCAAGGTCATCAGTTTTCAGTAAAGATCGGAAAAAGACTTTGTTGAAAGCTCATTTGGGTGTGTTTTGTGAAGTCACTGATCATTTTATACCTGCGTAACAAAAATTTTTATAATAGCAGCAATCAACGTACGGAACACTAACTGCGCAAGTCCAACTTGCACCTTCTTATTAAAATGATATTGGTTTTATAAATGAAATAAATAGTGTATTCTAATTTGTCAAAAAAGCCTTAGTTTGGGAAACATCCTGTAAATTCATGCAGGTGCATTGTGTTTCTGTTGTTTATTGTTTTCTAACGAGTATCAACAATACATATTACGGTCATAACGTGGGTCTGGATTAATAGCAATTATGGGACTCTTAAATGTGAATGTATCCTGGAAAGAGGATTTATATTGTCATATATAACTATAATGTGTCATGAATAGATTATCCTAGCTTATTCTATGTAATTTGCATGGTAAAGAGATGATAATATAAATATATTAATAGATAATATATTAACTCCTATAATTGGTGCATGTATATATATATATATATATATATATATATATATATATATATATATATATATATATATATATATATATATACAGGGTGTCCCAGTATTCCGTGTACATAGAGTTACTGTGGATTTCTGGAATAAAAATATGACCATTTAACCCAATTTACCTTAGTTCAAAAATGTGTAATTTTTGAGATACAGGGTGTCAAAGTTATACTTTTATTTTAGTTTTTCTTAAGTAGCTTTCTTAATAATCGTATTATTTGTACAAGATTCGGTACTAAGGGGTTTTCTGAGATGAGAAATCGAAATCGATTCACAATTTTGTTGTAAATTGTAGGGGACACAACTTATTGTACTGTGTATACTTTTAAATTGTCATAATCCTGAACAGAACATGTCAGGAATCCCCACGGTCGATGAAGGCTGAAATATGGAAGTATAGCCTATTCCCAAATATAAATCCTGATTTTTGCCGTTTTAAGTGGGCAATAAAAAATTCTGACCTTTTGTTTGTAGTAGGTTGCAGAGATGGACTTAAGAATTTTATTCATTAATGCAAATAAATAAAATTATAAGTGTTTTAGGAGATGTTTATTTATTGATGCATATAAAAACAAATGGATAAGAAGTACAAATATACAGTTTGAATGAATGGGGTTTACAAGAGGGGACATATTGTATAAATAAAAATATATTTTTTAACTTAAGCTTAATTTGGTTTTACTATCACTGTCATCAGCTAAGGTAATTATCAGTGGTTTTATATTATTTACAAACATATATGAATCTTCAACTTTAACAACGTGCTGAATGGAATTCTTCCAGCTTTCACAAGGTATATCATTTATAATTTTTTTTACTAATTCAACCACTGACACGCTTAAAATAGGAGAAACATTTTGTGCCCTTATTTTTGATTTAATTTGATGCCAAATATGTTAATTTGGATTAAACACACAATAATACGGAGGAAGCTGCAAAACAGTGTGTCCCATTTTCTCAACCATACTATCACAAACATATTTCTTTTTTAATTTATAGTTTTTCAGAACTTCCAAAAGATCACTTTTTTTATAACTAAAGTCAGAAATGTCATTTTTTTCTAACATATATTCCTGTATTTCCGATTTGGTGTTGGCTGCATTGAGAACCTTATTTAGTAGGCGACTATGGTAACTTGCATTGTCCATAACTATAACACTCTGTTCGGGAACATTTGACAAAAGGGAATTTTGAAACCAATTTTTCAAAAAGTGCTTCGGTCGTGACATCGTGATAGTCCAAACTAGAATCTTTTATGTTTTTTGCAGATAATAGTAGACAATTTGAAACTCTGCCCTTTTCAGATCCAGCATGCAGAAATTTTGTACTGCTGTCAATCCACCCTTTTTGTACAGTGTTATGGGTATCGAACCATGTTTCGTGAAGGTAAATTATCGGCCAATTCTCTAATCGATACTTTTTAATTTCTTGTAAATAAGTATGTCGCAAGATTCGTAACCTTTGTGACTCCATCACTACTTGCCTTTTGTTGATTTGGCCGAGAATCCAATCTACAGCTTTGCAGATGACAGTACACTTATCTCTTCATTCACTTTGAACGCTCAGACATCGGCTACTCAGACGAATATCCGCAGAGAGCAGGAAGTCATTCAACTTAACAAAGACCTGGAAGAAATTCCATCTTGGGGTGACAGTAACCAAGTGGAATTTAACGCTACAAAAATCCAGGCGGCAGTTTTTTTCTAAAAAAGTTAACGTTGCTGAACCCGACATAGTTATGTCGGGGCACTCCATTCCCCTAACATCGTCACTCAAATTGTTGGGCGTAAATTTGGAAGCAAATATGTCCTGGCATGAACATGTTGCAGGCATAGCAAGGAGAGCTTCTCGGAAGTTGGGAATATTATTTCGAACCAGAAAGCTTTACACTTCACAACAACTGTTAATTCTCTACAAAGCTCAAATTCGACCAACTATGGAATACTGCTCCCATGTTTGGGGCTCCGCTCCCAAACATATACTGCATTTGTTGATTCTATTCAGAGAAGAGCTGTTCGTCTGATTGGAGACCCAAAACTGACAGGTGGCCTTGATTCGCTGGAACATCGAAGAACGGTTGGCGACTTGAGCCATTTCCATTCTTAAGAGAATTCTGTGAAGGGTTGAACGGCCACAATGTATATTGGTCGCGTCCTGCACCAGTCTTAATTTTATTTTGTCTAGTGTCGACACCAACTGTTCTTCATACATAGAATGTATTTTTCTCCTGATGTCGTCTTTTTCGCAATCGTCTACATGATGCATTTGAAAATCTTTCCGTTTTTTTTTTTCCTGTTCCTGAGTGATGGTTTTCCTACAATACCCTTAATCGTAGAAATTGGGGTTTTGTTAGTTCACTGGTTTCTCGCAAAGCACTTTGTTTATTTAAATTTCTTTTTGCCAAACTGTCGTAAACATTTTTCAGCATTTGTTTAGCGTCAAGTGATAAATGTTTTCTCTTGCAATTTTCCCACGGACGCCACATAATTAAAATAGAACCGTTACGTTGTAAGTTGTAAGTAAAACGAAAACTAAAAGTAATAAAAAGCATCTTTGGACTCTTAATAGGGACCTGTGGTCATTAGGCCTATATTATCAAATACTTAAAGGGCTTCAAACCGGGTTGCCAGGTAGTAAATATATAGGTAAAAATAGATCCAATATAATTGCAGGTGCAAGTGAGGACGGTATACAAAGCAGGTAAAATAAAAATACGTTTATCGTAATACCTGGCAAATATGCACAAAACTTTAATAGGCTCGTTTATTGCTCCAGCAAAAAGGCAGAATCTTATATCTTGGGATTTACTTTACAGTCACAAAACATGATCATGACAGTAGTCTGGGATTCTCCATGAATTTTGCTAGTGGATTTTAAAAAATAAAATACTACCACCACCAGTAACTATTGGTGCATTATACATTATTAAGGTACAAACTAAGGGATGCCATAAAAGAGGAATGTCGTGGTAGGTTATCCCAACGAATGACATTATAGTACGCCAATGCACAAGTGCACACTGAAGTTATTGTGCCTTCCTCTATTCAGCAAAGTAGTTTTTTGAAATTAAATTACTCATCTTACAGCCCCGATCTAGCCCTAGCAATTGGCTCCGTGGCTTGCGGTGCAGAAGGTCTCGGGTTCCAATCCCGGCAGGTCGTTTACTTACTTATTAATTTATTTAAGTATATCTGGCCTGGCCACGTACATAGTTATTTGCAGAAATGCAGTACCGTCCGTGGCAGCACTACCGCGTTGTCTAAAAGGTGATGTGAAACACAGAAATGTACGTTTCGTCACTTGGACAACGTTGACGAGTATTACGACATCCTCGCCGATATCCTTAGGATATGAAAAAGGGTAAAATCTCTATTAATGCAGGAAGGTGAACGACAAAAAAACCTGAAGTTTATAATATAATTAGCCTAGACATTTTTACCTCCAAAGGTTATTAGTTTTGACATGGTACTTTTTTTAAATAAACCTATTGAGAATTACTTTCCTGTCCCTTAAAAAACTCCGATTTCTAGTTTTCCAATGTGCGTACTTAATTAAGCAAAAATTATTTTTTGAATTACTTCTGACCTTAATTAAAATGGAACAACTCCAAAACAAAAACATTTTTTGTTTAATAAAAAACCTAATTTTTATAGGAAGTGAATATTGTAAACAGCATTATAAACTTTTAAGCTGTTTACAGTACTAGAGATGTTCCGATATCAACCCCTCGATATAATCTTCATCATTCTTATGTTACAGACACGCGCATGTTGTTGTCTGTATAGCCTGCATCGCCCTCTAATCTTCCCTTAGAGTATAAGATTTGGTACCGAATATCAAGCTCCCCCCAGTACATATCTTAAAAAGGACACCTAATATAGTTTCATATGGTATCCAAATTAATACGGCAACCTTTTGTCCGTTAACAAAATATGTATTTAAGATCTCGATCAAAAAAAATATATAACCACTTTTCAGGCAGCTGACGGAGTTCCCTTCTGAAAAAAGATGGTGGTTTAGGGTCGGTTATGGTTTTTTTTTGACGTTCCACAATAAGAATTTGCAGGAAAAATGGTAGATAAAGTCATATTCGG